>CM053742.1:80281724-80298487 GCA_028658305.1 Pachyuromys duprasi
GACATTTGTTCAACCATGTTCACAGCAGCTTTATTCGTAATAGCCAGAACCTGAAAACAACCAAAATGTCCCTCAGTCGAAGAATGGATACAGAAATTATGGTACTTTTACACAATGGAATACTACTCCGCAATTAAAAAGGAGGAAATCATGAAATTCACAGGCAAATGGTGGGACCTGGAAACGATCATCCTGAGTGAGGCATCCCAAAAGCAGAAAGAAACACTTGGTATATACTCACTTATATAGACCTATAGGATAGGATGGACATGCTGAAATCTATCCATCTAGGGAAGATAAGCAAGAAGGAGGACCCAGGGTGGGATGATCAATCCTCACTTAGATGGACAAATAGATGGACATTGAATGTAGGAGAAAACAAGCAACAAGACAGGAGGCTACCATTGAGGGCCTCTGAAAGACTCTAACTAGCAATGTATCAAAGCAGATATTAAGACTCACAACCAAGGTTTCGGCAGAGTGCAGGGAATCATATGAAGAAAGGGGGAGTTAGTAAGACTTGGCGAGGACAAGAGCTCCACAAAGACCAAATAGATCAGGGCACAGGGGTCTTGTATGAGACGGTTTCTCTAACCACGGACCATGTATGGATATAACCTAGAACACCTGCTTGGATGTGGCCCATGGTAGGTCAGTATCCAACTGGGTACCCTTGTAAGGGAAACAGAGACTATTTCTGTCATGAACTCAATGGCTGGCTCTTTGACCCTCTCTCCACTACCCCCGAGGGAGGAGCAGCCTAGATAGATCACAGAAGAGGACATTGCAGCCAGCCCTGAAGAGACATGATAAGCTAGGTTCAGAAGGAATGGGGGGAGGTCCTCCCCCATCAGTGGACTTGGAGGGGGGTAGGGAGAAGATGAGGGACGGATGGGGAGAGTAGGAGGGAATGAGGGAGGGGGTTATGGCTGGGATACAAGGTATATAACCTGTGATTAGTATAAAAATAAACAAAGTACATTAAAAAAACCAAAAAAAACCTAAAATCCAAAATCAAAAACAAAACGCCTGAAACCCATAACAGCATTTTTTCTGGTTTTGAGGAAAATTGCCTATACAATGCTCCCTCCAATGTATTGATAAATGTCTTGATATCTGGCTGCCTTTTGTTCAGTAACTGTGTTGGTTTAAACACCCATTTCCATGTTGTCACATGTTATTTGGGACAACCTGGATCTATATTTGCTGGTCCTAGTCATTCATATTTGGCCCAGAATAAATTAATTCTTACTCTTTTTGAGGTAACAAAATGTGTTTTGCTGAGTGCATTGGTGCTGACTTTTAATCTCAGCATATGAAAGGCAAGTGGATCTCTGAGTTTGGGGCCAGCCTGCCTAAAGAATGGGCTCTAGGACAGCCAAGGTTACACCCAGAAACCATGTCTTCAAAAACACCCCAAAATGTGTTTTGCACTAAGGGAACACTATTGTATTACCTAGAGATTGTGGAATATCGTGGAGTTGAATTAGGTAGAATGCAAACCTGCTGAGATTGTGAAAATGGGCCTGTGTAGATTACTTGGGAAACCTAGTACTTCTCAAGAAATGGTACTGTTGTCAAGATCGTGGAATGACCTGTAGTATTTGGTTAAACTTAAAATATTTGAGTGTCATTGTAGATTTTATCACCATCTGGGAAACTTGATTGGGTTTGTTTATTTGTTTGTTTGTTTCTGCCAATTAAAGAAGTAAAAGGCAGGAAAAAATTTTGAGTGCAACAGGTACCAGCAGGGGAAATATCAGGCACAGTAAGTAAAATCAGCCATAGAGTAGGAGCTAACTTTTGTATCAAGAAGTTTTCAATCTTGGAAGTTTATTATTTTTATTAGTTTATTGTCTTTCTTTCCTAGATTTAGCTCCTCTCTCTATCTGTGTGCCAATCAGACATCTGTCCAACTTCTAGTTCTTCAATTTGGTTTTAGTTTGGGACATAAAAATATAGGAATTTTTACAGTATTTGAAAAGTGGTAATATTATAAAGGAATTGTATATTACTTCATACAGCAAAGACATACATATTTAGTTCATAATGGGCCCAAATTTTTAGTGTCACACAAGACATTTATACTATTTTATAAAAGTACTGTGGTGGTTTGAATGAGAAAGGCCCTCATAGGTTCGTATATTTGAATACATGATGTCCAGTTAGTAGAACTGTTTCGGAAGGATTAGAAGGTTTAGCCTAGTTTGAGGACTTATATTACTGAGAGTAAGCTTTGAGGTTTCAAAAGTCTACATCATTTCTAGCTAGCTCTCTCTGCTTCCTGTAAATGTCTCAAATATAAGTTTTCAGCTATGCTCCAGTGCCTATACCTGCCTGCATATTGCTATGCTCCCCACGATGGTCATAGACCCTAACCTTCTGAAACTGTAGGCCTCAAATCAAATGGTTTCTTCTGTACTTTCCTTTGGCCATGATGTTTCATCATAGTATTAGAGAAGTAATTAAGATAACGACCTTATTTAGCAATAATGCATTTTCATTTTTTTTTAGAATAAGAGCTCACAAACAACCGTTCCTGGAAAAGGAGATATTTATATAATGGCGTAAATGAACTATAGCAATTTTGTCCTCAAAAAATGTTTTGTTGTTTGGTTTCCTAGCCACTGCCTTATTGCTGTGAAAAGACACTATAACAAAGTCAATTATTTTATTTTATTTATTATTTATTTATGCACTTTCTATCCCAGCTGTAGGTCCCTCCCTTGGCCCCTCCCAATACTGCCTTCCCTCCCTCTTCTTCTCCCCTGCCCCTCCCTCAGTCCACTGTTAGGGGAGGTCCTCCTCCCCCAAGGCAAGTGTTATAACAGAAAGAATTTAATTGACATTGCTTACGGTTTCAAAGGTTTAATCCATTACCAGCATGGCAGAGAGCATGGCCAGGAAGCAGGAAACACTTTTGGTAGCAGAACTGGTGTGGTGCTGGATAAACAGCTGAAAGGTATACCCACAGGCAGTGTGAGAGAATGGGCCTCAAAGCCTACCTCCAGTAACATACTTCCTCCAACAAAGCCATACCTCTTAATCTTCCTTATCTTCACAAAGAGTTCCACTCCTCGGTGACTAAGCACTCAAATATATGAGCTTATGGAAGCCTTTTTCTCATTTTTTACGATTTATTTATTTATTTATTTAATATCTATGAATGCTCTGTTTTCATGCATCCAGAAGCTGGATTCAGGTTCCATTACAGATGGTTGTGAGCCTTCATCTGGTTGCTGGGAACTGAACCCAGGACCTATGAAGGGGCAGTAATAACTCTTAACTGCTGAACCATCTCTTTAGCTCATGGAGTTCATTCTTATTCAAACCACCAAGTTTGGTTATTTAATTGTTTGTTTACATATTTATTTACTGCTTGAGACAGAGTCATGATATAACCCCAACTAGCCCTAAACTCATGGCATTTTTACTCAGGGTACTCCTTCTTGCTTAACTTCTTTGGGTGTACAGATTTTAGAATGTTTATCCTATATTTTATGTCTAATATCCACTTTTAAGTGAGTGTATGCCATGTGTGTCTTTCTGCTTCTGGGATACCTCACTCAGGATGATCCTTTCTAGTTCTCAAAATTTTTCTGCAAATTTCATGATTTCTTTGTTTTCTTTTTTCCATTTTTAAAAATTAATTAATTAATTTGCTTGTTTATTACAGTTTATTCACTTTGTATCCCAGCTGGAGCCCACTCCCTCATCTTCTCCCAATCCCACCCTTCTTCCTTCATCTCCTCCATTGCCCCTCCCCAAGTCCACTGATAAGGGACGTCCTCCTCCCCTTCCCTCTGACCCTAGCCTATCAGGTCTCATCAGGACTGGCTGCATTGTCTTCCTCTGGTAAGGCTGCTTCCCCACCTCAGGAAGAGGTGATCAAAGAGCCAGCCACTGAGTATATGTCAGAGACAGTCCCTGTTCCCATTACTAAGGAACTCACTTGGACACTGAGCTGCCATGGGCTACCACTGTGCAGGGGTTCTAGGTTATCTCCATGCATGGTCCTTGGTTGGTGTCTCAAAAAGACACCAGCGCTCAGAATTTTTAGTTTTGTTGGTCTCCTTGTGCAACTCCTGTCCCTTCCAGGTTCCACTATCTCCCCCTTCTTTCATAAGTTTCCCTGCACTCTGCCCAAAGTTTGGCTATGAGTCCCAGCATCTGCTTTGACACCCTGCTGGGTAAGGGCTTTCAGAGGCCCTCAGTGGTAGGCTCCTGTCCTTTTCTCTTTACATATTTCTCCCTCTTCTGATGTCCATCCCCTTTGCCTTTCTGAGTGAGGTTTTATCATCTAAAGAAGCTAAGAAAGAAGGAGGACCCTGGGTAAGATGATTTCCTTGTTTTTAATTATTGAGTAGTATTTCATTGTGCAAATGTGCCACAATTTCTATATCCATTCTTCTATTTAAGGACATCTGGCTTGTTTTCAGATTCTGGCTATTAGGAATGGAGCTACTATGAAAATTGTTGAGCAAATATCCTTGTTGTATAATTGAGCATATTTTGAATATATGTCTTAAATCCTCAATCAGAAAGGCAGTCGTATCAGGTGACAGAGGAAGACAATGCATCCAGTCCTGATGAGAACTGATAGGCTAGGGTCAGAGGGAAGGCGACAAGGGACTCCCCTAACAGTGGACTTGGGGAAGATCATAGTAGGAGAAGAGGGAAGAAGGATAGAATTGGGAGGGGATGAGGGATGGGGTTCAGCTGGGACACAAAGTGAATAAATTATAATAAATCAAAAAATAAATTTAAAAAACTAATGGCATTCTTGCTTTTGCTTTTGGAATATTAGATAGGTCTTTATTATTGATTGGAAACAGGAAAGACAGGTAGGAACATTTTATTTACATTTTAGAGGATATTTCTGCTTCATAGGATAAAAGCAATTGGTATGTACATACTATCGCAGTTTAATTATTCCTAGTTTATCTTTGGCCTAGATTGTGCTTTTGAAGATTAACAGTAACCTTGGGAGTCTGTGAGCTTCCTCTACAGAGAAAGAGATGACAATAAGGGAAAAGTTCAGGAGATATGAATAATTGGAAAAAAAACAATAGCATGAATCTCAGAGACATAACTACCTGATCAGAGAAACAGGAATAAATTTTAGTATGATTCTCCACCTTTGTTCTGATTCCTTATAATATATGATAACTGATGGTGGCCTGCCAATATCAATTTTCAGGTCACGCCGCTGACCTTCCAAAATCTTTGTTTTCAGAATAAAGTTCATCTTAATTATTCAATTGCTCATTGGTATTTGTTATCACAGACATCACAAACTATAATATGCTGGTTAGACTACCATATATGAGATGGTTTAACATGAGGTAAAAATTGGAGAGATAGGTTTAACAATTCTGTAAAATGAAATGAAAGGGTTGAGGAGAAAAATCCAAAACTGAAAGAGTAGTGGTAGTGGCAAGGCATGAGGAACAAATACATACATGGTATTTTAGTTCAGGCTTCTTTTGCTGTGATAAAACTCTACAACTAAAAGCAACTTTGGGAGGAAACGGTTTATTTTACTTACACTTCCATATCATAGTCCATCAGCAAATAGATGTAGGGCAGAAACTCAAGCCAGGAATCTAGAGGCAGGAACTGAAATAGAACCCATGAAAGAGTGCTGCTTATTGGCTTGCTCAACTTGCTTTCTTATACTGTCCATGCTCACCCATCCAAGCGTTTTAGACCCCTGATAAGTGGTTCTAACCTGCAACAATCATTAATGAAAGAAATAGCCTATGGGCCAATCTGGTTGGAGCATTTTCTTGGTTGATGTTTCCCCTTTCTAAATGACTTTATATTGTGTCAAGTTGACATGACATCTATCTAGCACACACGATATAGTTTGAATATGGTATATCCCCAATAAAACTTATATTGAGACATAATTCTTCACTTCATCAGTGCTAAGTAATAGTGAAAGCCTTCTGGAAACATGAGAATAAAAATGATTCTCATGAAGGAAATTGGTTTTATGTGGGAATTTGTTAGTTATTATAAATTTTGGGTCCCCTTTTCTTCTCTCTTCCACATATGCCAAAATGCCTTTTTTTTTTCATATTGAGTTGAAGTTTTCAAAGCCCTCCTCAGATATCAAGCAGATATTTGTTCTATGAAAGTATATTTTTCCTGAGGTGTAGCTCAATGTTAAAATACTTTCTTGGAATGTGGAAGGTACTGGATTCTATACTATTCATACACCAAGAAAGATTCATTTTCTGTTTGAACTTACTAGGATCAACCTGTTAAAGAATTAGAGTACTGCTATGTCCTTCATATAGAAATGAAAGATCTATTGTGGCCCTACAAACAGTAGTGGGAAAATTTTAGCCATCTCTCTCTCTCTCTCTGTGTACATTAGGAGGCAGCAAATATGTTTTGTCTTTAGGGTATCGGAGGCTTAGCTTTCAGGCTTGGCCTGGCCTGGCCTGATAGAATCACCTACTTCTCTGGTGTAGAAGAGATGGATGAGGTGAGTTTTTCAGACTAGCTGAGGATGTGTCTGTGCTATTTTCATGGATATTAGGTTTGAAAGAACCTGCAAATATGTAGAAAGGAGTTGGATTGAGAAGCCACCATACCTATGTCTTTTATATGGGAAACTTATAAAAAACATTGGAACTTTTTTTTGCTCTGTCTATTGATGGTTCCATATAAGAGGCTTTCAGAGTATGCTAGTAGGACAAATGCGGGAATAATCAGCATGCACAGAGAGTTTATCATTATGTTATTCAAGTCCCAGTGTCAGCAGGAACATTGCCTTTTTTCTACTTTTTGTAACTAAACAAAATGGGTTCAGATTTTTATGAGTGCAAAGCCAAAACATGGACAGCCAAAATGAAAAAGATCAGAAAGATTTATCACCTGCATCAGGCAGATGGAGAATAAGAGTTGTTTTTATGCAATACCCACTAGAACAACAACAACAACAACAAAGGCATGAGGCTTTTATTAAAGGATTGACCCATTCCTACACATAATCAGTTAAAGAGAACATCCTTAAATAAGCTCAGTTTCAAACAATAGACAAATATATCCCTGGACACTCACATCCTGCACCATAAAGTTTTGGCTCTGGCAAAACAAAGGAGGCTTTTGTTGTTGTTGTTTTGTTTTGTTTTTCTGTTTTTCACCTTCAGCATCCCCTTTAATAAAACATGGAAAGTTCTGTGACAGGAAAAGGGAGAAGTGAAATATGACCATTTATAACTACACATACACACACACAAAGAAAGCCCTCTGTATATGTCTAGCACATGGTAGGGGAAGGCAGTCATGGCACAGCAGGCCGGCTGGCCCTTTCTGCAGAGGATATCATAGTGTCCAGGTCGATAGAGAAGGTATACCTTGGGCACTGAGGCCTTGTGAAGACTTTTGGGTTAGTGGTGCCTCCCTCACTGCGGCCTTGGTACTAGACTTGTATGGACACACTGAGTGCCAGGGCCAGTGCAATGATATGCACATAGGTTCCACCTCCTGCAGGCAGAAGTGCTTAACAGTTGGGAGACCCTCTAGTTCTCAAAGAACTTGCTTTCCTGCAGGTAGCCTGGGGTGAGCAGTTATAGGTAGACCACAAAGTAGTCTGAGGTGCTTACTGAGGTCTGCTTCTCCATCTGCTTGATAAGGTCCATGAATGTGTTGTGGAAGTCCTTGATTGTGAACTCAGTGAAGCCCCGGGATACCAACTACTCTTTAATCTTGGCAGACATAGCCTTGAACCAATATAATTCCTTGCTGTCATCTAGCAGTGCCTCCAAGTAGGAGAAGCCGAATGCCTTGGAGCCTGGTCTTCCTAACGTACAAGAACTTTTTGTGGAGGTCCTTGATCTTCTGTTGGTAGATGTTATTATCTGCAACATACTCCTTGTACAGGACTGAGAGTTCCAGCCTCTCTGACACCAGTGGATTCAGTACAGCAATCTCTTGCTGAATTGAGTCCCTTAATCATAGGCCAGACAGTTAACACCTCGGAGTTGCTGCCCAGAGGCTTCTGCTTCTGCCGCTGAGGTTCCTCCACTGACATCTTTAAACAGCTTCTCAAAGTACACTTTTTTCTCTTCTTTTGTTTATTTGGTTTTTTTGTAATTTTAGAAGACATTTTATTTCATGCAATGCCTCTATTTTTAATTTTTTTATTTTTATTAATTAATTATAGTTTATTCACTTTATATCTTAGCTGTAGCCCCCTCCCTCCTGGAATGGCTGCTTCCCACCTCAGGGGGAGGTGATCAAAGAGCCAGCACTGAGTTCATGTCAGAGACAGTTCCTGTTCCCATAACTAGGGAACCCACTTTGACACTGAGCTGATATGGGCTACATCTGTGCAGGGGTTTTAGGTTATCTCCATGAATGGTCCTTGGTTGGAGTATCAGTCTCAGAAAAGACCCCAGGGCCCAAATTTTTTGGTTCTGTTGCTCTCCTTGTGGAGCTCCTGTCCTCTCCAGGTCTTTCAATTTCCCCCTTCTTTAATAAGAGTTCCTGAACTCTGCCCATAGTTTGGCTATGAGTCTCAGCTTCTGCTTTGATACCCTGCTAAGTAAAATCTTTCAGAGGCCCTCTGAGGTAGGCTCCTGTCTTATTCCCTGTTTTCTCCCTCTTCCTATATCCATCCGGTTTGCCTTTCTGAGTGAGGAATGATCATCTTACTTAGGGTCTTCTTTCTTGCTTAGCTTCTTTAAGTATACAAATTTTAGTATGTTATCTGCCGCTTTCTCAGACAGTTAGGAGCAGTGCTACCTCAAGATCCAGCTATACCACTTCTAGGCATATGTCCAAAATATGCTCAAGTATACAAGGACATTTGCTCAACCATGTTCACAGCAGCTCTATTCATAGTAGCCAGAACCTGGAAACAGCCCAAATGTCCTTCAACTGAGGAACAGATACAAAAAGTGTAGTATATTTACATAATGGAATAAATTAAAACAAGCAATTAAAAACAAGGAAATCATGAAATTTGCAGGCAAATGGTGGGAACTGGAAAAGATCATCTTGAGTGAGGTATCCCAGAAGCAGAAAAACACACATGGTATATACTCACTTTTAAGTGGATATTAGACACATAATATAGCATAAACATACCAAAGTATACTTTCAATGTGCATTAAAATAGAAATTTGTCTTGAAGGTCTTTGCCTCTTTGAGTGTCTAGCACTCTCAGGGTTTTTTTTTCCACTCTCAGCTTCTAATGGTTATTTTTTGTTAAGTGTTTTCAATTGTAAGTACACAAAGAAACTGGATATAACCTACATGTTCATCAATTTTGAATGAATTTATTAGACAATGGAATGTTGTGCAACTGCTGAAAAATGAAATTCTAAAATTTTCATGTAAACGGATGAAGTTACAAAAAAAAATCATACGGAATGAGTTATTTTACATCCCAAAAGACATGTGTTTTCTTTTATATGTGGATGTGTACTTTAATCCATAAACACCACAGAGTTTTGGTACCTAGTAAGGGACTAGAAGAGTAGGAGAAGATCTCTCAAGGAAGCAGAAATAAAATATATTGTTATAGAGAGGCGGTCTGGAGACTAGAATGAGAGGATTAATTGGAGAAGTAGATGGAAGAGGTGGAATATGAGGATGAAGGAAACAAATATTAGGGGTCATTTGAGGAGGCTATATGGAAACCTGCTAGTGTAGAAACTTCCTAAAGTACATGCATATACAAAAAAGAACTTAAAGTCACCAAAAAGCACAAATGTCGTGGAAATAACCAACCACTGTGTGATTTGATTTAAGGCCCAGTCCATGAGATGGAACCCATTTCTGATACTGCCAAGGTGACCAAGAATCTGAAACAAGATAGGGCATGGTCCTGGGAGAAAACCAAATACTATTGTCTTGCTAAAGGAACACAGCAATACAATAACCCAAATGGCATTCTGCTATACCCATAGATTAGTGTTGCATATAACCATCATCAGAAAAGCTTCTTCTTACAGTAGATGACAACTAACACAGATACTTACAACTAGAACATGTGAAGAAAGTGAGAGACTTTGGAACACTCAGTCTTAAATGAGATGTCTTCATCAAATCCCTCACCTCAGGGGACAGGGAACTATGTGGAATAGGAGGCAGAAAGATTACCAGAGAGGATGTGTAATACCAAAGAAACAAGTGTCTTCCAGGCACAGACACAATGGGACTGATACACATATGAACTCACAGAGACTATGGCAGTATACACAGGGCCTGCACAAGTACAGTCCAGATGGGGTCCCAGCACTGAAAGGAGGAAGCTGACATGAGTTTCCTTGCCAAAGTAGGAAGCTATCATCAATTGATATCTGCTTTTAGGGGAAAAAATTAGTCTTTTCCAATAGCATTTCACTGGGTATATTGACCACACTTTAGAGTAGGTACCATAATGAGGTCAAGACAAAATGATCTCAATGCTATTTTTGCAGACTTTTGTCTCATATTTCTTCTAGGTTTTTTGTTTTACTGTTTTTTTTTGCTGGTATTTTTGTTTCTATTTTGTGGTTTTGTGAGTTCTCTATGTTCCTTGAATTTTGTTGTTTGTTTTCTTTTAAAGAGAGAAAGAAAGGGCATGCAGTTGAGTGGGTGGAAAGTTAGAGTGGATCTGGAAGGAGTTTGGGGGAGTGGAAAAGCATGTTCAGAACATATTGCATTAAAACTGTTTTCTTCAATTTAACATGCAAGTACATAGACCTGAATAAGGCAGTTCCTTCATTTTATAAGTTATGTGTGCCTTTTTCAGGTAAAAATTTTTCATTACATTATCGCTATTAGTAGACATAAGGACATAAAAGCAAAAAATATATATATATAAAAGTTTAACTCACTAACTCAATTGTCTCATTTAGTCATCAACTTGTAGAACTCCCAAGATCAAATTACCTTTTACAGAATCTACTATCTTGTCTTTTCTTTCACAGTGGGGAAAATAATACTCAGAAAGATCATAAAAACTGATCTGTTACTGGAGAAATGGATCTGCAGTAAAGCATTCCCATTGTCTATATGACAGCTCACAACCACCTGTAACTCCTGTTCCAGAAGTCTTCACACTTGCTTCTGACCCTAAAAAGCAATTCATGTTCATGGTGGCCATACATACATACCAGCAAAACATTTATACTTCTAAAGCAATATTTTAAAAACAGATTTGATCTAAATCAAGTAGCTGATTACATATGGCATTCACATTACCAGTGTATAAAGGGCAGGGCCTATACCCTGATAGCTCTACAACTTATGCCTGGCTCCCATCCCCAATAAATCTAATTAAACAGAAAAGTAATCGTTTAAAAAAAGAAATTTATTTAATATAACCACATTGTGGAGAGGAACAAAGATAGAGCTCCAATGGCTCTGCAGTTCATCTTCATTGCCTTGACATGCGGGTTAATATAAATACAGGGCACAGGAATGCATAACTATAGCTTGTCTAGCAATGACACCTGAAAAAAATGTCATAACAATGTGAAATATCTTCCTTGGAGAAGTTTTGTTGCTGTTGTTAGTTTGTTTTGTTTTTTGTTTTTGTTTTTTGTGTGTTTTGTTTTTTATGTGTGTGTGTTTTTGGCTGGCATAGGGCTTCACAATTTTTCTAAAGAACTTCTAGTCTCTTGTGTTTTTATTATTATCATTTTAGTTTTCCATCTTTCCCTTCTATCCTTCCTTTCATTTAGCTTCCCAGAATCTTTAATCTGTCTCCTCAAGTCTTACTTCACCTTAAATCTTTTCTTGGCAAATGCATTATATCACTAGTATAATCAGCCAAAACAATTAGTACAAGTATCTTTGCTCTTGTCAAGTTGGTTGGTTGCAACGGCACTAGAAGTGAGACATCCAAATTTCTAGTGCTTTTTGCTTATTTATTTTTAAGGAAATTGTTATTAGTTCTTTGAAAATTGCATGCAATATATTTTGATCGTACTAAGTCCTTACTTCTCCCACTCTTAACTTAATCGTCCTCTTCACTTCCCATTCAATTCCGTGTTTTTCTTTTTTCTTCATTTTCAACTTGCTAATCATTTTCTAATATAACAAAGTTATCAGGGAAATTCCAGGTTTTGAGTTTGGCTATGAATTTAGTCTTGAAATGTACAGAACTCAAAGTTGATTCTATTTCAGTATCCTCTTATTCAATCTCAATAACATCAAACCTTAACTTTTTAGGGAATTATCCTAAACCTTTTCTCAGTTGGATGAGTTGTCAGAGCTCAGAAAACCTTGAACCTTTTGTACTGAACTGACTGGTTAGTCACTACAGTATCAGGAAAGAGGTTCTGGGTAGAAAATGAATTCAACCAATAAGTCATTGGAAGAAAATTGTTCATTATACTACAAGAATAGAGCTGGCTGGTCATAATTAGAGTATTGCTTGTAATGTTGGACAAATTGTCTACCAGGGGCCTCACTTTTAAAGAAATGCTTTTATAGTTATAATGAGTTTCTTTGCAATTTCTTGTTATATGATTCTTATTGTTTAAAGGAGCACAATCCAGATTGGTTTCAGTATAGAATTCTAGAAGGTTAATATGAGTCATTTGCAAATAATTTCCAGATGTACAATATATTATTTACTTTTATTGTTGCTGTGATAAAATACTTACCAAAGTAACTTAAAGAGAGAAAGGTTTATTTTTGCTCACAATTTAACAGTACAACCTGTCAGTGAGGGGATGTCACAGTAACAGGAACTTGAAGTAATGGGCCACATTGCATTCTGAGTCAGGAACCACAGAAAGCTGAATGCTGGAATTTAAAGCAACTGGTCACATCACATCCATAAAAGGTGAGTGAGCTTAGTCACATAACATTAGTAAAAGAGTTGTGATAAATGCCTGTTACTGTTCAGTTTTCTCTGCCCACTTATAAAGTCTAATAAAACTGTCGACTTATAAAGTCTAATATTCAACCAGGGAATGTTGCTGTCCACTGTGGTCAGGTCTTCCCACTTCAATTATTGTAACCAAAATTATCTTCCACAGGCGTGCCCAAAGGCCTGTCTCACAAGTGATTCTGGATTCTGTCAAACAGACAATTAACATTAACCTTCATAATTCCATCCCTTGTCAACTTGCCACTCTGGCATATCACAATTAGGCAATAATAACTCACCCTTTATGCATAGGCTCATGGTCATGTTTTAATGTAAAATGCAATTGGTTCTACTTTAATAATTCTCATAGTCCTTACCAATTCAGATACTATAAATGTGCAAAGTTTCATTTTCCCCATAAAATAAAAAGAATTTACATCCTGCCAACATACAGAGTATGCATTGTCATTCTAAAATGGAAGAATTAGTGCATAGTGAGACACCAAACCCACCAAAATGAAAACATCAAATCCTATACCTCTATGTGTAGCATCTGAGGCGTGATGAAATTGGCTGAACTTTAAAGGGCTTGGGTAGATCCCCCTCCAGTTCTTCTAACTTAGCACACATAGCTTCTCTCTTAAATCAGCTTCAATCCTTGCCCATACCTTTCCTTGATAGTACTCTCACGATCCTGGCAGCTTCAACATCCTGGAATCTACTCTGTAGCCTAAGTTTAGCCTTCATAGTTTACAAATGACCTCTTAGGTGCTCCTTGCCAGTACTTAAGAAACTGTATATATTGAACTTAATTAATATAATTTATCTTATGTGATTTGTGATCTAAACGTCTTTAATTTTATTTTTATATGAATTACAGTTTATTTACTTTGTATCCCAGCAGTAGCTAGCTCCCTCGCTCACTCACTCCCAATCTCACCCACCTTCCCTCATCTCTTCCCATGTAGACCCCCACCAAGTCTACTGGTAGGAAACATCCTCCTCCCTTTCCATCTGACCCTAGCCTACAACATCTCATCAGGACTGACTGCATTGTCTTCCTCTGTGACCTGGTAAGCTTGCTTTCTCCTCAGGAGAAGGAGATCAAAGAGCCAGCCACTGAATTCATGTCAGAGACACTCCCTGTTCCTATTACTAGGGAACTCACTTGGAGACTGAGCTGCCATAGGCTACATCTGTGCAGGGGTTCTAGGTTATCTCCATGCATGGTCCTTAGTTGGAGTATCAGTCTCAGAAAAGACCTCTGGGCCCAAATTTGTTGGTTCTGTAGGTCTTCTTGTGGAGCTCCTGTCCCCTCCATGTCTTTCTACCTCCCCCTTCTTTCATAAGATTCCCTGAACTCTGCCCATAGTTTGGCTATGAGTCTCAGCATCTGTTTGATACCTTCCTCAGTACATTCTTTCAGAGGCCCTTTGTGGATGCCTCCTGTCCTGTTCCCTATTTTCACCCTCTTCAGATTTCAGTCCTGTATACCTTTCTGAGTGAAGATTGTTCATATTGCCCAGGGTCCTTCTTGCTTAACTTCCTTAGGTGTACAGATTTTAGTATATTTACCCTATATTACATGTTTAATATCCACTTATAAGTGAGTATATACCATGTGTGTCCTTCTGCTTCTGGGATACCTCACTTATGATAATCTTTTCTAGTACCCACCATTTGCTTGGAATTTTAATGATTTCCTTGTTTTTAACTGCTGAGTAGTATTCCATTGTGTAAATGTACTACAATTTCTGTATCCATTCCTCCGTTGGAGGACATCAGGGTTGTTTCCATTTTCTGACTATTGCGAATAAATCTGCTACCAACATGGTTGAGCAAATGTCCTTGTTGTGCACTTGAGCATATTTTGGATATGTGCCTAGGAGTGGTATAGCTGGTTCTAGAGGAAACACTATTCCTAATTGTCTGAGAAAGTGCCAGATTGATTCCCAGAGTGGTTGTACAAGTGTACATTCCCACCAGCAATGGAGGAGAGTTCCCCTTTCTCCACAACCTCTCCAGCATGCATTGTCACTTGAGTTTTTGATCTTAGCCTTTCTGATGGGAGTCAGGTGAAATCACAGAGTCATTTTGATTTGCATTTCCTCTACTGAGAATTCTCTGTTTAGCTCTGTACCCTATTTTTAGTTAGATTACTTGATTTGTTGTTATTTAACTTCTTGAGTTCTTTATATATTCTGGATATTAGCCCTCTGTCAGATATAGGATTGGTGAAGACCCTTTCCCAGTCTGTAGGCTGTGGTTTGGCCTGATGACAGTTTCCTTTGCTTTACAGAAGCTTTTCAGTTTCATGAGGTCCCATTTATTTACTGTTGATCTTAGTGCTGTTGGTGTTCTGTTCAGGAAATTGTCTCCTGTGCCAATGAGTTCCAGGATCTTCCCCACTTTTTCTTCTAAGAAGTTTAGTGTATCTGGTTTTGTGTTGAGGTCTTTGATCCACTTGGACTTTAATTTTGTGCAGGGTGATAAGTATGAACCTATTTGCATTTTTCTAAATGTTGACATACAATTAGACCAGCAGCATTTGTTGAAGATACTGTCTTTTTTCCATTGTATGATTTTGGTTTCTTTGTCAAAAATCAGATATCTGTAGGTGTGTGGGTTTGTTTCTGGGTCTTTATTTGATTCCACTGATCCATCATTCTGTTTCTATGCCTGCACCATGCAGTTTTTATTACTGTTGCTCCGTAGTACAGATTGAGATCAAATGCTTATTAAGTTGAGAATTGTTCTTTCAAGGTCTGTAAATAATTGTGTTGGTATTTTGATGGGAATTGCATTCAAAATGTAGATTGCTTTTGGCAGTATAGTCATTTTCACTATGTTAATCTCGCCAATCCATGAACATGGATATCTTCTTCAATTTCTATCTTCAGAGACTTGAAGTTATTTTCAAACAGGTCTTTTACTTGCTTGGTTAGAGGCACAACAAGGTACTTTATGTTATTTGTGGCTATTGTGTAGTGTGTAGTTTCCTTAATTTCTTTCTAGTCTTTTTTTTATTTCATGTACAGGAGGGCTACTGAGTTTGGGTTTTTTTTGTTTTTGTTTTTGTTTTTTGTTTTTGAGTTAATTTTGTATCTGGACAATTTTATGAAGGTGTTTATGAGCTGAAGGAGTTCTCTGGTTGAATTTTTGGGGTCACTCATGTAGACTATCATATCATATGCAAATAGTGATACTTTGACTTCTTCCTTTCTGATTTGTATCCCCTTGATCTCCTTTAGTTGTCTTATTCAACTAGCTAGGACTTCAAGTACTATGTTGAAGAGATACTGAGAGAGTGAGCAGTTTTGCTTTGTCCCTAATTTCAGTGAGATTGGTTTAAGTTTTTCTCCATTTAGTTTGATGTTGGCTATAGGCTTGCTGTATGTTGTCTTTACTGTGTTCAGGTATGTGCCTTTTCCCCCTGATCTCTCCAAGACTTTAAACATGAATGGGTTTTTTACTTTCTCAAATGCCTTTTTGGCATCTAAGGAGATGATCATGTGGTGTTTCTCCTTCAGTTTGTTTATATGGTGGATTGCATTGATGGATTTTTGTATATTGACCGACCCCTGCAAGCCTGGGATTAAGCCCACTTGGTGATGGTAGATTATATCTTTTATGTGTTCTTGGATTCAGTTTGCAAGTATTTCATTGAGTATTTTTTCATCAATGTTCATAAGAGAGATAGGTCTGAAGTTCTCTTTTTGTTGGGTTTTTGTGTGGTTTAGGTATCAAGGTGACTGTGGCTTCATAGAATGAGTTTGGTGATGTCCGTACTGTTTCTATTTTGTGGAATAGTTTAGAGAGAATTGGAGTTAGGACTTCTTTGAAGGTCTGGTAGAATTCTGCCCTGAAACCATCTGGTCCTGTTTTTTGTTGTTGTTGTTTTGTTGTTTTTTTTTGGGGGGGGGGACTGCTTCTATTT
>CM053742.1:80298587-80323852 GCA_028658305.1 Pachyuromys duprasi
TGTCTTTTAGTTAAGTAGCAGTTATTCTTAAAGAGCTGTATAACCAAATCACCACACAGAGACCATGATTTATTTAATTAACCTAGAGCACAATGCTGGGCAATAGTTATTCTATCCTAAACCTCCAAGCATGCATAGTTTCCTACCATTCAGATTTTACCCATTATACTTGCTTTGAATCATATCTTAGGTCTGTTTCATTTCTCCACATGGTTCCAAGACTTCTCCTGCCCGTCTTCCCTTTTTTATCTCCTTCCTTCCTCTTCCTCCCACTCCGGACCAAGATGTCCCACCCTATCCTCTCCATTGCTCAGCATTGTGGGCTGTTGTTTTAATTGCCAATATAGAGAACAAATGTTGACATGTTAACACAAATTTGAGACTGGTGACACTTAGAATAAGCATCACAATGCAATGTCCAGATTGAAACCATATTGTAGAGAGAGAAATCAGCATTTGAATGAACAAGGAACATTGTACCTGATGTTGATTTAATTTTGGTTAAATGGAATCTATCAAGAAAATTGTTCATTTCTTGATTTTCAAGTTTTCTTAGAGGTTTTACAAGTACAACCTAATGATCATTTGGATTTCCTCAGTGTCTGTTGTTATGTGCCCCTTTTTGTTTCTGATATTGCTGATTTGGATAGTTCCTCTCTGCCTTTTAGTTAATTTGGCTAAGGCTTTGTCTATCTTGTTCATTTTCTCCAAGAACCTGCTCTTGGTCTCATTGATTCTTGAATTGTTTTGTCTCTAATTCATTGATTTCAGCTCCAAGTTTATTTCCACTTGTCTACTCCTATTGGGTGTGTTTGCTTTTTTTTGTTCTAGGTCTTTTAGCTGTGTCATTAAGTAGCTGTTAAGTTGCTTGTATGAGATATCTCAAACTTCTTTCTGGGTAAGATGTGCCTTCAATTTCATTGCATTTTAGGAAGTCTCTAATTTATTTTTTCATTTCTTCCCTGACCAAGCCATAATTGAGTAGAGAGTTGTTTAGTTCCCATGTTTATGTAGGCATTTTGTTATTTCTGTTGTTGTTGAGGTCTAGTTTTAGGCCATGGTGGTCTTTTAGGATACAAGGGATTAATTTGATCTTCTTGTATCAGCTGAGGCTTGCTTTGTACCTGATTATATGGTCAATTTTTGAGAGGTCCATGAGGTGCTGAAAAGAAAGTGTACTCCTATATGTTTGGGTGAAAAGTTCTCTAGTCATCTATTAGGTCCATTTGATTTAAGACCTCTGTAAGTGTTACTATTTCCCTATGCTTCTGTTCCTTGGTGAGAGTGGAGTATTGAAGTCTCCCACTATTAAGGTGTTGGGATTGATGTGTGATTTAAGAGTTAATATTTCATTTACAAATGCAGGTGCCCTTGTATTTGAGGCATAGATGGTCAGGATTGTTATGTCCTCCTGGTGGGTTTTTCCTTTGATGAGAATGAAGTACCCCTCCTCATCTTTTTGATGGATTTTGGTTGAAAGTCTGTTTTATTAGATATTGTGATAGTTACCTCAGCTCATTTTCTGGGTCCGTATGCTTGAAAAAAGGTTTTTTTTCCAGCCCTTTACTCTGAGGTAGTGTTTATCTTTGTTAGAGAGGTGTGTTTCTTGAATGCATTGGACTATTGGATCCTGTTTCTGCTACAATTCTGTTAGTCTGTGTCTTTTTATTGGAATTGAGTCCTTGATGTTGACAGTTAACAGTGACCAATGAATGTTAGTTCCTTTTATTGTGGAGTTGGTGGTGTTACTGTGTTTCATTGCTTGTTTTCTTTTATTTTTTTTTTTTGTTGTGAAGTTATCTATGTACTGTGTTTTCTTGGGTGTAGTTGATTTCATTGTATTGGAATTATAATTGGATTGTCCTTCTAGTATCTTTTGTAGGGCTGAGTTGCTGTGTAGATATTGTTTAAGTTTAGTTTTGTCATGGAAAATTCTTTTTTCTCCATCTATGTTGATCGAAAGCTTTGCTGAGTATAGTAGTCTGGTTTGCAATCTGTGGTCTCTTAGAGTCTACATGACATCTGCCCAGGATCTTCGGGCTTTCATAGTTTCTGTTGAGAAATCTGGTGTGATTCTGATAGGTCTACCTTTATATGTTACTTATCTTTTTTCCTTCGCTGCTTTTATTATATTTTCTTTGTTCTGTAAATTTCGTGTTTTGACTGTTATATGATGGGAAGAGTTTCTTTTCTGGTCTAGTCTATTTGGTGTTCTGTAGGTCTCTTGTATGTTTATGCACATCTCTTTCTTTAAGTTGGGAAAGTTTTCTTCTATGATTTGCTTGAAAATATTTTCTGGAGCCTGGAATCTTCTTTTTCATCTATTCCTCTTATTCTTAGATTTCATCTTTTCATGGCATCCTTGATTTCTTAGGTGTTTTGTGCTTGGAACTCTTCTGATTTTTCTCTTTCTTTGAGAGCTGTATCAATTTCTGCAGTTATATATTCAGCCCCTGAGAATTTCTCTTCCATCTCTTATATTCTGTTGGTGATTCTTTGTGGTTCCTGATCTTTTCTCTATGTTCTCCAGCTCCAGGTTTTTCTCTGTGTTTTTTTTTATTCTAATTCTGTTTTCATGCCTTGCACCACTTCCTTCATCTGTTTGAATGTGGATTCCTGTCCTTCCACGGTGACCTCTATTTTTTTGTTGGTTTCCTCTCTCGATGCCACTACTTGTGCCTCTATTTGTTTGGCTGTAGTTGCCTGTTTTTCTTTGAGAGCTTTTTTAGTTTCCTCTTTCTGTGCCTCTAATGTTTGGATAAGCCTAGAATTGAGTTCTTGTACCTGTGTTTCCAATGAATTAACATGTCCTTTGATTTTGGGGGCTGCTGGTAAAGCCATGATGTCCTGATTTTTGTTGGATGTGTTCTTACACTGACCTTTAGCAATCTGCTTATCTGTAACCTTCACTGTTTGTTCCTGGAGTCTGTTCTTTAGAGTGGGTCCATTTTTCTCTGGTCTCTGGAGTATTTTTCAGATAGATGAGACAGGTCTACCAGTTTGAGAGTGGGTATTGGTGTTTCAGCTTCAGCTAAGGGAGGAAGTTCACAGGTGCATGTGCTCAAGCATAGGAGTGTATGTGGAAGTGTGCTTTGAAGGACAGGGTGCTAGGGCTTGTAGATGCCTGGAAGGTGGAGCTTAAGCACACGAGGGGGTGTGGGTGCTGGCACTATTTTTGGATGCAATGTGCATGCGCAGGTGTCCTGAATACCTAAGTAGCCTGCAGGCCTGTTGTACTGTCCTCCTGGTATTCAGATCTGTCTGGGCTACAGGAATTGTTTGTCTGGACTCCACTGATAGACCCATAGAACAGGGTCTCCAATGTTGAGAATGCTTTCCCAAAGAAGTCCTATCTTGCTCACAGCGGGGTTGTGGGTAGGAGGATCCAATGTCTAGCTGCTAGTGTATAGGGATTCTGGATCTGAGGCTATGCATGTACTCACTTGAAGGCACACTCACTGGCTAGCAGGCCTAAAGGGAAAACACAGGTGTTCCCCCTGTTCTCTACTCTCAGTTTTGAGCCTGCAGGGGCAAATGAGAGCATGGGATATCTATCAGCTCAGTGGTCTCCATTGTTTGTCCTCTGGGCAGGGAGACCTGTATTTGGGGTAGCCACCTCTGCTGTCTCAGTCCCAGAGCATGGATGCTCCTGCTAGGGTTAGCTACCACCTTGCTACTGCTACAGACCTGGTAGGCTGGTACAGCTGCCCTTTGGGAGGCCAGCCTCTGCTGTCTCAGTTACTAAGCAGGGATGCTCATTCTTGGGGCAATTACTGCAGCCACCGCTGAGCAGGGAGGCTGGTGCCTGGAGAAGCAGGCACTGTCAGCGACCTCCACAGAGGAGGAAGGCCTGTGTTTGGGGCAAGGGGAAGTGCAGGGGGGTTGAATATTAGCCACTCTCAGTCCCTGGAGACATCCACAAGTGACCTGGATCCAAGTGGTCTCACCTCTGGGTTGTCCTCTCTCACTCAGGAAGCCTCAATGTTGATGTTCTGGCTTCAGCTGCCCCTCCACTCACCAGTTTCAGATTTTCAGATCCTGTGCCCCTCAGATACAGCGAGTGCTGGTCGCTGCCATCTTGGAGTCTACAATCTAAAACTTTTAAATCAAATTTTCAGTGGCAGCGTAAAACAATACTAAGTATATATTACATCTCTGTCATTTTCTAGTTCTACTGTCCTCCCTTTTGACTATAAGAACCTCTATACTAGTGGTTCTCAACCTTCCCAATGCTGTGACCATTTAATACGGTTCCTCATGTTATGATGATCCCAACCATAAAAATTTTTGTGGTTAATTCATAACTATAATTTTCTACTGTTATGAATTGTGTTATGTATCTGTGTTTTCTGATGGTCTTAAGTGACCATCAGAAAGGATCTTTTGACTCCCAAAGGCACCATGTCCTATGAATCACTCTTCTAAACTTTATTTGTAATTGCCAATCTAGATGTCCCTCAACCAAAGAATGGATAAAGAAAATGGGATACATTTACAGAATGGGACACTACTCAGCTATTAAATAAAGACATTATGCAATTTTCAGGCAAATGGATGGACCTAGAAAATATCATCCTGAGTAAGGTAACCCAAACCCAGAAAGACACACATGGTATGTACTCACTTATAGTGCATATTAGCCATAAAGTACAGATACCCATGCTACAATCCACAGCCCAACAAAGTCAAGGAGGGCTCAAGGGAGGATGCTTAAATCTCTCTCAGAAGAGGAAATAAAATAGACATCTGAAGTAGATGGAGGGAAAGAACTGGGCGGGAGAAGGAAGGCAGATTGGAACTGGGGTCAGGTGTGGGGAAGTGAGAGAGGGTTGGGAGAAAGAATTGAAATTGATGAGAGTGTATCTCTAGGACACAGGAGGCTCTTAGGAATCTATGTTGGTTACCCCAGCTGAGACTCCTAGCAGCAGGGGATATAGATCCTGAAGTGGCCACATACTGTAGCTAGGGAGGACTTCGATGTGGAGAGAAGGGGACAGCACTCACCTATAAAGCATTTGACCTCGAACTTGTCCTGCCTACAAGAAGTGTAGCGATAAAAGTAGAGCAGAGATCAGAGGAATGGCCAAGCAATGACTGGCCCAACTTGAGACTCACCCAATGGAAGAGAGCCAAGCTCTGACACTATTAATGATACTTCACTATGCTTGCAGATGGGTGCATAGTGTAACTGTCTTCTAAGAGGCTTCATCCAGCAACTGATGGAAACAGATGCAGAGACCCACAGGCAAACAATAGGCAGAGCTCAAGGTGTCCTTTGAAAGACTGGGATGAAGGACACTATAAGAAGATCTACAGTATAACTAACCTGGGCTCATGGGCGCTCACAGGAACCGAACCACTAACCGAAGAGCATGTATGGGTTAGACTTAGACCCCTTACTCATATATATCAGATGTTCAGTTTGGTCATCATGTGGGTTCCCTGACAATTGGAGTAAAGGCTGTCTCTGAATCTGTTGCCTGCCTTTTGGATCCTTTTTCTCTAGCTGGCTGCCTTGTCTGTCCTCAGTGGAAGAGGATGTGCCTCAACTTGAGGTGCCAGGATGGGTTGATATCCACTGGGGTCTCCCTGTCTGAGGAGGGAGGAAAGAAGGTGGGGAGTGTGACGGGAGGAGAAGAGAAAGGAGACTATGATCAAGCTGTAAAGTGATTAAATAAATTAATGAAAAGAAAGAACTGCTGTTCTAGACCTGACTCTTAAATGTATTTGAAGCAGTTTATCCATATTTGCTTCATTAACAAAAGCAAAGACATATTTTCCTATAAGTGAAATGATAGAACAGATTAAATCTGTAACATTTAATCATGTTCATGTGTATTGTTAACTTTTTCTAATGAGTAACACTCAAGAAGGACTGTATAGTATTTGTTCCCTGAAGAAAATGTATTGTGTCTTGCCACGATTTCCTATTAGTGCAATGTTTATTAAAAATCTCAAATCATATTTAAATTATGATACACATTTTAATAAGATAGGTGCCAATTCTAATTTATAAACCTCCTAACTGTATGCTTTGTATAGAAATTTCAATTTGAGATGTTTCCTAAAGCTCTACCAAAACAAAATTAACTTTTTTTTTTTTACTGGTAGTATAAAGGTCAATTGAAAAAGTCTGAGAGTTTGAAAGGAGTTACTAAGATGTCCTGTGCACTTTTTTTTAATTTTACAATTTCATACTGTATATAATGAAATTCTGTTATTTACCCTGCTATACTTTCCTTTTAAACTGTGTAATACTCTGTCACCATCAATTCTTGCTCCTAATTTCATGTCTGGTATAGTGTGCATGTGTGTGTGCATGTGTGCATGTGACTGAGTTCAATTATGGTTTTATTTACTTGAGTATGCATGGGCATTGATTACTTAGAAACTCGGTGCTTTTTTCTATTTCAATTATTTATTGGATTGAAATAGTCTAAGTATCAAATTGTTTCCAAAAATAATTATGTATAACTGTGAATTAGACGATTTCACTAAAAACAACATCAATCTGACTCCTTCAGAATAATCTCAAAACTGAAATATTAATCTTAAGTTAAAGTTAATTACATCAGATATAGAACATAGACATAAACATTTCCATTTAGAGGGTGCTGTAACTGTGGCTTCTGGTAGAATCCATAGAACAATGAACTAACCATCACCCAGGTTGGCCCAGTACTGGGTCATTTTTTTTTGAGATGTGGAATATTCAACATGGAACTTCAGTATCTACTAGGACTCTGAAGGTCAACACTGAGTATTTGGGTCTGAATAATTGATTTTAATACCAAAGCATTAATGTTATGGCATTTCAAGGAAACCCTGACTCTTAGCAAGAGTCACAAATCAGAAAACAAAATCAGTAGAATAAGTGTTGCCCCAAATGTTCCACTGAAGTCAAAATAAATTAAATGTCATCATCTGCCAAACTCTAAACTATACATCATGTAACAACATTTTTATCTAATATAAAAGATTTTCTACTAGACCAATTTCAGCCTCCACAAAAAAATGAATTATCAAATCTAAGGACATGGATTTCTCTCCAATAAACACTTCCTTATGACAAGTACTGCCAGTATACAATCAAAATCTCATCTGTTGGCTGCTTGTTGGCATTCTGTTTTGGCTTTCTCTTCCAAAATGACACTTCCTTCTTATTATTTATTGTCATCCCAGGACTGACTGTCATACACACTGACAGCAGTATTTGAAATTAAATGTATAAGTCTTAGCTATCCTCTTTTTCAAAGAGGAAAAAATACATAGGCAACAACCCACAAAACTAGTTCTGAAAATATATTCAAATACACACACACCAGTGCACACATATTGCCCATGCTCTCACACACATTAAATTAAGCATATGAAAAATTATAATTTTGCCATGTGATTAGTCTAAAAAGTATAAAAATTTAGTGGCCAGAGAATCAGGGACTTTTCTGTGAGACCCTGTCTGCTAGTAATGTCAGTAAGTATCCTCGAAAGGTCTCACCAAAGTGGATGGGGGAAAGACCACATGCCAAATATTTTTTATTGTCAACCAATTTTAGGAATTCTAAGGGCAGAATGAATTTTGGTCCATGTTGTTCTACATATAAAACAGTATCTAAAACAATTGTGAAAATGATTCTTAAGAGCATATAAGACAATAACATTGATTCAGAGTATATTCTTGGTAATAAAAACAAATAGAAAACCCTTATCTCCATCTTACTGAGATTTAAGAAATTCTCTTTTTTATTTTTCGTTGATTTGTTTTTTGTATAAATGTCCACAATATTGGGGGAAAGAAATTGGAGTGAAATCTCACAAAATGTAAAACTATAAGCTTAAAAATAAATTTTTACTGCTTAAAAAAAGATGGCACAAAAGATAAAAGTCAATACATGTTATGCATATGCAAAGTTACGATAACACCCTTTCCATTTTAAGGCTAAATAGCAGAATGAATATCCTTGTAGAATGGATATTTCCTCTTCATTTTAGGCCAAAGTTGTTTTATTGTTTGTTTTACTATTTAGTTTGTAATAGGGGCTAAACTATAGTCACAGTGCTTACTTTTGTGTATGTAAGGAAAAAAGAGAAAATGAATAGTATTGATTTGGAGTTATCATCAAATTTCTTAGATCCTCACATTGCATAGACATCAATGGCATGTGTCACATTTCCTAGATTAGACATCAAGTATAGCCATTAATCTGGCACTAGCTCCATAAGCATCCCTAAGACTGCCTATTAGTATGCTTTATTACATGTCCTTCTAACAGTTCAAAGACACATCTACATAGCAACTGGGTTCTAAATGTATTTATTTTGGCCTTGAGCAGTTTTGGGATCCTTTAATCAAAGCATCATCCAGTAAGAGCATCATCACTCAATTAAGAGCACATACTGCTAATGAGGATAACCCGAGTTTCATGCCCAGTACCTACAACAGGCATCTTACACGATTTGGTACTTCAGTTCCAACTCTGTCACTTTCTCTCATCTGCGGGCACTGTACTTACTTGGGACCTGTCCACACACAGATATACACATAATTCAAAATTAAAATATTTTAAAATAAATATATAATCAAACATTATCTGCTGGGAAACCAAGCCAAAGAAAATGTGAAATCAGAACTGGACAATGATGAAAAAAGCTAGCAAAACAGCATAGCACTGAAGAACAGGCCAGGAGATTTCACTCACACTTGAAATTGAGGCTGCTGTCTTCATAGAAAGTAGTTAAAGTAGGAAAAACATAATAAAAAATGGGAACTCTCAATGCTTTTTCTCTATCTTTTTTTGAAATTGTATTTTAATTAGATAATTTCTCCCTTTCTTTCCTCCCTCATACCCTCCCCTCCCACATACCTCTCTTGATATCTTTCAAATTCAATGGTAAAAACTCATGCTACAAAAGGGAGGGGGATCATTAGGGAAGGGGTAAGAAGGAAAACATAGAAAAAGGAGGTAGGTGGGTAAAAAAAAATAACAGTTGAAAAAGCAAAAAAAAAAACCAACCATTTATCTAAAACACACAACATAATCCTGTAACACACATAATTCAGTGTATAGATATACATATATAGCGTTAATGAATTTTTCTCACCTGGATTGATGGCATTCCTTCCAAGAGCCAAAATCCAGCTAAGAAACCCCCTAATATGTATATTATCCAGAATGTGCTGTTTAATGAGGCTAGTTTTTCTAGGTGTGACATGGGAGTTAGTTTATCTCAATAGGGTATCAGATGATTTTTTTGGACACTAGAGCATCAGTCCTTATAGATGTCCTCCCAGGCAAAATGTGAATTGTTCCCTCTGATGTCTCAAAGTGAACTTGTATATTCAGTGCCTGTTGCACTGATTAAACACTATTATAGGTCTCTAGCCAGAAGATAAAAACAAGCAAACAAAGAAAAACCAAAGTAGCAGTCAAACAAATTAGTGACAGCTAGAGAAACTCACTAATAAAACTTGAATTGGATCTTGGAGGAGCTCTCAAAATGTCAGTGGTGGTGGGATAAAGATAATTCCATGCTGCTGCCTGCAGAGAGTCTAAATAGTTCTTTAATCCTTTAGGGACCTTTACTTAAGTAAAGCCAGAACCCTTTCAGGACAAGTCATTGTGTATCAGAATTAGTGTTTATTAAAATATGTGTTTAACAGATTTAAGAACATGAGTTAACAGAGAGAGGCACTTATGCACAGAATGAACCATACCCAATTGTGGGTGGGTATTAGGCTTCTCAAAAGCTTTTGGAAATGGAAATAAAAAAAATAAACTTTTCATTTTCATTACTTGACTAAGGAACCACCCTCCTCAGCAGTCGTTTAGCAAGGATTACTGGTTCTTCGCAGATAGGACTTTGAAACTCATGTTGACATTTCACCCATTTTTCCAGCCTTTTGGGAGGAAATTATGAATAAGGAGTTTTCAGAAATTATTTTATTTTTTTCTTGAAGAAAATATCTGGCCTTTACCCCATCTTACTTTGTAATTTAGCAGATAAACGGCCATTCGTGTTTTAGCACACTTTCAAAAGCAATTATAAGTTTGTCCCTTCTTCCTAGGTTGTACATCTGCTTTGACATAGCCCATCTAATCATGGAAGTATGTCCAGGCTTCAAGTAACTTGAGTTAATTTTTTTCATGTCTAAGTAAAGTAAAATTAAAATGGTGATGATATTTAAGATTTAATACTAAGCTTTAAAAAGAAACATGCTATTATTGCTGTGTACCTTGATTCAAAGACTTTGGTGATCATAAAACAAAAGTATGGGCAATGCTTAGGAAAAATATTCCTTGACATTAAGCCCTAAAGACTTAATGTAACAGTTGAAACATTGAAACACCTAGAGCAGAACATGAGTTAAACAAAGCTTATGCATAGAAAATGAAATAATCAACAGAATGAGGGAGCAGCCAACCAAACAGGAAAAGTCTTTGCTACCCATATATTAGAGAAAAGATTAGCACCTAGAATACATATAAAAAACTTCTTAAATTTAATATAAAATCCAATATAAACATTGGGTAATGAGTCAAATAAACAGTTCTCAAAAGAAGTAAAAATCATAAATACATACTTATTACAATTTATTCACTTTGTGTCCTGGCTGTGGCCCCCTCCCTCATCCCTTCCCAATCTCACCCTCAATCCCTCTTCTCCCCCTATGCACCTCCCCTAGTCCACTAATAAGGGAGGACCTCCTCCCCTTCTCTCTGACCCTAGGCTATCAGGTCTCATCAGGACTGGCTACAATGTCTTCCTCTATGGCCTGGCATGGATGCACTCCTCAGGGGGAGATGATCAGAGAGCCTGCCACTGAGTTTATGTCAGAAACAGCACATATTCCCTTTACTAGGGAACCCACTTGGAAACTGAGCAGCCTATGGGCTCATCTGGGCAGGGTTTTAGGTCCTCTCCATGTGTGGTCCTTGGTTAGGGTATAAGGTCTCTGAAGGGGCCCCAGGGACCAGTATTTTTGGCTCTGTTTGTCTCCTTTTGAAGCTCCTGTCCCCTCCAGGTCTTTCTATCTCACCCTTCTTTCATAGGATTCCCCGCACACTGCCAAAAGTTTGGCTATGAGTCTCAACCTCTGCTTTAATACCTGGATCAGTAGAGTCTTCCAGGGGCTGTCTGTGGAAGGCTCCTGTCTTCTGATTCTGATTTCTACAGCGTTTGCCCTTCTGAATGAGGTTGAGCATCTTCCCTAGCGTCTTTCTTGTTATTTAGCTTCTTTAGGAGTATAGCTTTTAGTATGTTTATCCTATATTATATGTCTAATAACCACTTATGCATGAGCATATGCCATGTGTGTCTTTCTGCTTCTGGGTTACCTGACTCAGGATGATCTTTTCTAGTTCCCACCATTTGCCTGCAAATTTCATGATTTCCTTATTTTTAATGGCTGAGTAGTATTCCATTGTGTAAATGTACCACAATTTCTTTACCCATTTTTCAGTTGAGGGATATCTAGGTTCCTTCCAGTTTCTGGCTATTACGAATAAAGCTGCTATGAATATGGTTAAGCAAGTGTCCAAGGAAACTTATATAAGAAAGCATTTAATTGAGGGCTTGAGTACAGCTTCAAAGGATTAGTTCATGATTATCAAGAAAGGAAGGAAACAGGCATGGGAGTAGAGTAGTAGAGAGTTTAACGTCCTGATTCAAAAACAGTAAAGGATGGAGCGGTTACTAGCATCAACTTTTGAAAAGTCAAAGCCTACCCTCAGAGACATACCTCCTCCAACAAGGCCATACCTCCTAATTCTTCCCCAAATATTCCACCATGTGGTGAATAACATTTAAATATATAAGCCTATGGGAAAATTCTCATTCAAATCACAATTTACTATAGATTCACATTATTTATATTAATAAAAAATTTATTATTTAGTCTCATGTACCCTAGGTTGGTATCCAACTCAATATGAAGTTCAAAATGACCTTGAACTTTTGATCTTCCTTCCTCAGTGTCCTGATGATATTATAGACATATTCTACCTTGCTAAGTTTTCTATGGTGCTGGGTATTGGCCACAAGGCTTTGTGTACAGTGTTCAAACACTCTACCCACTATGCTACACTATCAGCCCCAGTTTTATATCATTAATAAATATTAAGGCAAGCATCATTTCTGTCATTATCTGCCAGTCACCATATTCATGTGGATAATTTTATTTCACTTCTTGTAATATGTCTATAAAACACTTTCATAAAGGGTAAAACTTATATTTGGAAATGTTAAAATAGTTTTCCAAGTTTGCATTTTCTGGAAGTGGCAAAACTGATTTCAATCAATGACTCCAGATATAGATTACATACTCCTTTCAACATATTTCAAATGTTAATGCTCTTTAAAAAAAGTTTCATAGCTCATAGCTCAAATCTTGTCTCTTGTTTTTATTTTATAATATTTTTACTGTTGAAATATATAGAGATCTTATGAGCTGTAACTATAGTTTGAAAAGTTATAGTCCATACTAAGTTACTCCTTACACTAAAGCTTCTTAACCTGTGGTCTATAGACAGCTGCTTAAAAATATTTTACAAGTGGCTAGCAAGAGAAAAGCCCCAGAAACATGTAGTATTTGTGTGAGAGGTGTTCACCACTTGCACTATCAGAAATATTTGTGAATAAATATACAAGCCTGTAAATCTTGCCTCATTTGCCTTCTATAGTATATACTGTGTTGACTCAAGAGCATCTATAATGACCTGCTTTTTGTTGTGTTTCATGAGTCAGAGCACAGGCCTTATCCTGTCTCCTCCCTTCCCTGTCATAAATGCCTTAGAGCCTGGACTTGGATCTCAGGTTAATGGGTTTGGTCTCCACCTTCCCCCTCTAGCTTCAAGGTCCACATGTGTGTCAGGCAGGTAATCTTAGGTGCTGCCAGGAACCAATCCAGCTGCTGTTGGGTACTGCGTGTTTCTGAGGTAGCTGAGCTTGGTGGCTCCTCCCTTTTCTTCACTAGTACTTCCACTTCCCTTGGCCTATGCTGCAATTTGCAGGGCAGAGCTCCTCAGTGGCTGACAATCCTTAAAACCTCTAGTTGTTTATGATTCAGACTTTGCCCTACCAGCTCAGTGGGACTTTCTGTCTAATGAGAGTCCTCTCTCAGGGCCCCTACTACAGGTGCTTCAGGTTCGGGAAAGGAAGTGTGTAAAGCCTGAGCAAAGAAGACAATCTGCTCTCAGTGGAGATCTCCTCATCACAACGTAAAGACACCAGGTAGTAGACTGTCATCTTATCTGTACCCTTCCTGAGTTTGAGGAGTCTGGTGGGTAGAAATAGACCCTCCAAACAAGGCATAAGGTATTCAGCTGTATCTTCACGACTCAGTCTTCACTCATTCTTACATTTCTTTCTCAGTTGTTCTTTTACTTAGAATACACCTTCATAGAATCCTAGCTTTGTGACTTTTACAGAGACAAATGGGTTCTTATCTACATTAAGATCCTCATCATACAAATGGAAAGAGGCAAGTGAAGCAAAGCCCTAGACCAAATCCACCCAGCTAATTGTTGCCAAAGCCAGAAGAGCTAGGACATAGGCCCTATTTTAGTCCAGTGACTTTTCACAGCCATTTCTTTGCAGAACGAACTGGAATGCTGTTTGGCTAAAAAAAAAAAAAAAAGAAGAAAAGAAAAGAAATCCAGAGTACAGTTTAATTTTAAGAGGTATTTGTGGCATTATTATTGTCATTGTTGTTATCAGCATTTCTACCACCGAGTTATACTCCTTGTTCTCCGATTTTTTTAGCTCAGGCAGTTGGAATCTGCCTCTAGGCGCTGGCCACCCTGAAGGTGCATTTTCATTTAAGCTCAGCAAAGCCAACTAGCAAGCTACAAAACAGGCCACCTCCTTGTAATTCCTCCGGAGATCCTCACCAGGATTTGGAAAACACCCGGATATTGTCAAAGAACCACCCCGGGTTTTGTACCAAACCGGCGGGAACAGGACATTCCAGTAGTTTAGTTTGTGGAAAAGAGGGCACCCAGCACTGTCTCCTCCCCCTTTCACTCACCCCAGTAAATCCCCGCCAGACAGCAGCCCTAGATTTAATTCATGGGAAGAGCTTTGTTACCGTGTTTACTAAGTAAACAGGGCTGGCAGTCTCAGTCTGGGGTCTGCATTTCATCATTGATGGGCCGCTGACATGAATTTGGAAGGAAGAAAGAAAGGAAGGGTTTTCCTTAACAAGGTAAGCTTTGTTTTTTGGAACAATCGCACTTGCCTTCCTGTGCAGAATGCTTGTTCAGTTGGGTTTAGAAGACTCCAGAGCCACTGGGAGAGAAAGTAGGTGAACTGCAGAGTTAAGGGAAGTTTGCTTAGGTGCACAGGGAAGTTAACAGGAGACAATAGAGTGCCTTCCTTTTGTTCCTCTAGCCAACATGGCCAGAATCACACCGGCTCATGTGTTTCTGGAACAGTCTTGGAGTCATAGGGAATAGTCCATTTTGCTGTCTAAACACCCCGTTCATCTTCTGTCTCCCAGGCTGGGAAAATTTTTTGAGATCATGGAACTGTAAATTCCAGGAATAGGAGATCATAAACTCTTAAATACAACTATGCTAGGTTTCATATTTTTCAGACAAGGTAGAAAGCAAAGAAAGATTCAGTAAGTGCTAATTGAGTCACACTAAAATATGAATTATTTTAAGAATCATTTTAAGAAGATTTAGTGTTTAACGACCAAAACCTGTATTAAACACAGATTCGAATTCTGGTCTTGCTGGCTGAATGATTCTGAACCAATCATTTCACCAGTTTGGTCTCCATTTTCTAAGAATCTCACAACCACACATACACAAATATGGCTTCTAGTGATACTGTAGATATTTAAACATGTGGTTTATTCAGTTTCTCATTACTGAGTCTCGGCTATATACTAAACAAAATATTTGTATATTGTCTCAGATATTCATAATTTATTTGAGTCCCGAAACAGTCCTGTGAAATAATCAGAACCCCTATTTCGAGGGTGAAAAACCAGAATCTGAGAGAAGTGAAATTTATTTACTGAACTGACAACTCTTACAGGCAAGAGATGGAATTTGAATGAGGGCTGTAAATGCCACTGTGTTTTCTATCAACAGAGTGACAAAAAGTTAAGAAAGCAAGGAGCAAAGTGAGAGAGGATGGAGGCAGAGCCCACTTAAGATAGCTTAAAATTCCTAGTCATTTTAGTCATTTTCTGTCTAAGATGACCTCTTGAAACCCAGTCTAGTTAACTAAGATAAGAATAAAGGGAAGGAAAAAAAAAAGCATTGTCACATTAAGGGAGCAACTTGCAAATTCTCAGGAAAACTTGGTGCAAGTTGCCATGGCTCATTAAAATTATCCCAGGGGACCACAGTATGCCTAGAACTGTGAAGGAAGCGTGGATTGACTTTATACTCAGGTTGAAACAAGAAATCGGAGTACATTAATTGAATTATACAGAATTCCAAGGAGCCCAGAGAGTCCCCTTAGCTTTTCCTTACTCTGAATGGCTCTTACTTTTTACTTCTTAACAAGATTTCTTTTCACTTTCACCTACCACTCCTACTTACATTACTTATCTCATTTCTTGTTTTCCTTTCTCTAACAAGTCTGGATTTTTTCTGCATTCCCAGCAGCAAAAAACATGTCATAGCCCTGATGAAAAATTTACACAGGGATTTCATGTCTTTCATCTCATTTGGTATTCATGAGAAAATATTGAGAGTCCCCAGATACAGATTTTCATTATTTAAGCAATGAAGAGATTGGCCTGAAATTTTCATTCTTCGTTGGGTCTTTGTAACGTTTAGGGTATCAAGGTGAATATGGCTTCATAGAATGAATTTGGAAATGTTCCCTCTGGTTTTATTTTCTGGGATAGTTTGAAGAGTATTGGTGTTAGCTCTTCTTTGAAAGTATGGTAGAATTCTGTGCTGAAACCATCTGGCTCTGGGCTTTTTTTTGGATGGGAGATGTTTGATGACAGCTTCTATTTCCTTAGGGGATATAGGATTATTTAATTTATTTACATGGTCTTGATTCAGCTTCGGTAAGTGGCATTGATCAAGAAAATTGTCATTTAGATTTTCAAATTTTGTGGTGTATAGGCTTTTGAAGTAAGACCTAATGATTGTTTGGATTTCCTCAGTATCTGTTGTTATGTCCCCCTTTTCATTTCTTATTTTGTTGATTTGGATAGTGTCTCTCTGCATTTTAGTTAGTTTGGCTAAAGGTTTGTTATCTTGTTGATTGTCTCAAGGAACCAGCCCATGGTCCTTAGTCATCAGGGAAATACAAATCAAAATTACCCAGAGATTTCACCTTACATTCATCAGAATGGCTAAGATAAAAAACTCAAGTGATAGAAGAGAGGATGTGGAGAAATAGGAACCTTCCTCCATTGCTGGTGGGAATGTAAATGTGTACAACCACTTTGGAAAATCTATCTGGTGCTCCCTCAGAAAATTAGGAGTAGTGCTACCTCAAGATCCAACTATACCACTCCTAGGCATATATCCAAAATATGCTCAAGTATACAACAGGGACATTTGCTCAATCATGTCCATAGCAGCTTCATTCATAATAGCCAGAATCTGAAAACAACCCAGATTTCCCTCAACGGAGGAATGGATACAGAAATTGTGGTATATTTACACAATGGAATACTACTCAGCAATTAAAAACAAGGAACTCATGAAATTTGCAGGCAAATGATGGGAACTAGAAATGATCATCCTGAGTGAGATATCCCAGAAGCAGAAAAACATACATGGTATATATTCACTTATAAGTAGATATTAGACATATAATATGGGATAAACATACTAAAATCTGTACACCTAAAGAAGCTAAGTAAGAAGGAGGACCCTGGGTAAGTTGATCAATCTTCACTCAGAAAGGCATAGGGGGCTGACATCAGAAGAGGGAGAAAACAAGCAACAGGACAGGAGTCTACCACAGAGGGCCTATCAAAGCCTTTATCCAGCAAGGTATTGAAGGAGATGCTGAGACTCATAGCCAAACTTCAGGCAGAGTGCAAGGAATCTTATGAAAGAAAGGGGAAATAAGACCTGGAGGGGACAGGGACTCCACAAGGAGAGCAACAGATCAAAAATTTCTGAGGCTGATATTCCAACCAAGGACCATGCATGGATATAACCTAGAACCCCTGCACAGATGTAGCCCATGGCAGCTCTGTGTCCAAGTGGACACCCTAGTAATGGGAACAGGGGCTGTCTCTGACCTGAACTCAGTGGCTGGCTCTTTGACATCTCTCCCTGAGGCAGAGAATGGGGGGCAGCCTTGCCCTGTCACAGAGGAAGACAATGCAGCCAGTTCTGTTGAAATCTGATAGGCTAGGGTAAGATGAAAGGGGAGGAGGGCCTCCCCTATCAGTGGACTTGGGGAGGGCAGGGGATGAGAAGAGGGAGCTAGGGCAGGATTGGGAGAGGATGAGGGAGCCAGCTACAGCTGGGATACAAAGTGAATAAACTGTAATACCTAAAAAAATGCTGGGAAAGAAAAAAGAAATGAGGAGCTGAGCTATTTGTGGTAGTACACACCTGTAATCCCAGCACTCTGGGAGGCAGAGGCAGGCCGATCTCTGGGAGTTTGAGGCCAGCCTGTCTACAAACTGAGTCCAGGACAGCCAAGGTTACACAGAGAAACCCTGTCTCTTAAAATAGACAAACAAAAAAGAAAAGAGTATCTTAGATTCAGGAAGCTACATAATTTGCTCAGTGTCATGTAAAATGAATAAACAGTGAGTACAAAAGTGGATTCTCTCTTTTTTTTATTGGTGCTTGGATACTTTCCACATTTATCATGAAATGTCCAAGTGATTCTATGGGAAGTTTATGGGCTCTTCCTCTCTGCTCTCAAAGTGTATGATAAAAACCAGTTTAAACAACATTAATGACAAATTCAGTCTCAAGGCAGAAAGATAGGAAGTCAGAAAGTTAAAGGAAGAAAAAAGATGCTTAAGTTCCAGATTCTATTTACATTTATTTTATTTAAATACAAAACAGACAGTACTCACAAGTAAATTTATCTGAATCTAAGTTCTGGTATCTTTAACACAAATGCATGTGTGTACACACACACACACACAGAGAGAGAGAGAGAGAGACAGAGACAGAGACAGAGACAGAGACAGAGACAGAGAGACACACAGAGAGAGAGAGACAGAGAGAGACAGAGAGAGACAGAGAGAGAGAGAGAGAGAGACAGAGACAGAGACAGAGACAGAGAGACACAGAGAGAGAGAGACAGAGAGAGACAGAGAGAGACAGAGAGAGAGAGAGAGAGAGAGAGAAAGAGAGAGAGAGAAAGTTAACCTAGAACTTAACCATATAGCCCAGATTGACGTTGAAGTTCTTCATTTTCCTGTCTCACCCTTCACCTCCATGAGTACTAGGATTATAGGTATGTGTCATCATAACTGGTCCAAAGTCTAGCTCATGTTAAACCAGGTTTCTTCCAAGAATAGACTGTCAGCCTGAAATGTGTGCATTTTATGCCAGTGTAAAAGTGCTTCTGTACTTTAAATGTGTTACTGACTATCAAAACATTGGAATGTATACATGTCTGACATTATCCATAAAATGATAACATTTGTGCTAGGAGCACTTTCTTTGCTTATACTACAACTTGGACTTGATTCCCAGAATTAGAAAGAAAGAAGAAAAAAATAAAGATAGAGACAGACACATAAACAAACATAAATAGGTAAAGCTTTGTGATAGTGGTTGGCTTTATGTTAAAACCTAGTTCATCAATATTAATAATAATAGCCACTGGTAATTTTTATAACTAACTTGTTTACATACACACTTATTTTGCTTTATGCAGGTATAGATTGTTATTCGTTTAATCTTCACAACAACTCTGTGAGGCAGTAAATAGTATTAAAGATGAAGACTCTGGTGGATCCAGGTTTCATTTAAGAGGTGTGAGTCCAATGCCTCTCCCTGAATGTAAAACATGGAAACTTATCTGTATCTTACATTACTATGAGAAATAAGGCTGCAGATATGAAAAGTACATTATAATGTAAAATTGCTAGTTTCTGTATCCTCTAGACTTTCAGAACATTAATCACCATTTCACGGTTTGAATGTTTGTTAATTCTATACTAATGGTGTCTACTAGGTCTCTTCATTTATTTTCAAGATTATCATGTGAGATGCAGTCATAGAACTCTTACCTGGATCTGTTTTCCCTCTAGGTAAATAAGCTGAAAGCACAGCTGCCTTGCTGGTACATCTTTGAGAAGGAAGTCTGAACAAAGTCCAGTGTACACTCAGAAGTCCATTGAACAAAGGCCTCTTCGTCCAGGCTCAGGGTCCTAAGGAATGTGTAATTGTGTTTCCATGCGTAGTATTGTATGTAGGTACATGTGACTATACCCGTGTTTCATGAGTAAATGTGAGTATTGGCATCATGTGAGAAAAATGTGTCTTTTGAGAACTTTCAAAATACCACATTTTTCATAGTTATGCATGTGTGTGTTAAAATTTCTGTAGCTTTTACAATGTCAGGACTGTATGGTTCAGCTCTGTATGCTTTGTTGCTTTATAAATGAGAAACTGGGGCTTATTAAGGTAAAGGCACTTACCTGAAGTCACTATTCAAACTGGTGCTAGAAGCTAAACTAGAGCTAACAGGTGGGAATATGTATACATATTTCTCTTTCTTCCACTTCAGCAGTAGCTGCTATGGCCTGCCTGTTATACTGTCTACAGCACGTCTGATAATAGACACACAGACACCTCTATTACTTGATATCCACTCTCAAGAATTTTATAGTCTAATATGGCAAATGAAGGGAATTTCTTAGGAGACAACAAGGTACATTATCAAGCTGTAGCTAGGACAAAGAAGGAAAAGTAAGAAAGCAAGCCAACAGGAGCTATCTCCAGTGTTCTAGACACTGATCTTTTAGGTAAATTTTCTTATTTATTCCTCCAAGGCTGATACTAAACTCATTTTACACATGAGAAAATAATTTCATAGCTGTTAAATGATAACCAGGTTATATAACCAATCAGTGGGACAGCCAGTATTCTGCAAGATGCCCCCCTACCACCCCAAACAGGACTAGACATCTAGAGCTTTCTGCCAGATATAATATGGAGACTTATGATTAATACATGATGGCTGTGTGTGGAAAAAATCTAAGAGTTCATTTTTTAAAAGCCTTTAAGTTTGATTTTAGTCAGAGTAAGTATCTGGGCCTACCTAGATACTTACAACCTCAGATACCAGGGTTAATATCTGTGTCCTTATCCATATGTGAATCTGTGCCTATCTTAATTTTTTTTGTAGTATTAGCGCTTGGGCTAGTTAAATCACTAATTAATTCTTTTTAAAGAGTTTCTTTTTCTGCATGTAGACCAGGCTACATGTAAGTCTCCTGCCTCAATTCTGCCTCAACCTCCTGAGTGCTGAAATTAGTCATGCACTACCATACCCAGTATAGATGGAATTTCTAGTTTAGAGTAATCGTCCCTATTACTTAAGCTTTGAGTTGAATATTTAATGAAATGGTTTATTTAATGCACTGAACATGATGCTTTTTTCTTTAGTCATATCTCACTGAAGCATTGTTATTATCATTATTATGATTGTCTCCTTTTATAATTATCTCTTTATAAAGTAAACATAGCCACATACAATTGCATATTTTAAAACGCATGCAGTTTTTCTATATATAGCTGAGGCTGTTAATATATGCATGGTTTTAATGTGTGTACATGTGAGTGTGCAAGTATGTTTTTGTGCCTGCATCTTAGGTACTGGAGTCATATTTCCTGGAATGAAATCCCAACTCTAACTTTTGTTAACTAAGATGGCCTTGGGCAGATTACTTTACATATCCGTTCTTCAATTTCTTCACTACACCATGGAGAATAATGATATCTCTTTTATAGGGTGGTCGTAAGTCTTCAAGTTTTTAATTTGTGTTAGATAGTTAAAATGAATACACCATACACACAATGAATACTCACTATTACTATTGTTGTTATTTTAAAGGTGACTGTGTCTCTATGTTGACAGTATGGCTATATGTGGATGTAAATATGCACATATGTGCTTTTAAGTAAATTTTAAGTAAACTTATCTGTGCAAGTGTGAATGTATATGGTCTCTGGGTTTGGTTGCTATGTATGGTATGACTTAGTGTCTCTCTCCCATGTTCAAGAATTCCAAACTTCTTGCTAAAGCATTTAAATAAGAGGCTAGAAGGCTGAGAATAGCAGTACATCAAGATGGAACCTGTGAAATGAGTTTATATTACAACATTGGGAACCACCTGAGAATCTAAGATGTTCAAACAACTTCTGTCACATACTTTCATTTCATTTTGTTCTATCTTTTTAAAACAAAAAATAAAACATATGCAAATGTCTGTAAATCCTCTATTGCTTATCATATTTTCAGAAACTGAACATATCCATATAAATAGAATACAGATTAAGAAACAGAACATGACCACTTCCCATCCTAGTCACTGATCTTTGCCTCAAGGGTAAACATGATTTTCATTTAATTTTTTACAGTGTTAGGGATGGAACCCAGGAACTAATGTCCAGTGTGCAAGTAGTATATAACTGAGCTGTTTACTCAAAGTAAACAGTAAACAGTAAACATTAAACAGCTGTTTACTTTGAGTAAACAGCTCGAAGTTTACTTCGAGTGGAACAGATTTGTTTTCTGTAAATTTGCCCTTTACCTGAATGAAATCATACATTATGTATGCTTTTGTGTTTTGTTTCTCTCTTTAGAGTTACATTTGCCATATTTGCCCATAGTGTTGTGCATAGTCTTAGCTTGTTCATTATTACTGCCATTCTGAATTCCAAAGTGTAAATAAAATGCAATTTACTCAATCATTTTAATACTTATTAGCATTTTGCAAGTTTTCATTTTGAGTTTATGAATATTCCAGTAAATGTCTTTTGATGATTTTTCACGTGTTTTAAAATATAATTTGTTGATTCTGGGAAGTAGCAGCTATGAGTCATTTTTGCTTAAGGGAAAATGGGCAAATGAAGAATGGCTGACTTGGTTAAGGTATCAAGCCAGTCAGTATAGTCTAATCATGATTCTGATGAATGTTTCCTGGTTTGAGGGTCATAGTACATTCTCCATTCCATACTGCTGAAATAACAGAATTCAGGTTTCTCTTCTGAAGGAGGCAATGCATGATTAGTATTATAGGTGAATTTTTAACTTTGTTCTCTAACAGCCTATGTATAAAGGCCACTGGGTATTTGTTACACTGAAAGAAACCTAGTGAGATAAACAAACAAACAAACAAACAAACGAATCTGATCCATAACAAATCTCAGCCATTTCATGTTTCTTGTCTCTAGTTTTCCAGATGCATGCAAATTTCCTTTGTTTTCTTTTTATTTTTTTCCCCTTCATATCAGCAGATTCTGTTCCCAGTTTCTCAAAGTAATGTGGGCCATGAAGCCAAGCCATCTTCTCTGGGCTTTACTGTTTATGAATTCCTTGTGGCCTTTACCAACTGATGGGGCCATTCGAAATTACTATCTGGGCATCCAGGATGTGCAGTGGAACTATGCTCCAGAAGGAAGAAATGTCATCACAAACCAGACTCTGAACAATGACATGTAGGTTTAATCTCATGTATTATAAGAGGTAGAGATAAAAGAGGACATTCTTGAGGTTGAAAGGGCATTTTTTGAGGGTCCTTTCTCAGGTTACCATAGCAGCCAGCTTCCAATCTCTTTGTACCACACATGCAACAATAGGTTTCCTGGAAACAGATTTTGACTCAGGCCCAACATTTCATCCCAAGTTTGATTTTCAACAATTATGTACCTTAGATTTTTAGAATCATAAAGTTAAGTCCATATTTCTTTGCATCTAAGATGGAATTTATAATGCTAATCTAATAACAGTTGTTTTGTTTACTTTCTAAAAATGAAAATTATGCTGCATTTGTAAAACACGTATAATGGAATGGTGTTCTTGTAGTCCGATGTAACTACCTTAATTCTAGACATGTGAAAAAATCTTATAAGCAAGGAAATGACAGTAACAGCTCTTGTACAAGAACTCTAGGGAGATGCTATAATAGATACGTACAAATATGTCATTCAATTATTGAAAAATCTCTAGGAAGTATGAATATCATTAATATTGTGGTATGAATATAGAACCCAGGACTTTTTACATGATACACATGAGCTCTACCACAGAACAACATGTAAACATTGGCTGTCTTCATTCCATAGATGAGAACACAGACTCATGAAAGTCAAATGATTCATCCAAATACTATAGCTAGTAAATAGAGGAACTGACGTTTGAATATCCGTAATGTGGATGTATACTTGATTCTGTTTTTACCATTGTACCCCTCACAAGATTAAGTTTTCTTTTCTTCTTTTCTTTTTATTTTGTTGATCATCTGTCCCCTTCCCTTCTCTCCCTCTCTCCTCCTTTCTTTTTCTTTCTATCTTTATTAGAGAAGGTCTTCCTTATGCTTTGGCGTAGGCTGTTTTGGAACTCACTATGTAACTCTTGCCATGTTTGAACTCATGACAATCCTCCTGCTTCAACCTCCCAAACATTGAGAAAGTTTAACCTTTCTTGATCTTAGAAGCTTGTTGATGCTTCATCAGAAATTAAAGAAAACGAATGAATGTATTGAAGCATCTTTTGCAATGGTGGTTCCCTTTATTTCTCCAAAGCACAAAGTTTTCCATCTTAAAATAGTGACTGCTCTATTTTTCTCTTTCTGTTTTCATAGTGCTGACATCAATCTTAGGACTCTTTATATTGTAGGCAAGTGTTCCACCACTGAGATATATGGCCAGCATAAGCTGTCTTTTGACACAAACTAATCATCCGGCTTTGGAGTCAGAATGCTTGTATTAAACTTGCTCTTGAAAGAATAGCAACTAACCTTAACAATTTCAAGTAACAGCTTGAACTTTGATAATTTTCCAGGTAATATCCTAAACATTCCTAAAGTTTTATTTTACTGTTTCTTTCTCATGGTTCTGAGAATCAAATCCAAGGTCTTATGCATGCTAACCATGCACATTAAGACCTATAATATAAAATTCATTTTGTCATCATAATAACTTTCTAAGTCAGATCCTGCAATTACTTTCATTTGTAAGGTGGTGAAATTATGTACAAAGACATCATTTGGAAGACAGTGAAATTTTTATAGAAGTTAAACAGTTTGTCCATTGCTTCAAATTTTTAAAGCAGTGCACCTGATATTTAATCCAAGTGGTCTGGCTCCAAAGCCTGTGGTCATAACCACTATGATCTTCTATTCTCTCTATATAATATCATAATGCTAAAGGGTTATGTGAATGAGGAGGTGATCATTTAAAAAGATTTATTATACAGCTGGTTATCTCTTTGCTATTATCCATTTGTTTGTACCACGTAAGAGTGTTTCCTTGGATGTTAAAAGTTTATCAAATTTCAGCTATTTCATTTGCCTCAACTTTCTATTTCATGCTGTATTTTCAGAAGTGCAATCTAATTCCTTTTTTTCTTTTGTCAGCATTCCCGGGGAAAGAAACTTCTAGTTGTTTGAAGATGGTAGAAAAGTTGTAATTGTGTCTTATATTTTCTCAGAGTGGCTTCCAGCTTCCTAAAGTCTGGCAAAAACAGGATAGGGAGTACTTACAAGAAGACTGTCTATAAGGAATACAGTGATGACACATATACTGATGAAGTAGCGAAGCCCACATGGTTGGGTTTCCTAGGACCACTGTTACAGGCTGAGGTGGGGGATGTCATCCTTATCCACCTGAAGAATTTTGCCAGCCGTCCTTATACCATTCACCCTCATGGAGTTTTCTATGAGAAGGACTCAGAAGGTAAACCAGCCTACCTTGTCTTTCCTCTATTTCTACTCAGTATTACTTATCCTTTACTACCATCTGAGAAAGAAGTGCTTGACACAAGAATTACCCCTCTCTTCATTTTCTTGGTCTTTTGAACAGGATCTTGGTTTGTGTTTGGGATGGTTTGAAACTATCATGCCCAGTCCAAAATAGTTTTTTTTTTATTTATTTCTTTTATTCTTTCTCTCTCTCTCTCTCCCTCCCTCCCTCCTCCTTCCCTCCCTCCCTCCCTCCCTCTCTCTCTCTCTCTCTCTCTCTTTCTTTCTTTCTTTCTTTCTTTCTTTCTTTCTTTCTTTCTTTCTTTCTTTCTATCTATCTATCTATCTATCAAATTTGAAGCAAGCTTTATTTAATGCTGCCTAGTACCATGGATGC
>CM053742.1:80324352-80362028 GCA_028658305.1 Pachyuromys duprasi
GTCGTTTTGATTTGCATCTCTCTGATGGCTAAGGACGTTGAGCATTTCTTTAAGTGTTTTTCTGCCATTCTATAATCCTCTATGGTCAGTTCTCTTTTTAGCTCCATACCCCATTTTTTAATTGGATTATTTGGTTTCTTGCTTAGAAATAAAATTATTTGCAGTCTTATTTTTTCTACAATGAGAAAATAAGTTGATTTTAAGCTAAAGTTCTCTGATTGTAGACTATGAATTTCAGAGTGCTTGACTGTAATCTTGCTCTTAGACTGGGTTGTCTTATATAACCCAGGCTAGTATCTTAAAGGGAGATTCTCCATCTCCTAGGTGTTAATAGAACTGTACTGCCATGATGTTTCCTGAAAATAGCTTTTGCCAAGCGATTTCTATTTTTCTCAGAACTCTTCTAGTTAATATAATTTTACTTAATTTTAATGTTTTAAAAGTAAATTATCAAACTCACCTACAATCCTTCATCCTTTCTTCTCCAATACTGTCTCTATCTTTACATTGCTATTCCTTCTTCCCAACTTCATGCACTCCTTTTCTTAAAGTCGACTTAGTGCTGCTAGTATGTGCATAGGTGAAGGGCCAGTAACTGGAGCATGAGTAGCCTCTCAGGGGCGACATTCTGAAGAAAACAGATTCTTCTCTTCCAGAAGCCATCATTTGCCATTAATTCTTTAAATAAGGGTAGAACTCCATGATTCCTTTTCCTATTTGTGCCTCAATTCTGCTTTGCCTGATCTTTTGCAGGTCTCAAGCATGCAGTTTTTGCCACTATGAGTTCAGGAAAACATCTTACACTTGAAAAACAACTCTCAAAACAACAAAGGAGCTTCTTTAGTAGTAGATAGCCATTAATAACTACAACTGATCACTATGGAGAGAATTGGGAAGTGAGGAGTACTCAGTGCGAACTGGGACATCTATATTGTACCCCATTTCCAAGGCCCGGGAATCAGTCAGGAAGAGGGTGCAGAAAGATTGTAACATCTAGAGATAGTGCATGACTTACAGTGGTATCTATCTTTGACCAATGTTGATGTGAGGACTGGGGTGAGGAACACTGTAGTACTGAACCTTAAAGTATAGTATTCCTCAAGACCTGACTGAAGTCTCCCATACTTTTTCCATTTTTCAACTTAAGTTATTCTTTTTATGTGTATATGATGTGTGCAGTGTATGGGTGTGAATGCTACTGTAAGCATGTTGAGAACAACTTTATGGAGTTGATTTATCCTTTCGGGCTTTACATGGATTCTGAGGACTGAACTCAGGTCACTGGGCTTGCCTTTACCTGTTGAGTGATCTCACTGACTCATGCCTTCTTTTTAATTCTATATCTGTTATTCTATTACTCACTCTGGTACTAGACATGCATGTTTTTATTTTATAGGCTCACTGTACCCAGATGGTTCTTCTGGGTACCTGAAAGCGGATGATTCTGTTCCCCCTGGGGGCACCCATGTCTACAACTGGACTATTCCAGAAGGTCATGCACCCACTGGTGCAGATCCAGCATGCCTCACCTGGATTTACCATTCTCATGTAGATGCTCCACGAGACATTGCAACTGGTCTCATTGGACCCCTTATCACCTGTAAAAGAGGTACTTACTCAGACAACAGCCCTAAGATACAATTTGGGACATCTCTGGGAAGCAGTGTAATATCTGAACCAAGATTATATTGAAGAGCAACCTGAGTGGTACCCATATATTAGCCTTGCAAACTCAATTTCCACTGTCTGTTTCATTGCCTTTCAAAAATACTCACCAAATAACCCCACTACTTTTGTGTTGTTTCTTATTTTGCTTTTAAAATTCAAATTAGTGATCATGGCAGCCAACTCACATTTGAATGAGGTAAATGATAAGAACTTAGTTATGGATCAGATGGAAAGTGTGGCCCTTAGGATTCTGCTGCTTATTTGGAATGGGTTATCCTCAAAGAGTCGTCATGTTTGAAGACAAAGGGATTACAAAAATTGGGTTAGGTCTTAGCATTAGATTGAAGATATAGACAAGGATGATGGCAGAAAATTATTTTTGGATCTGTGTTTCCCCTATTTATGTCATAGATTCACCTGGAAAACTTGGAAATGAAAAGTAGCATCAGAAACATTTTCTGTTGTTGAAAGACCTTTAAGGTCCTCTTGCCTCTCTTTCTATTTTTTTCTTACAAGAACCCCATTGTAGCCTGTTACCAAGCATCATTTTTTTATGCTTGACCAGGGACCCTGGATGGTAACTTCCCACCTCGGAGGAAGGATGTGGACCGTAATTTCTTCCTCCTCTTCAGTGTGGTAGATGAGAACCTTAGCTGGCACCTGGATGACAATATTGCTACATACTGTTCAGACCCTCCCTCGGTGGACAAAGAAGATGGAGACTTTCAAGAAAGCAACAGGATGCATGGTGAGCTAGGAAGAAGTAGCTGCATGGTGACAATGGAGACTCTTAGGGAGAGTTTCCGCTAGGCCTAGGATTGTGTTCATTCACATATGTGATCTTTTATATTCTTACAAAGACCAAGAGTAGGAGGAAAGAGCAGGGCATATGGATTTTCTGTTTTGTCTGAAAATATTTAGGATCATAACATTATGGATTGAAAAAAAAAAGCACATCTCAAATCTCACTCCTGATCTTTCTAGTTGTGTAGATTGTGCCCCGGCCATTAAAGCTATCTTTCTCAAACTGTGGAAGAGCCAAGACTATTGATTCTGAATCACGTATAATAAATATACTTAGTCACTGAATGAGTGATCCAATCACATAAGTAATTAATATCACCTTGATTTTAAAAGAATGCAAGACAGAATTATCTACTTTGTAGAAAAAAAATGACCACTTTTGAAATACCTTCCTTATGTTATACTTTTGGCTTTTATATATTTTTTAAATTGGGGAGAGCATGAATAGAGTTTCCCATTACTACAAATTAAGCAGTTGGGTTTCCCCTATTTGGGGAGATCACAGTGGGATCAGCACATCCAGAGTGCAATGAATAATTTATCTAGACAGGAACTGATTATATTGATTAAATTAAAGATAAAAGTACAGAGCTCCAAGTCATGAGCGAGAACTGATTTTAGGACTAAAAATATCCTGACTTTGTTTTTGTTAGTGAAGGAAGTTATTTCCTACTTTTGCTTACAGGAATGCACCCACCTCCCCCCCCCCCAATAAAAGAGCCAAAATTTCAGTGGAGATATATAAAGGATGGATTTTACATTTAACTTGGGTTTTATGAAAATGTATTACAGTAGCCATGATGGTCAGGTAACTTAACACTCATTCTGTGAAAATTTTAGAAGGAAACTAGCCAGAATGGAAAGAATGACTTGGAAAAATCTCACAGAACTTCCTGAGCTCATTAGATTTGGAATATTGATTTTATTACCTAAGAGAGCTGTAGTTCTTTTTTCAAAATATTTTATTTGTACAGTATTCTGCCTGTATTGTGCCTGCATGCCAGAAGAGGACATCAGATCTCATTATAGATGGTTGTGATGCAGTTGCTGGGAATTGAACTCAGGACCTTTAGAAGTATAGTCGGTGCTCTTAACCTCTGAGCCATCTCTCCAGACCGAGAGCTATAGTTCTTAGATAGAAGGAAAGTGGCAGGGAGGACATGAGGGAGGGATGGGGAGAGTGGGAGGGAATGAGGGAGGGGGCTATGGCTGGGATACAAAGTACATAACCTGTGATTAATATAAAAATAAATACATTTTAAAAAATACTTAAAAAAGAAGTAATTTCACTTCTTTATGTCTTGTTTTTCTCAATTTTGTGAATAGGACAAATGATATTTGCTTATTCATTTTAATTATTCGTAACATTTAAGCGAAAAAGGTATATGTTTAGTGCAGTGTGTTCCTTCAAACTTCATTTGGATGTTGTCTACTCTTTTTGTTAGATAGTAACACTTTTTTCATTTATCTGTTGTTTCCTAATATCTGATATTTTTTCTGCAGCAATCAATGGGTTTGTCTTTGGAAACTTACCAGAGCTGAGCATGTGTGCACAGAAGCATGTGGCCTGGCATTTGTTTGGCATGGGAAATGAAATAGATGTCCACACAGCTTTCTTCCATGGACAGATTCTGACTATCCGTGGACACCGCACTGATGTTGCTCACATTTTCCCAGCCACTTTTGTGACTGCTGAGATGGTGCCCCAGAAGTCTGGAACCTGGTTAATTAGCTGTGAAGTAAACAGCCACTTGAAAAGTAAGGTCTAACATGTTTCACACTTGGAATACATGAGGGAGATGTCATTTATGGTTAGTGGGAAGAAGGGATACAAGCTTGGAGCCATCTGTCTAATAGGTCTCCCAGGCTTCTTGGTGTAAACAACTAGACTGAAGTCAGATATTTAGGTTATTTCTTGAATCTGCCATTAATGTGCTGGATAAATTTAGGAAAAAAATTAAGTTTGATATTTCCAATAATTTAACCGAAAATTACTTAGGAATGTATAGTTAGGGGTTTTTTTTTCTGAGAAGGTTAAGAAATAAGATTCAGAAGTATTTTCAGTTAATTGAATAGGAATTTAAGGGAGGAATAAGGAAATCATGGTGTGGTGTGGGTAAGTAGTGACACTCTAGTTAGGACACAGCAACAGTTGGTCTGGAAGACTTTGCAGAAAGAAAGTGGTTAAAATAATGCCATGTCATCTTGAGGGGAGGAAAACATGAGAAAATGGAAAGAGCATTAGCTAAGTGATTGTGAGGTTTGAGTTTGAGGAACATTTACTATACACCTTTGGGCAAGTTTATTTTTAATTCTTTACTTAATCTAAAAACACTCTAAATATCTTAGTTCATACTTTCCAGAATTATTTGCTATCTTATGAATTATAAGGGTACTGACAAAGTCTCATGTAACTATGTGAAAGTGGGTAAGAATAGGTTGATATATCCATCTATCCATATATATATCCAGCATATATATGCATATACATATATATATATATATACACACATACACACACACACACACACATACACACACACACACTAGTATAATGAATCTTGGCTGGCTGGGTTGAGTAAATAGAAGCCAAATATACATGTTCCAGCAATTGAAGTCTTTGGCAGCATAAGTGCTTGGGAAAAGGGCACAAATATTTACTGGGGTTAGGAATGCAAAACACTGGTAGAACAAGCAAGAATATTGGAATAAAAAATATGGCTTCAAATACTGGTTTTATCACTTGCATATAATCTTTGGTAAGTCTTGAGGAGGGCAGTAATGATTTTTACCTCATAAAGTTTTACTGAAATTTCAAAAGTATGAAGTTAAATTTTCTAAGGGAGTAATGTGAGAATAAAAGAAAAAAAACAAGCATTTAGCTTCTTTAATTAAAAGGTAAGTTCTTAAATATAACGTTTCCTGCCAGCCAGCTACATAATTTTGGAAAAATTACTTAATTTCTCTGATTTTTATTTTTTCATCTTCAAAGAAGACAATAAATGTATGTTTCACAAGGTGGTTGGAATTTTAGATGAAGATAAAATGAAGAGCGCTTGACACAAGACCTGGCATATGTGCTCATCAGAAATACCCCTTAAAGTAAAATAAAATAAAGAAAAAATTTAAAATATCAGTATCTCTTATTTTTCCTTTATATTTCAGTCTTCTAATATGAATGAAAATGCTTTCTTAGGAGATTTTTGAGACAAGAAAGAGATAATAGAATTGAGCAGCATGCATGTATTGTTAAGGAAATACAGATAAGTGAAATCTGTTATTATTTTGATTTAAGGTACTATTATTCTTATTTGGAGATAATATCTAGAAACTAAATTTCCTCATAATTACACATCTGAAACTTTGTCTCCATGTATAAGAAATGGCTTATTATTATCCTTGCCTCCCAGTTTATAAATAACATCCCTTCTTTTAGACTTGATGCACGTACATGCCTCTTGAGGTAGACTTCCTTATTCTCTTCATTAATAAAAGATGTGTGCTCAGACAGAAGGTTTACCTAAGGTCTTATAGAAAGTGATACATATTTGGCTTAAACTGAGTCTCCTGACTTGAGTCTCTGTGATGTTGCTGCAATATAGATCTTCTGCAAATGCAAAGATGAGATCTAATAAATGTGTCAGTGATTGTCTAGGATCACTCTATTAGACAGGATCTTAAGGAGTCAGGAAAAATGGCACATTTGGGGATAGAAGTAGAAAGACTAGGAGAGGATGAAAAGAGATAAAACAAGGAAAAGAAGAGTATATACTCTAAATAGGAATCTTAGCAGTAGAAAGGGAAAGCTTATGTTTTTCTTTCCTCTAGGTGGCATGCAAGCCTTCTACAAAGTTGACTCTTGCTCCATGGACCCACCTTTGGACCAACTCAGAGGCAAAGTTCGTCAATACTTTATTGAGGCCCATGAGATTCAATGGGACTATGGTCCATTAGGGCATGATGGGAGAACTGGGAAGAGTTTGAGAGAGCCTGGAAGGTAAGAGACTGACGGCTTCTGTTCCTACTCCTATCCAAAAAAAACCTGTTATGCTCCTAGAAATCTCTCTTTACTTGGAGGGTCACAATTTTGCCTAGATAAAATAGTTGTTGTTAACCCTGTGGCTCTCTTATTCGCGTTATATAGCAAGCCTTTTACAAGATTATGTCATATATCCAATTACTGTTTCAAATAGAAATTGAGGCTCTTTTTGCTTTCATACATGGCCAAGCCAAGGTGAGACCAGTTCTGCATCGATTGAAATGACTTATTTTTCAATCAATTATGTGATTCCTTCCTTCCTTCTTCCTTACTTCCTCCTCCTAATCTGAAGAAAATATTTGAGTATGGGTATAAAAAGCATGCTAAGAAATATATAGGAAAAGAGGCTGCTTGTAGTGATTCCATGTCCATCCTTTTGTAGGAACATCTCCAGGTTCCTTTCCTTTACACATGACCCATATTCGCAAAAGTTAAAGCAGAAGGTTAGGTCTTTACTCAGTTCCTGGGCCTTTTTTTCAGGTCATTGACAATGCTAATTCTTTCAGAGAGGTGGCATTTTGTAGATAACTAGGGAAAACATGGGAAAGATACTTGGATACCATTCTTTCAGTAAGAAATGGAATAAATACAGAGAAACCTTAAAGGTTGTCACTGGCATTTTGGAATGGCATCTGAAAACTCCATCTTGGGTTACCTACTAATGGGTTTTCATGTGAGAGTGAAGGATATTTTTTATTTTAATGACAATGGGTCTAATTATGATTATTTGGCTGGGACTTTAACTCCTGGGCTCAAGTGATCAAACTGCTACAGTTTCTAGAGGACTACATGCATCTGCGGTCTGTAAGTATACACCAATGTGACCACCTAAATATTCTCTTGATAAATGAGAGTAAAAGATTGGAATTAACTGAGGATAACTTAGAACAGAGGAAAGATGGTATTGTACTGATTGATCTGGGTTGACTGAAGGGTGGAATGCAACAACTTGCTTGACATTCATTCACTCTACCTGCATAGAAATCACAGATAGGCAAGTCTACAGCAGATTTTGTTTCTTTCAGAGTCTGACAGCAGCAAGTGATGGCAGCAGACTGATAGAAGTATCAGAAGTATCACCCTTTTATATTGCAGTCCTTATTCTGGCTTTAGACATTGGGCCACATAGTTGCACAAAACATACAAATTTTTAGCTTTTGGCAACAGTTAATTTTTCGTCATTAATGTATTTATTCACTTTACAGCCCGTTAACATCCTCTTCCCTCATCTCCTCTGAGTGCCACCTTCCCATTTACAACCCCCATCTCTTGTTTCCCTTCTCCTCAGATAAGGGGAGTCCCATTCCTCATGGGTACCAACCTCCAGTGGAATATGAAGTCTCAGCAAAACTAAGTGCATCATCTCCCACTGAAGCCAGGCAAGGCAGTCAGCTAAGGGAAAGGGAACCAATTTTATGTTTCTTAATCCAGAATCTGAGACCCTTAGCCTTGAAGATTTAGAAGCTCTTTGGGACTCTATCGGTAACCAGGGACTCCATGGGTTCTTTCTTCTGGCTTCTTTCATCCTGCTCTTTCAAGTCTTTTTACTTCCATTTTCTGTCTTTTTTTTTTCTGAACTGGTTATTTTCAAACCATTTAATTGTTTCTTCAGCTGTCACTGTTCTCTGCAAAAACATAGGATATCAATCAATATATGCTGGAGCCAGGGTACATCTCGGGCACCTGCTGGTGCTTGTGAGTCAGTGCTAATTATAAACTAGACATGGGGAATGATAGGGATCTTTAGGAATGGGTTATCTCCTCTGACTGAAAGCAGAATCCTTGCTGATGTGTGGGATCCCTAGTGGAATTACCAAATATTCTGCGGCTATGTTGTTGGTACTGTTGGGTGAATTTCACCCTTTGGACACTGCTACTGTGCAGGTGTAAGACCTCCACCTATGCTACTTCTTCAGTTATCAAATGGCCTTAGCTGGAATTTTGTCCTGGGAATCCTGGCCCTTGGCTCTCAAACTAGGCACTGGTTACATATAGGTTTGTTTGGAGCTCCACCTAGAAATATGGAATCAGCTTCTGGGACTGCCTTCAAGGCTGCTAATTCTTTAGTTAATAAGCAGCAATGAAAGCAGAAGCAGTTTGTACCTGGAAGCTTGGTGCTTAGAAATGCATGCTTGTTTGTTCAGAAGCAACACTGGGAAGAAAGTTAGTGCCAAGTAATGTTGGATTTGTACAGCGCCTGTGAATGGGTGGCACTGGATGGTAATGGATTCAAGCAATACCTGTGTATATTTTTCAGCTGCCAAACACTGATCTGGATTAAGTTACCGTCAAACGCAGGAACTTGTTTAACTTCCAAACAACCAGGCAATGTCTGGATTAGTATGGGGACTGTGGTATCAATGTTTATTTCAAGGAAGACAAACTTGTTAGTTTAGTCTACTGCCACTGCCAATTGTTCATGCTACCACTTCAGACCAGAAAACAGGCTAAATGACAAGTAAAGAGAAATGTTTACCAGAGCCAAGGCTGCAATATAGGACAGGAAGCACAGTACAGTGCCTTCCAGCTGACTTTCTGAGTAGTCTAAACTACCTGATTCCACAGTCTGAGAAGGTATATTTAAACAAATTATAGCCATTTGATTTCTCAATCATAACTTCATTTTGCAATTATCCCAGTCATTTAGGCTATGTTTTAGATCAGTCATAGTACTGTTCCCCCATGGAAAGGGTTCTCTATTTGTCTAAGGTGAAAAAGGTTTATCAAGACTTCTGATTGTAAAAAGTCTGGAACAAACTATTTCAGTCTTGGCTAGAACAGTACCTCTAGGAGCCAGGACAATCAATTGTAATCTTTGTGTCTCATGGCATCCATATTTGATGATGATACAAGTATAGTCTGGCTGGCTGTTAGACTGATACTCCTTTTTTTTCCCACAGCAGCTGAAGCAGCAAGGCTTTTAATAGCTGCTAATTGAAAAGTCAGATTGGCTCATTCCCAAAGTTTTTACTTGTTTCTTGGAAAATTAATTTCACAAGGGATCACACTGTAAATGTACAGAGCTTATTTCCAGTAATAGCAGTGACTTTAATTTTATATTTTACTTTTAAATTTTTTCTTACAGGTTACATATACCTAACATATGTTCCTAACATACCTAACATAGATTCCTACTCTGTTCTACCTTAACTGCCCTTTTATCACACCTTCCCTCTCCCATTAGTATCCCTTATTTTCCTGAACATTTAATTTCATTTATTTCTGATTCTACTTTTTTGTCATATATATGTGCATGATTTTATGTGGCTATAAAATCTAGAAATCAGAGGGTACTACTTGTTGTTCTGAAACTAGTTTAATTAGATTAATATGGTTATCTGTAGTTGTATCCATTTTTATTCAATTAGTATAACTTCATTCTTGATTGTGGTTATAAAAATTCCATTGTGTATATATACCATATTTTCCTTATCCATTCCTGCGTTGTTCAGCATATAAGTTTGTTTCATGGCATAGCTGTGTATATAGTGATTCACTAAACACTGATAAACAAGCATATCTGTGATTTGTTCATTTGTGTTCCTTTGTGTAAATGCCCTATCATGGTACATCTGGGTTATATGATAGGTCTATTTCTTGGAGTTGTTTTATTTTATTTTAATTAATTACATTTTATTCACTTTGTATCCTCCTTGTAGCTCCTTCCCTCCTCCCCTTGCAATCTCATCTTCCTTCCCTCTTCTCCACCCATGTCCCTCCCTAAGTCCACTGATAGGGGAGGTCCTCCTCTCCTTCCTTCTGATCTTAGTCTATCAGGTCTCATCGAGAGTGGCTACATTGTCTTCCTCTTTGGCCTGTGAAGGCTGGTACCCCATTAGGGGGAGGTTGATGTCAGAGACAGTCCTTGTTCACATTACTAGGGAACCCACTTGGACACTGAGCTACCATGGGCTACACCTGTTCAGGAGTTCTAGGTTATATCCATGAATGGTCCTTGGTTGGAGTATGAGTCTCAAGAAAGACCCCTGTTATCAGATTTTTTGGTTCTGTTGCTCTCCTTGTGGAGTTCCTGTCCTCTCCAGATCCCACTTCCTTCATAAGATTCCCTGCACTCTGCCCAAAGGTTGGCTATAAGTCTCAGCATCTGCTTTGATACCCGGCAGGGTAGAGGCTTTCAGAAGCCTTCTGTGGTAGGCTCCTGTCTGGTTCCCTGTTTTCTCCCTCTTCTGATGTCCATCCTCTTTGCAGTTCTGAATGGGGATTGAGCGTCTTAGCCAGAGTCCTCCTTCTTGATTAGTTTCTTTAGGTGTACAGATTTTAGTATGTTCATCCTATATTGTATGTCTAATATGCACTTATGAGTGAGTATATACCCTGTGAATCTTTCTGCATCTGGGATACCTCACTCAGGATGATCTTTTCCAGTTCTCACCTTTTGGCTGCAATTTTCATGATTTCCTTGTTTTTTTTATTGCTGAGTAATATTTCATTTTATTTTATTTTATTTTTTGAGACTCCTCTATACTGATTTCCATAGTGGCTTGACTGGTTTACATTCCAAACCACAGTGTATAAAAGTTCCCTTGTGTCCACATCTGACTCAACCTTTACTATTGTTTCTTTCTTGATGAATAATATTCTATCAGAGGTAAGATGGAACTCAGTGTAGTTTTGAATTGTATTTCTGGGGTGACTGGTGAGGAAGAACATATTTCTATAGATACTTATTGGCCATTTGCAGTTCATTTTTTGAAAACAGTCTGTTCAGGGGCTTGATTATAGCTCAGTTGGGAATAGGTTTACACTTCAACCATGAGGATGTGAGTTTCAATCTCCAGTGCCTACTAAAAAGATTGACATAGTGACTCGTGCTTATAAACCCTAACAATGGGGAGTAGAGACAGGTGGATCCTAAAAGCCATCCATCCTAGTAAAGGGGTAAGCTTGTGATGTTATCCCAAGGCAATGAGGTAAGAGAACAAGAGTGCTCTGAAAGATGCTATATGTACATGCATGGGCATTTGCACCACATACTTATAGCCATCACATGCATATACACTCCACACAAAAAATAATTTTTAAAAAGAGAACTTGTCCATTTTAAACCTCACCTATTGATTGTGTTGTTTGACTTTTTCATTTTTTGTGGGTTGTTTGTTTGATTTATTCTATCCATTAATCCTTTGTAAAATGTCAGCTAGCAAAGACTTTCTACCATCATGCAGGGTTTATCTTCACTCTTTCTGCTATTGTACAGAATTTTAAAATTTCATGTGTTCCCACTTCTCAGTTTCAGATTTTATATTCTGAATGACTGTTGTTCTCAGAAAGCTATTATCTATGGCTATATGGTTTTAATATTTTCCTTTCTTTACCCTCTAGCAGTTTCAGAAATTCATGGCTTACCTTAAGCTCTTTGGTCTGTTTGGAGTTGATTTTTATGCAGGATGAGAAATAGAAATCTAACTTAATCTTCTACATGTGGACATCCAGCCTTGCTGGCACTATTTGTTGAAAAGTCTGCCTGTTCTCCAACATGCATTTTTGACATCTTTATAAAAGTTCAGGGATCTGTAACTGAGTTTGTGGGCTTCTATATGGATCTTTCACTCTGTTCCATTTATCTACATGCCTGTATTTGTTGTAGTATCGTTCTATTTCTGTTTTTTTCTTAATGATTGAACAGTTATTTTTACATTTTTGAGGTTATAATTACATCATTTTCATCCCCCCTTTCCTCCTTCCATATCCTCCCATGTAACTCTCCTTGCTGGTGAAAATTATTGTTATTACTATACCTTTTAATGTAATTTGAAATTAGTTATTGTGATACCTCTAGCATTATTTTTTTGTGTTCAGGATTACTTTGGTGGTCTGAGATCTTTCATGCTTTGAAATTAATTTTAAGATTTTTTCCTGTTTCTGTGCAGGGTGACAAAATTTTGATGGACATTGCAATGAATCTGTAGGTTGATTTTGGTAGCATAACCATTTTCACAATATTAATTCTTCCTGTTCATGAGCATGTGAATTTTTCCATCTTCTGGAGTCCTATTCCGTTTCTTTCTTGAGTGTTTGAAAGTTTGCATTATAGAGGTTGTTTGCTTCTTTGGTTACATTTATTCCAAAATAATTTTGGAGGGAATTTTGAATAGGATTGCTTTCTTTATTTTTTTCTCAGCATGTTTACTGTTGCTCTATAGGTAGGCTAATGGTTTTTATTTGTTAATTTGTATATGTTGAAGCATAACTGCACCCATGTAATAAAGTCAATCTAATTATGATAATGGCATATTTTATGTTATTGAATTTTGTTTGTGAGTATTTTATTAAGCAATATGGCTCCTATGTTTGTTTGTCAACAGATTGCTGTATAGTTTATGTTTTTCCTTTTAGTTTGTGCCTTTATATAGTTTTGGTATTAGAGAAATACAGATTTTACATATAGAGTTTGATAGTGTTGTTAAACAAACAAACAAAGAAGTGAACAGATTCTAAGATTGTTTAACATCTTCCCAGTGCCTAGGGAGAGTGTTCCATATGGTAATGGTTCATAATAGCTGTGTATTTGGTTTTGAATGAATGGCTGTTGTTAAGTGTACAGCAACTAGGAATAAAGAATAAAACAACAAGTGGAAGAGAGATGGTAGAGCATCTGATCTGATCAGACATTCATATCATCCAAAGGAAACTAGCTGGGCAAACCCTGGGAACAAAAACAGTCAGCTGGAGCCTCTGACCAGCACAGAGGGGCCCCAGGTAAAATGTCTTCTCCTTAGTGAGACTTCTAATTAACTGTTCCTAGTTTTTGTATCACATTATATTTTTACATCATAGAATAAGCAGTAGCTGAATATTTTGCTTTGGGATGGTGCTTGGGAATGATTTGTTTCCTAGCTGTGTTCAAGGACACAATGTTTTTACTTTAACAATGTACCCTCATTCTGTTTTCAAGAGCATGGTGTTTTTATTCCTGTCATGCTGTTCTCATTTAACTTTCACAGAGGGCTGGGGTATCAGCCTGTCCCTGGACAACTGGTTTTGGAAAAGACTTTAAGACAAACAGGCTTGGGTCTGAAAGGGTAGGGTAAAACCGTACTTTCAGAGTCAGTGTCTCAGTGAGCTTAAAGGGCATTTGACAATTTACTAATACTATGTGTATTACAGAGAGACAGTCTCTTCATTTATGTAGAGAAATTTGGGGTGTACTTGGAATAAAGATGGTCCTGTAATGACAGGATATAATGGGGTATAGGGGAAGTTCTTCAGCTTGCCTGGTGCCAAGGAGGCTAGATCCTGCTCCTTCTTCCAGCACCTTGCCTAGGACTTGCAGATTATATTAGTGGTGGGGTTTATTTTTTAATTTTTGAGGATCTAGGATATAAAAGTCATTTTGACCATGTTTCTGTCAAAACAAAGTTATATGTTCAGTGATTATAAGGTGACATCATTTAAAGTCTTTATTTGTGACAAGGTAAGAACAGAGGTTCTTTGCTAGCTGTCCACGGAGAAGCAGGTAACAAACCTTTGAAACTCCTAAGAAGAAAAGATCTAATGAGCTAGTGGATGATCACCTTAAATATGCCAAGAAAAACAGATATGTAACTATAGAGTAAGTGATTATGATTCCTAGAGACACCAGTAAATGGATATAGATTTTTAGGGTGGCTATTCCCTTGGGGCAGCACCAGAGAGAGAGAGTATTCCAAACAAGATATTCATGTATTGTTGAACATGAAAAATGATCTGGAAAAAATGCACTAATCATGTAAAGATGGTGATCTCAAAAGTAACTAAAGGGATAAAAGCTACCAGTATACATCCAATGCCCAGCTGCTGGAGACTATATAGAGGGGAGGTGTCAAGTGAATTTCGACAGAGAAGACTGTTGGTAAAGGACTTTGGGAAGCCCAAGACAACCTTCAGAGCTTCCTTTTCTGTGCCTCAGGAACTGGGTGGCAGCATATCATTTCATAGACCTCAGTGCTGAACAGGAGCCACCCAGCCAAGCAAACAGAACATGAGGGCATAACGAGCTCTTCTAAAGTAATCAGTGAGTCAGAGTACACCACGAATGTCGAAATTTGGTTAGCTGATTGTGGGAGGCTGGTGTAGAAATTAAACAACATCCATAGGAACGGCAATACCCTAATCTTCACTGTAGATTCCTGGCCAGCCATGCTGCCATCAGCTTTGCCCTCATGACTGCCTTATAAAAAAAGTATTTGAAGGAAGCCAACCTGTCCAATGCAGTCATCATGCAACACTGCAGCAGTTAACATAATCTTTCTAGCTGCTGTCTCAACTCCCTGCTATGTTCCCCAAAGGTCAGCAGCTATGCCTCATGAAGAGTACCGCTTCTTCTCCCTGTTTGTACCTAGCAGTTAAATGTCATATGCATTTTGGGTTTTCATGATGATCAGTGGGTTTCAAAGAAAAAAAATGAAAAGAAAAAAATGAAGGAATGTAAAAGAAGAGATACAGGCTGTGTAACTCGGGAGGACTGAACTAGTCAGTATATAGAACTTATATACAATAGTATAAGCAATAGTAATTCCGCCTTCTATAAAGAGTAACTCTAATTATGAAAATATATTGCAGTATCTCCTCAAAAAAGGGGTTTGTCTTTGGAAAGTATCAAGCAGAAGCTATGCACAACCTAGTAGTGCAATAACCAGAGGGTCTTCATTGTTATTAGGTGGTTCGCAATGATCTAGAAGTTTGTATGCCAATGGTTGAGGTGGGAGTCTAATTGATACTCAGTAAATTCATATCACATTTACCCTCTTACATGTCAGTGGCCCAGATAAATACTTCCAGAAGAGTTCTAGTCGAATTGGAGGTACTTACTGGAAAGTTCAATATGAAGCATTCCAAGATGAGACATTCCATAAAGGCATTCATCAGGAGGAAGAACAGCATCTTGGAATACTGGGTGAGGAATCTTTAACTCTTAAAATTCATCAACTAGAGACAAATAAGTGAGGAAAACTTAATACTTGATATTGATGGTGACTCAATGGAAGACTGTGTAAATTCATCTGGAAGACTGTGTAAATTCATCTCCAGAGCTGAATCCCAAGAAATGAGTGTTTGTAAAAAGTGACAGATCTGAGTGGATTTAAAAATCAATAAGTTAAGCATAGTTAAATAGAATTTTGCTGTAAGACCTCTGAGAATCTTAGGTTTATTTTTGTTTATGATGAATATAGAAGATGAAAATGGAGATCATATATTTCTCAAATTTGCACTACTAAAATGTTTTGGTAACATTTTCTATTACAATTATTGTATATATTACGTTATGGATATTGCCTCTGTAGTGTACTATTGAGGAACTATTAAAAGGCAATAAGATCAACAATAATCTTGATAGTCTAGAGCCAGATTACTAGGGATGTTCACTATTATTAGAGATGCAGGACTAGGCTTGTTGTAACATCTTGGAAGCTACATTTAGAAGGTCTAACATATAATATTGATACAATATAGGAAGGTTAAGTAGGGTTTAATCGCTTCGTGAAACCAAGAAATGAAATAGGTTGCATGGGAGAAAACTTTGGAAATAATATAATATTCCAGAAATATTTTCTTGCAGTTGATTCTATATTGAAAACATTGTTAGACAGTAAAATGTGAAGAGAAAATGTCATTCCTAGAAGTATGTGATTTATTGGCTGTTGTTTTGTATGTATACCCAGTTGTTCAGTGATGAAGACCATATGGAAACTGAGCTAGGAAACCAAGCTAGAATGTCTAACATCAGAGTAGAGTAGGTATAAGCAGTCAAGCTGTTGTCTTTGTAGCCTTGAAAGTGATCCAAGTCAGGTTGGAAGTGATAATGAATAGTGACTCACACAGAAGTCCAGAGAATATCTAGTTCAGGGCCTGCTTGCTCTTCACTTATAATTTGGTTAAGATTTTGTTGAGCAACTAGGCGCAATGGCACATACCTGTAATCTCAGCACTTGGGGAGGCAGAGGCAGGCTGATCTCTATCTCTGTGAGTTTGAGGCCAGCCTGGTCTACAAAGCGAGTCCAGGACAGCCAAGGCTACATGGAAAAACCTTGTCTCAGAAAACAAAAACAGAAACAAACAAACAAAAAGAAAGAAAGAAAAGAAAAAATTTTGGTGAGTTCAGAACTTAGACGGTCCCTGCTAAGTAATTTAACTATGGGAGAACAGAAAATAAATTCAGGACTAATTGAATTGGTACTGACTGTGGGGTGGAAGAAAGCCATTCCCTTAGATTCTGGCTCTGAAATTGCTATTTGAATTTTTATAGGTCCAACCTTTTTCTATGAGGTTATTTCATCTCTGAAATGGAGGTAATAGCTCATCCTATGTATGCCTTAGTGTAACATGTGAGGATTACAAGAGACAGTGGATGTAATAGCGCTTTTCATTATCATAAATAGCACCATTCTTAGAATACATTAGTTTTAAAGAAAAGAACTCCCTATATTCAATTATATCTTCTCTCCAGACACTTTTGCTCATATTTTTCATCTGTTTTCATTCTCATGGTCGCTTTTTCCCATTTTCCAGGACCAGTGATAAGGGCTGAAGTGGGTGACATTATTGAGGTCATCTTCTACAACCGTGCCTCCCAGCCATTCAGCATACAACCCCATGGCGTATTTTATGAGAAAAATTCTGAGGGTACCGTGTACAATGATGGTAAGCTGGAAGGGTTGCCAAGAGTATAGGATATTTGTGGTTCTAGAAATAAATGAAGAATAAGAAGAAAGAGCAAAGTTTGCCATCATTTCAATGAATGAATGATGAAATAGTGAAGCAGAGCTTACTCATTAATAATAGAAAACTATTTTTATGGAATTTACCAATGCCAGATTTACCTGTGACTTTTCAAAGTACCTTTACATGACTATATTTTCAGGGATAATTTCTAAAAATTATTTTAAAATATTATGTGTATAATATTACAGACATTAACTTTTGAAAACCACAAATATATAAAATTATAAAATAATCATTCATGAGCAAATTGTCATGTGTGTTTTTATATGACTTTTAATATTTTCTGTAATTGTAATATATAATTTTATATTATATTTTTCAAAGTACATAATGTGCACATTCTTATTTACATAATTATATGCATAATATTTTATAATAAGAATGTAGTTAAATTCATATTTATTTTGGTGCTGAAAATAGAACTCTGCACTTTGCTCATGCTGGATATACCTGTGACTTCAAAAAATGTTTTTTATAAGAACATATTCTCAGGGATTTTTTAAAATAAATTTTAAATTAATTAATTTATTTATTCAGCTTACATCCTAGTCATGCCCCCTGCCTCCTTTCTGTCCCATCCTCCTTCCCACTTCTTCCTATCCTTCATTTTCTTCCCCTCAGAGAAGTGAAGCCCCCCTCCCCGACACCATCTCATCCCAGCCCAAGTCACACCAGGACTGAGCATGTTCTTTTCCACAGTGGTCTGGCTAGGCAGCCCTGTGCGGGGAAGTGATCAAATATCATGCAACAGTGAGAAGAGGTGACAGAAGCACCACAATAAGACCAAAAGAGCCAACTAACCAGGTCCCAGGGGGGCTTGCTGAGACTGAAGCATCAACCAAAGACCAAGCATGAACTGGAACTAGGCCTCCTACAAAAATGTAACAGATGGGCCGCTTAGGCCTCATGTGGGTCCTCTAGTAAGGGAAATGGGTACTGCATTGGACACAGACTCACTTTCCAGCTTTTTGATCACTTTCTCCTGGCGAGACTGCCTTGACAGATCACATGGACAGAGGACAAGTTCAGTCCTGACGCAACTTGATGAGCTGGAGTGGATGGGAAAAAGAGCTCCCCTTTTTTTGAGGAAAAGCAGAATGAGGAGGGACAGAGAGGTAGGGTAGGACTGGGAGGGGAGGAGGGATGGGGCTACAACAAGGATGTACAGTGAATAAAAATAAAATAAAATTAGCCTATCTTGTAACAATAATAAAATTAGACATTGTCTTATATAGATAACTTTTCTTTTTATTTTTTAAGTTTTTATTAATTACAGTTTATTCGCTGTGTATCCCAGCTGGAGGCCCCTCCCCACTCCCCTCCCAATCCCACCCTTTCTTCCTCTTCTTCTCCTATGCCCCTCCCCCAGTCCAATGATAGGGGAGGTCTTCTTCCCCTTTCATCTGAACCTAGTCTATCAGGTCTCATCAAGACGGGCTTCTTTGTCTTCCTCTGGACTGGTAAGGCTGCTCCCCACTCAGGGGGAGGTGATCAAAGAGCCAGCCCATGAGTTCATGTCAGAATCTCCCTGGTCCTATTATTGACGAACTCTCTTGGATACTGAGCTGCCTTCTGTGCATAGGTTTTAAGTTATCTCCATGCATGGTCCTTGCTTGCAGTATCAGTCTCAGGAAAGACCCCTATGCCCAGAGTTTTTGGTTCTGTTGCTCTCCTTGTGGAGCTCCTGGTCCCTCCAGGTCTTTCTATCTCCCCCTTCTTTCATAAGATTCCCTGCACTCTGCCCAAAATTTGGCTATGAATCTCAGCATATGTTTTGATACTCTGCTGGGTGCAGTCTTTCAGAGGCCCTCTGTGATAGGCTCCCATCCTGTTCCTTGTTTTCTCCCTCTTCCGATGTCTGTCTCATTTGCCTTTCTGAAGGAAGACTGAGCATCTTACCCAGGGTCTTCCTTCTTGATTAGTTTCCTTAAGTGTACAGATTTTAGTATGATTATTCTACTTTATATGTCTAATATCCACTTATAAGTGAGTATACACCAAGTGTGTCTTTCTGCTTCTGGGATACCTCACTCAAGATGATGTTTTCTAGATCCCACCATTTGCCTGCAAATGTCATGATTTCTTTGTGTTAATTGCTGAATAGTATTCCATTGTTTAAATGTAATACATTTTCTGTATCAGTTCCTCAACTGAGGGGCATCTGGGTTGTTTCCAGCTTCTGGCTGTTACAAAAATAAAGAACTTACAAAGTTAAACAGCAACAAATCAAGTAACCCAATTAAAAAAATGGGAAACAGAGCTAAACAGAGAATTCTCAATAGAGGCACATCAAATGGCAGAGAAACCTTTAAAGAAATACTCAACATCCTTAGTCATCAGGGAAATGCAAACCAAAATGACCCTGAGATTTCTCTTTACACCCATCAGAATGGCTAAGTTAAAAAACTCAGGTGACAACACATGCTGGAGAGAATGTGGAGAAAGAGGAACCCTACTCCATTGCTGGTGGGAATGTAAACTTGTACAACCACTTTAGAAATCAATATGGCACTTTCTCAGACAGATAGGAATAGTGCTACCTGAAGACTCAGCTATACCAGTCCTAGGCATATATCCAAAGGATGTTCAAGTATACAACAAGGACATTTGCTCAACCACATTCGTAGATAACCTTTCTTAAAAGAGAAAACAAACAAACAAAAAACCTGTAACAAAGTCCTTGTCACAGACAGCTCCTGGTCCCCTTACTAGGGTACCCACATGAGGACCATTGGGTACATAGATATAGGGGCCCTAGGTCCAGCCAATACATGGTACTTGGTTGGTGCTTCAGTTTCCACAAGCTCCCCTCCCCCAGGTCCAAGATAGTTGGCTCAGTTGGCCTTCTTGTGGAGCTCCTGTCCCTTCTCTGTGCTTATTATCTTCCCGCCACTCTTCCACAAGGTTCTCTGTGCTCTACCCAATGTTTGGCTGTGAGTTTCAGCACCTGGTTCAATCCTTTGTTGGGTGGAGCTTCTTAGAGGGCAGCTATGCTAGGCTGCCATCTGCAAGCATAGCAGAGTGTGGTTAATAGTGTCAGGTGTTGACTGTCTGCTGTGGTGTGTCCAGTCATTGTGGACATTCACTCAATCTCTGCTCTATCCTGCCAATCTTGTAGGCAGGATAAATTTTGGGTTGAAGTTTTTGTAGGTGGGTCGGTGTTCCCATCCTTCTATTATGAGTCATGTCTTGTTTGAGGGTGCTTTCTTTAATCTCCGTGTCCCCAACTAGTAGGGGTCTCCACTAGAGTCACCTCATATTCTTACAGGAGCCTACCCTGTCATAGGTCTCCAGTCTGCCTCAGAGATGCGCCAGGCCACAGTTTCTCTTCTCTCCACAAGCCCTTTCTCCTCCTGGTCCCATTCCCTACATAAGATCCGCACCCTCATTTCCCTCAGCTCTCTCTCTCTCTCTCTCTCTCTCTCTCTCTCATATCCTCTTCCCTCTCTTCAAGTGCTTCCTCTGTCTATTTTAGTTCTTCTCAGTGAGATTCATGCATCTTCCCATGGGTGCTCCTTGTTACTTAGTTTCTTTGCATCTGTGAAAAATACTATGGTTATCCTGTACTATATAGCTAATATCAATTTATAAGTGAGTACATATCATGCGTGTTTTTCTGGGTCTGGGTTATGTCACTTATCTTTTCTAGTTCCATCCATTTGCCAGAAACTTTCATGATTTCCTGTTTTGATAGCTGTAAATGTGCCACAATTTCTGCATCCATTCCTCCATTGAGGGATATCTGGGTTCTTTCCAGATTCTGGTTATTACAAATAACACTGCTATAAACATAGTTGAGCAAATGTCCTTGTTAAATGGTGGGGCAGCTTTTGGGTATATGCCCAAGAGTGGTACAGCCGACTCTTGATATAGCTGAGTATTCCTAATTTTTCTGAGAAGCCTCCAGATTGATTTCCAAATGGTTGTAAAAGTTTGTACTCCCACCAGCAATGGAGGGTTCCCCCACTTCTCTACATCTTACCAGCATGTGCTGTCACTTGAGTTTTTTTTTTATCTTAGTCGTCCTGATAGATATAAGATGGATTCTGAAAATTGTCTTGATTTGCCTTTCACTGATGATAAATGACGTTGAGCATTTTTTAAATGCTTCTTGGCCATTTGAGATTTCTCAGTTAAGAATTCTGTTTAGCTCTGTACCCCATTTTTAATTGGATTATTTGGTTTGTTGGTGATTAATTTCTTTAGTTCTTTATATATTTTAGATATTAGCCCTCTGTCAGATGTAGGGTTGGTGAAGATATTTTTTTAAGACTTAGTATTTTACATTTATTCATTTGCTTCAATAATTATTGCTTGGGTTTCAGGGGATTGAGTGCTAAATCAGATGAGGACCAGGCTATACTCACTCTCCAGCTGTCAGGTTCCTTCATGTGTGTATATGAGTTCCCAGAAGTATAGTTCTGAGGATAGAGCTTCTTTCAAAGCTTTGCTAATCTTCTGTCCAAACGTGGAGTCTGTTTCTTTCATGTTGGCTCTAGGTGAGCAGATGACAAGTAGAGCCCCACAGAACTGATACTTTCTATCTTCTGGAGCTGAACAATAGTAGAGGAAAGGACTCTGTCCACCTGCTTTCCTTTGGGGATCCCTTCTGCTGTATTTAACAAAATCTGAAAACATTCTCTTTTACCAATACTCAGTATCCAGGTGCTGGGATGAAAGCACGCTAGTTCAAGAGAGGCAGAGAAAGCACTCAGCTGACCTTTCTCATCAGATAACATTCCAAAAAAAGAAAAGCAAACTCCCTTCCCCATGCCTTCTCAAAACAAACAAACATACACACAAACAAACAACAACAAAAACTGAATGACCTTCCCTTCTGTTTCCCTGTCTGGTGAAGATCTTTTACCAATCTGTAGGCTGTTTTTGTTGTTGTTGTTGTTGTTTTTCTGTTGACAGTTTCCTTTGCATTACAAAAACATTTCAGTTTCATGAGGTGTCATTTATCAAAAATATATTAATATAACATTTTAATGACCATGCAGAACTCTCTAACATGGATTTTCCATATTTTATTCACCTTAGCTTATATTGCCCAGGCATATAACCTTTAAAAAGTTTTCAACTGCTCATGTTTATTAAGTAGTAATTAATACCTCTAATTACATAGTAACTTATTAATGTATGTATTCTAGCTTCATTTCTTTGAGTTACATCACATTACAGAATCTTAGAAGTGAGAGTACTGTGTAACTGGTGTCTTATTTTCCCTGGTGATATTATTACATGTTCATTCTAAGATAAGATAAACATATAAGAAGCACTGATGCATAAATATCAAAGTTGCAAATAAATATAAAATAACTTTTCATAAGGCATTCAGATCTTGTTCTTTTATGAAGTCAATATTGAGAAGGGGATAAAATTATGTAGGTAAAAACCAAATGGAACCTGCAAATTCTACTGATCCTTGATGTAAAAAATAGCTTGAAGAAACATTCAGAATTCAGCTAGGAGGGCACACATGTAATAACAGTATTTTACAGGCTGAGTCAGGAGGTTTACAAGTTTGAAGCCATCCTGGTTCTATAAAACAAGATTCTGTGAAAACAACCAAACATCATAATAATAAGCTTGGTATGATGGTTCATATCTATGATCACAGCAGTTGAGAAACAGAAAAGGATTTCCAGGAAGGCTGAAGCTCTCCTAGGATACTACTCAGTTCTAGGCTAGCCAATGTTACTTAGTAAAATTCTGTCAATTTTTTTTTTAATGAAACCAAGCAGAACCTTTTGGGATAACGTAAAAAGTTTGAGCATAGATTAGTCCTTGCATGACTAATTAGGGAAATTCTTAGTTGTGATAATGATCTTCTAATAACAGAGAAGATTTTTTTTTTCAAGACAGGGTTTCTTTGTGTAGCCTTCGTTGTCCTTGACTCACTTTGTAGACCAGGCTGACCTCGAGCTTTACAGAGATTCTCTTGCCTCTGCCTTCCTGAGTGCTGGGATCACAGGCCTGCTCCACCACACCCAGCATTACAAGATGATTTTTTTAATTTTTATTTTTTATTAATAACAGTTTATTCACTTTGTATCTCCCTGTAGCTACCTCCTTCCTCCCCTCCCAATCCCACACTCTCTACCCCTTCTCTACCCATTCCCCTCCCACAGTCCACTGATAGGGTGGGTGTTCCTCCCCTTCCTTTTGATCCTAGTATATCAATTCTCATCAGGAGTAGCTGCATTGTCTTCTTCTGTGGCCTGGTAAGGCTTCTTTCTCCTCAGGGTGAGGTGATCAAACAACAGGCCAATCAGTTCATGTCAGAGACAGTCCCTATTCCCTTTACTAGGGAACCCACTTGGATACTAGACTGCCATGGGCTACATCTGTGTAGGGGTTCTAGGTTATATCCATGAATAGTCCATGGTTGGAGTATCAGTCTCAAGAAAGACCCCTGTGCCCAGATTTTTGGGTTCTGTTGTTCTCCTTGTGGAGCTCCTGTTCTCTCCAGGTCTTTCTATCTCCCCTTTCTTTCATAAGATTCCCTGCACTATGCCCAAAGTTTGACTATAAGTCTCAGCATCTGCTTTGATACTCTGCAGGGTAGAACCTTTCAGAGGCCCTCTATGGTAGGTTCCTGTCCTGTTCCCTGTTTTCTCCTTCTTCTGATGTCCAAAAGCATTGACAAGAGCCATTAGCATTTAATGGTCAATGGAACTTTACTTTTCAAAACAGATAACCCATTCCTGTCAGAGCATAGATGTCCATCAACTGATTAATGAATACTGAAAAGTGGTACATTCACACAATATAATATTACAGCTCTTTAGAAAATAGAAATGAAAATTTCACGTAAATGGATAGAGTAGTAAATAAGTGAGGCAACCCAGTCCCAGAAAGGCAAACATTATGTTTATCTGACATTTGTTCATATTTGCTTTAACTCTTTATACATGCATAGAGGTCAGGAATTCAGCAAGGTACCTTGGGGATGAGGGAGTTTCATTGAATCATTATATTGCATTTTTCAGTTACATTTCATTAACTCAGTCTTTATTTTTATTACCTCTTCTCAAATACTTTTTTGAGGAGTGTTAGTTGTTCTTGTTTTTTCAAGGCCTTTAATTGCATCATTAAAGTATTCATTTGAGAGCCTTTAATTTTTTTTATGTAGGCATTCAGTGATAAACATTCCTCATTTTGTCCCATAGATTTTAAAATGTTGCCTTTTTATTTTCATTCTCTTCTAAGAATTTTTTTAGTTTATTTTTAAAAATTAGAGCCTGTGCTGTTGTTCTGTTCAGGAAGTTGTCTCCTGTGCCAATGAGGACTAGGCTCTTCCCCTTTTCCTTCGAACAGATTTAGTGAGTCTGGTTTTACGTTGAGGTCTTTGATCCACTTGGACTTTTGATGGTATTTTGTGTAGGTTGAAAAATATGGATCTATTTGCATTTTTCTACATGTAGGCATCCAGTTAGACCAGCACTATTTGTTGAAAATACTGTTTTATTTCCATTGTGTGGTTTTGGCTTCTTTGTTAAAAATCAAGTATCCATTAGTGTGTGGGTTTATTTCTGGGTCTTCTATTCGATTCCACTGATGCACTTTTCTGTTTCTATGCCAGTACCGTAAGGTTTTTATTACTGTTGCTCTGTAGTACATCTTGAGTTCAGTGATGGAGATATCTCCAGACGATCTGTTGTTGTACAGGATCGTTTTGGCAATTCTTATTTTTCCATATGAAGTTGAGAATTTTTCTTTCAGGGTCTGTAAAGAATTGCATTGGTATTTTGATGGGAATCACATTGAATATGTAGATTGCTTTTGGCAGAATGGCCATTTTCACTATGGTAATCCTACCAATCCATGAGCATAGGAGTTCTTTCTATCTTCTGATATCTTATTTTTTATTATTTATTTTTTTAAGTTTTTTATTAATTACACTTTATTCACTTTGTATGCCCCCTGTAGCACCCTCCTCCTCTCCCAAGCCCTCCCTTCCTCCCCCTTCTCTACACATGTCAGAGATAGTCCCTTTTCCCATTATTATTGAACCCACTTGGACACTGAACTGCCATGGGCTACATCTGTGCAGGGGTTCTAGGTTATCTCCTTGCATGGTTCATGGTTGGAGAATCAGTCTCAGGAAAACATTTTTAAATACCCCTTTGCCTTAAGGAGGTGTCCGTCTTTGATGGTGAGGTGTGTTTTTTGAAGGCAACAAAAAGATGAATCCTGTATTCTAATACAGCCTGTTAGTCTGTATCTTATGATTATACAATTGAGATCAATAATCTTTCGTTATTATTGAATGATGTGTGTTAATTCTTATCATTTTGTTGATTTGATGGTATTTTCTTAGATTTTTTTTGATTACCTTCTCTGGCATTGCTTATTTGTTTCTTATGATCTCTGAAGTTGTGTTTATTCTTTTTTCAAATTAAAATATTGTTCTAGTATCCTCTGTAGAACTAGCTTTCTAGTCATAAATTCCTTTATTCTGTTTTTGCCATGGAAATTTTTGTTTCTTCTTGAATTTTAATAGTTTTTCTGGGTATAATAATTTGTGTTGACCGTTGTGATCATTCAAGAATTGGAGTACAATTCTCTAGGCCTTTCTGGCTTGAAAAGCCAGAAATACTCTTAAATTCTAATAGTTGTAACATGCTTTTAAATGTGATTTGATTTTCTTTCTTGCATCTTTCAATGTTTTTTTTTTTTTCAAGACAAGGTTTCTCTGGGTAGCCTTGGCTGTTCCGGACTCTCTTTGTAGACAAGGCTGGCCTCAAATTCACAGATATCTGCCTGCCTCTGCCTCCCAGAATGCTGGGATTACAGGCATTCACCACTATGCCTGGTTCAATACCCTTTCTTTATCATCTGTTTTTAATCTTTTAACTACAATCAATACCCTTTCTTTATCCTCCACTTTTAATCTTTAACTATAATATGTGTATTCCTGTCTGTTTGTTGCTTTTAGGCTTTTTGTACTTAGATGGACATCTCTTTGTCTTGGTTAGGAAGTTTTCTTCTATGATTTTACTAAATATATTTCTCTATGCCTTCAATGAGGTGTTCTCCTTCTCTACCCATATTTGAAGGTTAGGCCTTTCCATGGCATCCCAAAGCTCTTCTATGTTCCATTCATATGTATTGAAAAATTCTCATTGATTTTTGCTAAATGATCCAATTCCTCTGCTTTGTCTGCTATCTGTCACTAAATCCCTGTTTTTGACATGATAAATTTTGTTGGTGAGGCTTTCCGTTAACATGTTTAATTGGATTTTTGAATTTATTTTTTATTTCCAACGTATTTTCAGTTTGGGTTTTCTTTAAAAATGTATTTTCATGTCTTAGATTGACTTTCTTTTTTATTTATTTTATTTTTTTATTAATTACACCTTATTCACTTTGTATCCCCCCATAAACCCCTCCTTCTCCCAATCCCACCTTCCCCCTTCTTCACGCATGCCCCTCCCCAAGTCCACTGATAGGGGAGGTCTTCCTTTCCTTCCTCCTGATCCTAGTCTATCAGCTCTCATCAGGAGTGGCTGCATTTTCTTCCTCTGTGGCCTGGTAAGGCTGCTCCCCCATCAGGGTGAGGTGATCAAAGAGCAGGCCAATCAGTTCATGTCAGAAGCAGTCCCTGTTCCCATTACTATGGAACCCACTTGGACACTGAACTGCCATGGGCTACATCTGTGTGCAGGGGTTCTAGGTTTTCTCCATGCATGGTACTTGGTTGGAGTATCAGTCTCAGGAAAGACTCCTGTGCTCAGATTTTTGGTTCTGTTGCTCTCCTTGTGGAGCTCCTGTCCTCTCCCTATCTTAATATTTCTCACATCTTTCATAAGATTCCACGTACTCTGCCCAACAGTTGGCCATAAGTCTCAGCATCTGCTTTGATACTGTGCAAGGCAGAGCCTTTCAGGGGGCCTCTGTGACAGGCTCGTAGCTTGTTTCCTGTTTTCTTCTTCTGATGTCAATCTGCTTTGCCTTTCTGGCTGGGGATTGAGCATTTTAGCCAGAGTTCTCCCTCTTGATTAGTTTCTTTATGTGTACAGATTTTAGTAGGTTTATCCTATTTTATATGTCTATATGAGTGAGTATATTCCATGTGTATCTTTCTGCTTCTGGAATAGCTCACTCAGGATGATCCTTTCCAGTTCCCACAATTTACCTGCAAATTTCATGATATTCTTGTTTTTTATTGCTGAGTAATATTACATTGTGTAGATATACCATAATTTCTGTATCCATTCCTCAGTTGAGGAGCATCTGGGTTGTTTCTAGCTTCTGGCTATTACAAATAAAGCTGCTACAAACATGGTTGAACAAATATCCTTATTGTGTACTTGAGCCTCTTTTGGATATATGCCTAGGAGTGGTATAGCTGGATCTTGAGGAAGTGCTATTCCTAGTTCTCTGAGGAAGCGCCAGATTGAATTCCAGAGTGGTTGCACAAGTTCACATTTCCACCAGTAGTGGAGGAGGATTCCCTTTCCTCCACAATCTCTCCAGCATCAAGTTATCACTTGAGTTTTTTTTATTTTGGCCATTCTGATGGGTGTAACGTGAAATCTCAGGGTCATTTTGATTTGCATTTCCACAATGGCTAATGATGTTGAGCATTTCTTTAAGTGTTTCACTGCCATTTGATATTCCTCTATCGAGAGTTCTCTGTTTAGCTCTGTTCCCCATTTTTTAATTGGATTCCTTTATTTGTTGCTTTTCAACTTCTGTAGTTCTTTATATATACTAGATATTAGCCCTCTGTCAGATAAAGGGTTGGTGAAGATTCTTTCCCAATCTGTAGGCAGTCGTTTTGTTTTGATGAGACTTTCTCAATTCAGGTACTTCTACTTCTTTGCTTTTGTCTTCTTTGAGTTGTTTGCCATTCTGATAATCATTCTTTTGAATTCTTCATCTGAAAGTGCCTACATTGATTGTCAAGAGGGGTTATTGCTGTGGGATTTGTGTTTTGGAGATAGCATGTTATTTTGTTTTTTGAGTCTTGCTTTTGTTTTTGCATTAGAATATGCACATCTCAGGTTACTGTGTGGTTATTTTTTTTTCTTTTGTTTTTGTTCAACTTCTTTTTCTTATTTCAGCAAACATTTTAAAAATGTTTTCTGGACAAGGATAATTCCTAGTTGGATCTTGACTTCCTCTTTAACTGACCTTTGGAAATACAACTCTCTCTAGGTTTAGTTAAAGAGTCTTGAGCAAGTCTTCCTTGGCAGTGTGGATTGTTCCTGAGTTTTGAGTCCTCAGGAAAACGAGAGGGTCCGAGTAAGGTAGCTGGCAGGGCTCTGGGATTCTGGATCAGGTGTGATAATTGGAGGATCTCTGTTGGGTATTGAGCTTGGACCAGAGAGTGGGATACAGGCTGAGAGGATGTAGAAGCTTTAGGACTTGGTGACTTGAATGGAAGGAAGCAGGAAGGAAGAGCAGTGATAGCCTATTTGGGTTCATAGGACATGAGGTGGCTACAGGAGCCCTGGTAGTAAGCTTAGTTCTATTACTTTTAATTATACCCCTGTATGTTTGTATATGTGCATATGGATTCATATGCCCTTGGAAGCTAGAAGTGTCCAGTCTCCCTGGAACTGGAGTGAATTGTAAGCCACCTGAAGGGATTTCTGGGAACTGAACTCAGTTGTTCTACAAGAACAGTATATGCTCTTAACTCCTGAGCCATTTGCCCAGCCCTATCAGAGATTCTTAATGATGTATTTTCAAGTGTGAGGTTGTGGTGGTTTAAATTTTATTTTAAATGAATTATCAAAAGGAAACAAACAAGTAAAAGGCTGTGTGAATGCATATAGATATACAATATGCACAAATGGAGACTTTAATCCCCTTGTGGTGGCTGAGGATAAAACCTAGGACCTCACACATGCTAAGCAAATGTTCTGCCACTGAGCTATATCCCTCAGTAGATCTAAATACATTAAAGATGACAACATTTTATAAATAGACATTGAGTATATATGGTAGGATCATAATTGTGCCATTTTTTTACATTTCTTTTGCTAACTCCCTCTGCTTATGTCACATCCATTGTAACATTCTTTAAAGTTTTCTATTTATGAAAATTTAAGGAATTACAAATGATGAATGAATAAGAAAAAATGAGTTCATAACACATAAAATTTATCTCTTTGCTACATGTTGTACTACCAATGTACTTTGCCTATTCTTTGTAGGATTATTATGATTGTTTCAGCAGAATGTATTTTTAAGATACAAAATTAGGTTGTCAGATAATCTATTTTTAAGATATAAAATCAGTTTGTCTGAGGATATGCACATTGAAATTTTTATCACCTATTGCCACATTGTTCTCTGGACAGATTTATAGTCTGATTAACTTGTAATTACATCAACAGTACCTGAAAGAGTCTATTTCTTTACAACTCACTTGCACTAGGACAATCTTTTATTTATTTATATTTGGTTAAAATGAGAGTCTTATTAGCAACATCAATGTAACGAACTGTTTTGATTTCCATTTATTTGATTGCTTTATTTTAACATTATTTACAGCAATCACTATACATCTTTGTTTCTACGCATAAATCTTTTTAAGAGTTTTGATGCACTTTGAAAGTATTATTTTCAAAAAGAGCCACTTCTTTTGGAGTTTAAATTCTCTTTATAGGTTGGTGAAAGGATAGGCCCCATCTCAACCATTTTCAATGCAGTGATGAAAATATATTTATAGGTCAAAAATATTTAGGTGCTTTCATTTGGTTGCCAGTATGCTGAAAAATAAAAAAAATAAAAAAGTTTCTGTTCATTGCTTGATCATGTTGTGTGACTATTTAAAAGGTTACAGCCTTAAGACAGGCCCCACTTATGTGATAGAGCTCTTGTCTAGCATAAATCAGGCCCCACATTTATTCTTCAGAACTGTAAAAATTAACAAATAATTGAAAAGAAGTTACAGCATAAGTAATCTTTATGTACACATATACATCTATGACATATGTACACCCTCACATACATACATATATATTAACTAGAAAAGTGGTCATAATTAGAGCTGTTCAGTGATTAAATGGCCTGAAATGACAGGTAGTAAGTTTCCCCTTCACTGAAGTGTTTTAAGCAGAGGTAGGTATATAAGAGTAATTTAATGTATGTTTTCAAAGAAGGAATATTCTCAAGAGGTATTGAAATATCTGTCAGTATTGAGGTCATATGATTTAAGAAAACTGAAAGTTTATCATGTATTGACTCTGTCTTTGTAACAAGTAGTGACACAGCGAGAAAGCAAACTGCGGGCTCTTGATTATTAAATCCATTATTGTATGTTCCTTAGCCAGGAATATTTTTAGTATTAGATTTCATTACTGCCATCATTGTTGCCCTAAAATGTCTATGTAGTTTATAATTTTTATTATATTCTTTGGATCTAATGATCCTCTAGCCAAAGTGACTTCCTATTTCCTTGTAGGTACATCTCATCCCAAAGTAGCCAAGCCATTAGAAAAAGTAAAATACCGCTGGACAGTTCCTCCTCACGCTGGGCCCACTGCTCAAGATCCTGCTTGCCTGACCTGGATGTACTTCTCTGCTGCAGACCCCATAAGAGATACAAATTCTGGCCTGGTGGGCCCTCTGCTGGTGTGCAAGGCTGGGGCCTTGGGTGCAGATGGCAAGCAGGTATTTCCGGGGAGTCTGGGTAGGAAGACTGGTTGAAGAGAAATAAACCTGAGTTTCTAGGTATGTGTCAAGAATGGGACTGGATCCTGGAGGTAAGGCGATAAAAGAAAGATAAATAAATTATATCAGAAGTTAATAGTTGGTGACCTCCTGTTCTTATGTATATATTATTTTACATATAAACACACATCTTCTATAGCTTTTGATTCTTCTTTTTCCTATCCTTCAATTATTATTCTCTCTCCTATCTCAGTGACCCATAAAATTGTTCCTAATCTATAAACCTGCTTTAATATTTGTTTACTATTTTTTTTATTTTACATCTAACCCATCATTTCTAACTGTGCAACCTTGGACAAATTACTTAAATTCTCTTTAACTCAACTTCTTCATCTGTAAAGAAAGGGTTAACAAAGGAAGACGTTATTTTTTGATTTCTTTAAAGAGTAATAAGATTAATACACATAAAGTGCTTACAATAGAGTCTGGCATACAGTATGCACCCAGTAAGTATTAGCTGTAAAAATAATAAGTAATTGTAATAAATGTCTAATATTTCCTAATTTTTCTTCACAAACCCTCTCTGCTTCTGGGGCTACTTTTCCTTCAATCCTTTACCCAGGTGACTTTGTTTTATTTCCTTAATCCACACCCAGTTCTTTTCCTTTGCTTTCTTTCATACATTACCAGCCTCTCATGTTGTTCCTCTACTCTGACTGTATATCCTCTACAATTTTAAGTTTTCCTGATGAAAGCCTACCTAGCAACAAATGTAGCTCTGATCATGAGTCATGGGCCTGGCTCTGAATCTGATTAGGAAAATGAGAAAGAATTAGGGATCCTTGGGTCTACAACTATGCAACATTGATTGTTGAAACCATGTTATTCCTCCCTCAATTTTCCCATTGGGACTACAGAAAGGAGTGGATAAGGAATTTTTTCTCCTCTTCACTGTGTTTGATGAGAACAAGAGTTGGTACAACAATGCCAATCAAGCAGCTGGTATGTTGGATTCCCGCCTTCTCTCAGAGGATGTAGAAGGCTTCCAAGACTCCAATCAAATGCATGGTATGGGGTATAGTTTTGCCTTTGACTATAACTTTAAGGTCTCGAGGGAAATGTAACTCTAACCATTCTATTCTATTCCTAAAATATTCAGCTCATTTATCATCTCTATCGAATTGAGAAGCTAAATTGAGGAATACAGCATGCAACAACAGTTTTTTAAAATTATTATTATTATTATTATTATTATTATTACCACTACTACTACTGTCTTTCTTCTCCATCCCTTCTCTCTCTCTGCTGCGTGTGTGTAGATATAAAAGAGGCTAGAAAAGGCTGTCCAATCACATGGAGCTGGAGGTGGTTGTGGTCCACTATTGTGGTTACTGGTTGTTGAACTCAGGTCCTTTGAAGAGCAACAAGAGCTCGTCATTACTGAGATATGTCACCACAATTCAACAGCAGCTGCTTTTACACTGACGTCTTATGACATGATTTGTATTACACAGTATGAGAGGCATTGGAATTTAGTGTTGGGAGATGAAAAGTTTGTACAAGTGATATTCTACAAGGTGTGACAGATTAAGCTGGGATGATGTTCTTTCATGCTTTTTCTTTGTTGTTCTAGTAATAGAGTCCATGGTCCTTTTGCCTGCTGGGCAAATGTTCTATCACTGAGCTACAGCTCCAACCTCCGTCTCGTCTTGTCTTCCTCTACCTTTCTGCCATTTTTCATACTTCAGCAAGGTGTGGCCATTTTTCTTCCCCCAACCATAATTTCTACTTATTTCATATTTTTGCATTGTTATGCCATATGACTGAAATATACATTCTTACATGTATGCCTTCAGCCTTTGGAAATTCTACCTATTTTCTAAGATTCTACTCAAAACCACCTCACCAATGTTTCTACTTTTGACCACTTAAGTCCAGGGAGGTGATTTTCTTTTCTACGTATCATTGCACTTTAGTAATTTTAAGAGCATATGCTCCATATAATTTTCAACATTGTAATTATTTATTACATAGTTCTTTACTTCTTCTAGAGTATGTTGTTTTTCTATGTTTTGTCTAAGTTATTTAATTATTAGGGTCTAAGACATAGTAAGTGTTAATTGAATTACTGGGCTACCTAATCAATGGCTAGGTAGATGAAAGAATGAGTGAAGAAATAGTCCCAGATTCCACTCAGCACCCATAAAATTTCAATGAGATGTGAATAACACCAATGAAAATAATTATAGAACAATTCAGGCAGACTACTAAATGTGTAGAAGAGCCTTTTAAGTTCAAAGAAGAGCATTAATAAGGAACTATACATTTAGATGATTCACTGAAGAAGGGAATGTGTAAGCTGGAGTTGAAGACTGAATAGGGTTACAACAATGATATTATAGGTAGGGAAAGCAGTCCTGGGGTTATCAGTGTTGTAATCAGAACACATGGGATTGGATAAATAAGTCCTGAAATCTTATTCCAGTGTAGGTGGGAGCACAGAAAGGTTTCCCTGTATTTGGGGGGCAAGTGGATAGTAAGAGGACATAAAATTAACCTTCTTTGTCCTTGTTTTCCTTCCCAAGGTAGTCCATTATTATGAGAAAAGTAAGATACACTCATGAGCCATGTCATTCCACTTTGAATTTGTTGAACTCCTAATATAGGCAGTCATAGAGACAGAGAAAAGTGAGTGAGAGAGAGAGAGTGAAAGAGACAGAGACAGATAGAGAGGGAGAGAGAACGAGATAGAGGGAGACAGAGAGAGAGAGAGAGAGGGAGAGAGAGAGAGAAAGATCTGCTTCATAAAGGGTGGTGCTGTTTGAGCTAGGGCCTGATGGATGGGTAGAAGATTAGCAGATTACAGATAGTCAAGAATTGAATTCTGTTCTAGGGTTCAGAGGAAAGCATGTAAAAACTCATCATATACACTGTGAGTAAAAGAGGTTTAACACTTTAAATATGCAGAGATGAATCTTCTATGATAATGGTGTTGAGGGTATGTGTGTGTAAATTCTTTACGTAGGGGTATCTGGAAAGAGGCTTTTTCATAAGAGTCCTAGGTGAGGAAATGTTTTCGGTATTACCAGTGAAGATGAAGAGAAGGAGTTACTTGAATTTGAAATTTGGGGAAACACACTCTATAGAGGGTTGTAGAATTAGAACACTGAGGAGAAAGAACAATTAAAGACATTGCAAGAAAATTAGAAAGTGTAAGCATGGAAGAAATGTTGGAAAACAAGGGTAAACAGGAGAGTTTAAGGTGTGTGTTTGGATGTGTGTTTTTAGAAGTGAAGTAGTAGCGAATAGTTCATTGTTTCCAGAGTGTGGTAAAGGAGAGGAGAGATGAAACCAAGGAAGCTAGTTGGGCTCTTATCCCAAAGAAGTTGTATGAGTAGAACCTGACCACCCTAACAGGAAGCAGAGGAGTTTAGGATGGTCTGCAATTTCAGATTATGTGAAACAAAAGTAAAGGGTTGATAGCTGCTGACCATGATCTGAGTAGTCTGATTTCATCTCCCTATTTTGTCTTGTGTTTTTGTTTTCCAGCTATTAATGGGTTTCTGTTCTCTAACCTGCCCAGGCTGGACATGTGCAAAGGTGACACAGTGGCCTGGCACCTGCTTGGCCTGGGCACAGAAACTGATGTACATGGTGTCATGTTTGAGGGCAACACTGTACAACTTCAGGGCATGAGGAAAGGTGGAGCCATGCTCTTTCCTCACACCTTTGTGATGGCCATCATGCAGCCTGACAATCCTGGTAAGTGTTTTAACAACAGGCACAAAGTTTTGGTAAACAGGAGGCCAATAATGAAAAGTGCTAACATGGGAAGTAGAAGTGCTAGTGAAAAGAAAGAGGTATGTTCCGGGGGCTTGGGGCATTTTTCAAACCACTTCTTATTTCTTCAATGTATTGTCCATGTTCTGATTATTTGATGTTTGCTTCATTTGCAGAGTGAGTACAAGGTTGAGAAAGCTCTGTTCTGGAGCAAGAGGAGGGAAATTCAGGCACTGCTCAGCTGCTTCAGTGCTGATATGACTGAGAGTACACTACATAGCTCTTAAGCTATATAGAGATTAGATTCCTTATATTTGGAAGATCGATGGAATTCACCTGTGTTTTTTTTTCTTCACAATTTATTCTTTTTAACATTTTTATTTTATATTAATCACAGGTTATATACTTTGTATCCCATCCATAGGCCCTCCCCCATTCCTTCCCTATCCCACCCTTCCCTCCCTCATCTCCTCCCTGCCCTTTTCCAGGTCCACTGATAGGGGAGGACCTCCTCCCCTTCCATCCAACTCTAGCTTATCAGGTCTCTTCAGGAATGGCTGTAATGTCCTCTTCTGTGGCCTAGCAAGGCTGCTCCTCCCTCATGGGGTGGGGAGGTCGAAGAGCCAGTCATTGAGTTCATGTCCAAAATAGTCCCTGTTCCCCTTACTCGTGTACCCACTTGGGTATTGAGCTACCATTTGCTACATACAAGCAGGGGTTCTAGGTTATAACCATACTTGGTCCTTAGTTGGAGAGACAGTCTCATAAAAGACCCCTGTTCCCTGATATATTTGGTCCTTGTGGAGCTCCTATCCTCTCCAGGTCATACTAACTCCCCTTTCTTTCATATGGCACTTTCACCTGTATTTTTTTTTTCTGTATTTTTAACTCTGCTTTTCTGTGAAGATTTTTGCAATTCCTCCTCCCTCCCTTTCTCCTCTCTCTCTCTCTCTCTCTCTCTCTCTCTCTCTCTCTCTCTCTCTCTCTCTCTCTCTCTCTCTCTGCGTGTGTTTAGTGAAATGTATTAGTAAAGAAAATAAAAGACTAGAGAAAGTTATGTTTTGTTCAACTACATGCTTTAGTAATGACTATGATTTGAGGAACATTTGTGGCCTTCCTTTTGGTTGCAATAAGGAACAGAGAAAATGTAAAACAATATGAAACCAAAGTCATGCTTTGGGCATGAAAAAGAAGGACTAGAAATCTGAAGTTCTGGAATTCAGTGCTTATTTTGTACTAACAACAAGCATCACATGAGCAATCTAATTTACTTGACTGTATGTTTAACAATTTCAGCTCAGAAATTAAAACCTCAGAAGGACCTTTTCTAACATGCTAATCACATTGCTTTCTCACTTCCCTTATTATCTGTACAGTCAGCTTTTGCTCCTCCTTTTTTCTTCCTATCTTCCTCGCTTCTTTTCTTTTCTGCATTTCTTCTCTATTCTTCTCCATTCTTTGAAACAAAATTCCTCACTGCTTAAATGTTTTTTTTCCTCTCTCTCTCTCTCAGATTCCAATAATCTCAAGCATTTAATAAATTTCTGGCATTTTCTTCACTCCCTAGGGTGCATTCTTTTTCCAGCCAGTAGGTGGCAAGAGTGTTTGTAAGAAACTTTACGCATCACTGCAGTCCTTACAGAAATTTTATATTTTTTTTATCTTATGTTTAGTTGTGTAAATTCTATTTATATTCAGAATATAATTACTTAAAAGAGTAATTCTTTGTAACAATTTAATAATTTCCTGGACATGAACTTTACAAACACATCTTTTTTTATCCTTAACAGCTTTATTCCTCATAATGAGAATTTTATGTTTTTATTATTTTTATTTTTCAGCCCCCTCTCTATTCCCTCCCAATCCCACCCTCCCTCCTTCATCTCCTCCCCGCCCCTTTCCAAGTTCAATGCTAGGGAGGTCCTCCTCCCCTTCCATCTGACCCTAGTTTATCAGGAATCTTCAGGACTGGCTGCCATGTCCTCCTCTGTGGCCAAGCAAGACTGTTCCTCTCTCGGGGGAGTGGGGGGGGAGGTAAAAGAGCTAGTTCTTGAGTTCATGTCAGAAATAGTTCCTGTTCCCCTTACTAGGGAAGCACACTTGGATACTAAGTTACCATGGGCTATATCTGAGCAGCGGTTCTAGGTTATATCCATACATGGTCCTTGGTTGGAGAAACAGTCTCATAAAAGACCCCTGTGCCCTGATATTTGGTCTTCGTTGAGCGTCTGTCTTCTTCTGGGCATATCAACTCCCCCTTTTATCGTATGATTCCCTGCACTCTGCCGACGGTTTGGTTATGAGTCTCAGCATCTGCTTTGATCCACTGCTAAGCAGAGTCTTTCAGAAGGCCTCTGTGGTAGGCTCCTGTCCTGTTACTTGTTTTCTCCTACTTCCCATGTCCATCCCATTTGTCTTTCTAAGTGAGGATTGAACATCTTACTCTGGGTCCTCTATCTTCTTTAGGTGCATATATTTTAGTACGTTTATCCTATCTTATAGGTCTATATAAGTGAGTATATACCCTGTGTGTCTCTCTGCTCCTGGGATACCTCACTCAGGATGAACTTTTCTACATCCTGCCATTTGCCTGCAAAATCATGATTTCCTTTGTTTTTAATTGCTGAGTAGTAGTCTATTGTGTAAGAGTACTACAATGTCTGTATCCATTCCTCCAAAGAGGGACATCTGGGTTGTTTCCAGTTACTGGGTACTATGAATAAAGCTGCTATGAACATGGTTGAACAAATGTCCTTGTTGTGTACTTGAGCATCTTTTGTATATATGCCTAAGAGTGGTATAGCTGGATCTTGAGGAATCAGTATTCCTAATTGTCTGAGAAGGCGCCAGATTGATTTCCAAAGTGGTTATACAAGGTTACATTCCCACCAGCAATGTGGGAGGGTTCTCTATTCTCCACAACCTCTCCAGCATGTATTGTCACTTGTGTTTTTGATCTTGGCCATTCTGGTGGGTGTAAGATGAAATCTCAGGGTTGTTTTCATTTGCAAAATCAAATGATGGCTAA
>CM053742.1:80362528-80391866 GCA_028658305.1 Pachyuromys duprasi
TTATGGACTGGGAAAATTAATATTGTACAAATGGTTTTAGTATTCAAGGCAGCTTACAGATACAATGCAACCCCCCATAGAATTTCAATGTTGTTCTTAAAATTCATGTGAAAACACACACACACACACACAAACACGAACAATAAATACCTTGACTAGCCAAAGCAATCCTGAGCAAAAATAATAATTCTTGGGTCCATGTTAAATTTGCTCAACTGCACAGACAGAGTTAGAAAAGAGCATGGTGCTGGCATAAAGCAGAAACAAAAATCAGCAGAATAGAAAACCCAGATATAAGCCCATATAGCAATAGCCACCACCTGAAATTAATTTCAAAAATATATATTTCTAGAAAAACCTCTTCAAAAATGTTGCTAGTAAAATGGGAAAGCCACATGTGGAAGAATGAAATTATATCCCTATCAAATTGCTCCCACTACAGAAACCAAAGACAAAAATTAACCTTAACACCTAATTCTGAGCAGCTGAAATTATTAGTTCAAATAGTACGGAAAATATCTGAAGGGATAGGTATATGAAAGGATTTTCTAAAATTAAGACTACATTTTCTCAGTAAATAACGTCAACAGTTGACGAATAAGACCTCATAAAATTCAAAAGCACTGCACAGAAAGCAAACAGTTAAATTAGTGAAATGACAGGGTAGAGAATGGAAGCAAATCTCCATAAGAAATTAAACAATTCAATTAATAAGTGAATTAACAAGCAGTTCTCAACAGTTAAAATATAAATACCTAATAAACATATAAAAATGTTCAAACTCACCAGTCATCAAAGAAATAGAAATTAAAACTACATTGAGATTTCATCGCATCCCAGTGCCAAAGGCAGTCATTAAGAAAACAGAAAAGAAACCCTTACACTTCTGGTAGGAAAGAAACGTAGTTTAGTCACCATGACAATCAGTGTGGAGTTCTTGGAGACAACCTCTCCTGGGTATTTACTGAAACAGCTCCAAGTACATATATCACAAATAGCTTTGCACATCAATGTTTTATGACAGCATTATTCTCAGTAGCTAAGTTATGGAAATAACTTAGGTTTTCAACAAAGTTATGGGTAAAGAAAATGTAGCAGATATAAACAAGGAATTCTTTTCAACTGTAAGGAAGGACAAGGTTGTTTCATTTTCAGGAAAATGTGTGAAACTGAAGATGTTCATATTAGTTAAGCCAGAAATACAAATAGCATATGCTTTTATCCATTTATCATTTTTAGGATTTTATAGAGATACATAAAATCATTTATATATGACCTGAGAGTATAAGCAAACCTGTCCTGGAGAACAAATGAGAAGGGAAGGATAAGAAAGACAAGAGTAAGGGGATATTAGGATGGAACAAAATGCTCAATGTATAGTATATACTTATATGAAATTGTACTTTCAAAATACTGTGTCATATATAATGTATAAACACAAAAAGAATTTCAAAAATAATAAAAAATAAGATTAAAAAGGAAAATTTATTATAACTAAAGATAACTTTTAAATGAATGAATAAAAATTACTGATGATGTGCTATAAATGACACACTTATATCCATTGATACCAACATTAAATGGAAGATATAATGGTGTGATCAGATATGGTTTGACTAATACCTCAGATGTTGAAATTTACTTCCTATTGTAAAGCAGTAAAATGGTACAGATTTAATGCAGCTCCAGCGTTTATAGATGTGGCCTTGGGGGAAGTTATTAGGATAAAACTTTAAAACAAATTAATATGGCTTTATAAGGAGATTAGGCAAGCATTTTCCAGAGACTAGACACACATTTTCTATTTCATCAAGTAATGTCGTGTACTGTCTCAGAACTGAAGGCCATAGTTGAATGAGGTTGTCAGACCTTATACTTACAGAACTGTGAGTCAAGTAAACCCCTCTTGTTTATAAAGTAGACTGTCTCTGGCATTTCCTTACAGTAATCAAAAGTTACTTATTAGTACACATAAACAATATAATTCACACTTTAAGGAACTTAGAAAAGAACAAAGGAAACCATGTTGTACACAAAGCTTTATTAACTGAAATACAGTAACTATAGAAAATACAAAGGAAAAACACTCCTAGAACTCCAATTCACCAGTAAATTGCCTCTATCTTTCATTGACCTACACTCCTACCCCAAAATGTAATGTGTTTAAAGGAATAAACCAGAAGACTAAAGCAGAAGGACTGGAAAGCCTTTGTCCTTTCACTAGGTGTTCCAACTCACCGGGGTCAGCAGCCTGTGGCCAGCCAGTATTAAATTCTAGAACTCCATGGGCATGTACAGAATATGGTCGACTGGCATTATTCTTGAACACCACAGTCAAGATATCACCAACCTCTCCTTTGATGAGTGGACCTGATACATATAACAAGAAGCACAAGTTTTATTAGTAGGGGAGTGAAATGGAGACATTAAAATAAGGCATAACTGCAAAATCCATAGAACTGGGAATTAAACTTCCCAAGACTGAATACATGCCTAGTACCATTTTCAGATTCAGAAGCATTAAAATTACTGTTGCTATCCACAGCATGAGGGTACTTCAAGAACAGTATGCTTCCTATTATCCTCACTTTTCCCATCCTACTTTTCTCTACATAATAACCAAAGACACTAGAGATTCTGAATTTTGCAGAATCATGGAGAGTAATGACTGAAACCTTGCCATACATAGCACATAGAGTAGCTGTAATCTCTTCAGAGGTCAATGGGTCCTATCTGGTCTAGGATGAGAATAAAGACACCCACTGTAAAAAAAAAAGCAGCATATAGTCTTTATTAAATTGAAATATGGGGGAAATAATGGCTCTGTGTATCATTTTTGCTTTTGCTTCTTGGAGTCCCTAAATTTTCCTGCCTCTGGAGTCTTTTAAAATCTACTAGCTTTAAAGGATCCATGTCTCAAAGATAAAAAATAATGAAACATTTTGTTCCATGTTATAGCAGAATTTATATTTCCCCCTTTCCCTTTAGTGTTTATATTCATAGCACTTTTAAAAATAGGGCCATAATTTTAATATTTCACATGGAAAAGCTGAGAATGAGGAATAGGAGAGCATCCCTGATATTATATAGCTGTCGTAGAATTAACCCAACCTTCTAGATATTAGAATGTAAGTAAATTTCTCTTACCCAGGATTCCCAAGTGCTCCTCTGGTCCAGACCTCAGCTTCGGAATCCTGAAAGTACCATCAGTGTATTCCCTGAATACAGCTTTCTTATATCTGGAACCCAGAAGCCCATCCTTGTTGCTCAGGAAAACATGACCATAACTAGAGGAATCCAAAGACTGTTATTAGTACCTGACCTTCAACTTTTATCTTCAGATGTGGCAAAATTAAGTTAGCACCTGACTTTCAACCTTTATTTTCAGATGTAGGAAAATTAAGTTAGAACTATTCTCATGTCAAATATGAAAGAAAATATAAATCTATTCATTATAATGTCCAATTACATTGCCACAACTGCAAATAGTAGGTTTCTGAACCTATGTTATTATTTCAATCATCCAGATAGGTATTTGCAGTACGATGATATTTCCAGTGTAACTTAAGAACCAGAAACCGTGGCTCTGGTTCCAGCCTTAATAGAGTATTAGATTTGAAATTATTTTAACAAAAGGACAAGGCACAAAGTTTCAGTTGAGCATGAATAGTTGTTGGAGATGAAAAGTGGGAAGAAATAGGCTCTTACAGATTTTTCATTATAAGATATTTAACAGTTGACAGAGCTTATCATTCATTTTAACAGAACATTTCAAATATGTGGATCACAGAGGTTCAATCACTAGCCCAGATCTGACAGGATTATGTGCAGAGACACTGTCACCCAGAAGAGGAGACAGGACTTAAAATTAAGCCTGCTGTTCCTACTCTTTCTTCTCTAGTGATGTTTTTCTCAGCTATGCATAATAGATGAAATCAAGGTTTACAGAAATAAATTTACATTTCCTAAGTCCCACAGAAAATTCTCATGAAGACTTCAGCCTAAACAACCAAGTTATAAAGGTTAAGAACTGACAAAAAAAACAGTGAAAACACCACAGATTAAAGAAAAATATTATTAATACTTTTGTAGCTCAGTTTGTATTCTCTACACCCTCGTTTTAGTAAGAAAATTACCTAGGATTTAAGGGGACACATAGTTGTCCATGCGGATGTTACACAGCTGTTTACACAGTTGCTTATGTTTGTCTGTAGTTACATATGGTCATATATGAATAAGCTTAGGAAATAGGATGCCAGAAAAAAAATGATACATACATCTTCCTAGTGTATTCTTACAGGCAATGTTGCTTACCCTAACTTGAAAGCAAGGGATATCCAAAACTAAAATAAGCTTCTCATAGATGAAAGCAGGAGTTGAGGGCAACACAGTTCACCTGCCAGGCCTGAACTGTTCATATGTAAATAACAGATAAAACTGTAACTTATTTAATGTATGCTGGTTTGGACTTTTTCTGTTTCACAGCTAAGTTTGTACCTTAATAAATGATGTTGAGGCATTCTCATTGCTTGAATAAATCACTATGAACTTTAAATCCTAGTTGCAGGTAAGTTTTAGATAATTAGAAAAGGAGATGAGAAGAATGTAGCAGGGTCTTTTTCTTCAGCTCAATGGCTAATGAATATGGAAGAAACAAAGAATTGGAATTCAGAATCCCTCCATTCTAGTCTGTTTTTTTTTTTGGCGTCATATTGGAAGAAGTTATAAAAACGTCTCTTTCCTGTAATTCTTTAAGGAGAGGGGTGAGGGTTGGAAGAGAATGGAATCAGAGCCGGGCATCTCTGGGATGGAGGAGGCTCCCTGAAGTCTATGCGGTTGACCCTAGCTGAAGCTCCTAGTAGCAGGGTATTTGGAGCCTGAAGTGGCTACCACTTCCTGTAGCCAAGCAGGACTTCCAGTGGAGGGAGGGGGACATCAACTCACCCACAAAACCTTCTACCCAAATTTTGTTCTGCCTATAGGAAGTGCAGGGATAAGGATGAAGCAGAGATTGAGGAAATGGACAACCAATGACTGGTCCAACTTGAGACCCAGCCTACAGAAGAGAACCAACCCCTGACATTCATTTGATACTCTGTTATGTTTGCAGACAGGAGCTTAGCATAACTGTCTTCTGAGAAGCTCCACCCAGAATCTGATAGAAACAGATGCAGAGACTCACAACCAAAGAACAGGCAGAGCTCCTCGGGGAGTCTTGTGGAAGAGAAGGGTGGGGGGGATTGAAGAAGCTGGGGTAAAGGATACTACAAGAAGACCTACAGAGTCAACTATCTTCGGCCCATGGGAGCTCTCAAAGACTTACTCACCAACCAAAGAGTATGCAGCTTGTTCTTTCTGTGGATTCCCTGAAAATTCAAAGGGCCTTCTCTGACTCTGTTGCTTGCCGTTGCATCTCTTTCCCACATCTGGGCTGCCTTTCTGGCCTCAGTGAGAGAGGATGCTGTTATTTCTGCTACAACTTAATGTGCCAGGGTGGGTTGTAACTCACGGGGGAACTCCCCTTCTCTGAGGAGAAGAGAAGCAGGGATGAGGATGGGGATGAGAGGACGGAACTGGGAGGAGAGTAGGAAAGGGGCTGCAATCAGGCTGTAAAGTGAATACAGTAATGAAAAAATAAATGCCTCTTCCTTTTAGATTCAGTAATTCACCTGTGAAATTATTTTCTAAATCTGTGATTGCTCCTTTTCTGAAGCCTTACCTGTCCCTCTCAGACATGTTGTGCCATTCCAGTTCCCAGCTTCTATCAGGGCAATAATCCCACTCTACCTCTTCTGCCATAATGTAGTAGACTCTTGAAGCTTGGTAATGTTGGCGTGGGCTGTCTTTATGGCCAGAACACTGGGAGACATTGTAAATTGCCCTCATCCCTGCTTCTCGGTGGCTTCCTGCTTGGCAATAGATTTCAAATGTCCCTAAAAGATGATCAGAGAGCAAAATCTGAGTGAGAATGCCCATCAGAAGCATGTGGAGATTTCTTCCCTTTTCCTAGTGGTACTGGAGAGGAAAGATAGTCTATGAAAATGCGCTTATATACATTAAAGTGCATTACAAGTTTATTGAGAAAATGATCACAGCAGAGGTACAATCCCAGCACTACAGCAGAGGTACAATCCCAGCACTACTGGGTAAAAATTAAAGTTTTACAGGAGAATGAGGAACTCAAGGGTTATCATTATCAAATCCTTAGAAACCCCTGTTCTGAAATGAAGGGTTATCATTATCAAATCCTTAGAACCCCTGTTCTACCCTAGTTTTTAATTATGAGCTCCCTAAACTTGTAAAGGTTTCTAATTCTTTGTATGGTTCAGGTCTCATTTCAGTAAATTGAGAAGGATGTTGCTTACTTCATTTGGTTGTTATACAGATAAATAGAATATGGCTGGCAAGACTATTTAGCAAGTCAGGGTTGCCCCAGGAGTCTGGAAACATGAGTTTAATCCTTGAACACACCATGGAAGTAGAGGAGCTACTCCTAAAGGTTGTACTCTAATTTCCATATGTGTGCCATATCATTTGCAACCACAATCACCAATACATATCATACACAAACACATAGGCGATAGTAATTAATCTAGGAAGAAATATAGTAGTATAGATTATTTAGTATTATATATAATTTGTATAGCACTATGTCTGATAAATGTTCAGTAATTAAAAGTATAAACAATTCAGCTTAATAATTGTTTGGTAAAAATTACTGACCTCTTCTTTTCTATGGTATAACACCTCCCCCCCAAATACTAGTAACCAACAAACAAACTATATGGATTTAAATATATGTTTGAAAGAAATTGTTTGATCACATGGATGCTTACATGATAATTCCCTTTCTTTCTTTCTTTCTTTCTTTCTTTCTTTCTTTCTTTCTTTCTTTCTTTTTTCTTTCTTTCTTTTCTTTTCTACCTTTTCGAGACAGGGTTCTCTGTGTACCCCTGTCCTGGAACTAGCTCTGTAGAACAGGCTGGCCTTGAAATCAGAACCCTACTTGCTGCTGCATCCCTCTGAGTGCTGGGATTAAAGGTGTACACCATCACATCCACCTTACAGGACAGATTTTTAAAAAGTGACATCCTAGGCTTTATACTATGAAATGTTCAGACATCTATCTTGGATATCTGTGGTATGAAGCTATAAGGACCTGCCTCCAGTCACATGTTTCCGTGTTGCAGACTCTTGATCAGATTATGTTAATCAAATGGAGCTATCTATCTTAGATTTATTTTCATTGCTCCCTTAGGTTGTTGCTTATTGCCTACCCTACCACTACAAATATTTAATCAACTGCAAAGCCTCTTATAATCTGTCCCTAAACTTTCAGTCCATCCCCATTTTCCACACTCAATTATTTTGCGAACTAAATCAGTTTCTGACAGCTTCCTTGTATATCTCATTCCTACTTTACATTTTTCATTCACGTTTTTACTCTTTTCTGAAATTTATATGCCCTTCCAACTCTCAAAATCTGTGAGAACCCACTCATTCTTCAAGACCCAATTCATAGTTCATCTCTTTTAGGGCCCTCTCCCTGAGGGTTTGGCCCCTAGTTGACACTATACTTTTGGGCTTTCCATTATTGCATGTTCCATACGTAAGCAGTATAGCAAAAGACTTAAATGTTCTGTCTTTAAAATTAATGCTTAACATTATTTGATGACAACTTGATAGAAAGGGTTTTCTTGTTTCTTTTCATATCTACTTCCTATATCTTTTATTTCTATCATTCTCTGTATCAACCCCATCATTAAATTCTATTACCAGTTCTTTAAAAATTGGTCTTTCAATCTATTCCCATGGGGCTCCACTTCTTGTTGTAAATACAGTTTAGGCTTTTGACACCAACCCTTTCAGTCTTTCTTTCTATACTATACTTTGTGTCACCCACTGACCCATAGAATTACTCTTTTACAGGGATCCTGCAGACATAACATTTCTCTAGGGTCAAAAGAGGGCAATAGCAGCCAAAGACGAAAACATCCTCCCAACAAAGAGAAGACCAGATATTGACTCTAAAATCACTCAGTCTTCATAACGCTGGATGTCTCAATCCCAGTGCAAAATTGCAACATAAACAGCCAAGATAATATGCTTTCACCAGAAGCCAGTAACCTTATTGCAGGAGACCCTGAGAAATGTAATATAGCTGAAGCACAAGGCAGAGACTTCAAAATAGCAAATATGAATATGTTCAACGACCTTAAAGAGGATATGAACGAAACATTTAATGAAGCCCAGAGGGAGGAAACAGTTGAAGGAAATATGGAAAGCAATACAAGAAATGGTAGTAGAAATTTAACAAAGAAATAAAATAACTAAAGAAAATTCAAAATGAAAAATTTAGGATGACAGACAGAAACCTCAGAAGTTTCACCAACAGATTACAAGATACAGATACAATAACCTTCTATCATGTCAAACATCCATTAGCCTACTGTGCTTTAACACTTGCTCCTCCTCCCCATCTCTTTCTTTTAGAGAGAATAACCTTCCATAGTCAAAGCTGGCCAAGAACTCACTATGTAACATAAGCTGGACTCAAATTTGTGATCCTCTTATCTCAGTTTCCACAGTACTGGGGCTGCAGATGTGAACCACCATGCTCAGCCATACTGACTTTTTACTGACTCTTGAATAAGCTTTTTGTTCTCACTTTAGGATATTTTCCATTGCTTAATATTCTATGATACGAAATCTTTACATAGTCTCTTTTCCTCACCATTTAGGGCACAGTTTATATGTCATTTATTTCAGATACTATTTCTCTTGGACACTGTTCTTTAAAATAATGTGAGCATTATTTTACCACATCACTGCCCTTTGTTTTCTGACCTGTACTAGCATCTCAAAGTATTTATGTATATTAAGAGTATTCTGAAAGAAAACCTCATATCTATGACAGATATGACAGTACATGCCTGAGATCTCAGAACATGGAAAACAAAGGAAATAGAATTGATTGTAAATTCAAAGTCAGTCTAGGATACATAGTTTCAACACAGCTATATAGCAGGATCATGTCTCAAAACAGAAAAGTTCACATACGCACACACACACACAATTTGTTATAAGTCTTATTTGCTCCACTATCACAATCTTAACAGTAGAAGGTGTTCAATTAATAGAGGTGTAGTGACTAAATGCATCAGCTAATGGAGTGATTTATGCACACTGCCCAAAAGCCAGGGTAGTAAGGTGGCTTAGAAGGTCTTGGTACTTGTTGCCAAGCCTGAAAGCCTGAGTTTTCTTGTGGAACTCCCATGATAGAAGGAGAAAATCAACTCCCCAAAGTGGTATCTGACTTACGTGCAAGTGCTGTAGCATATTCCTACCCACCCACAAATAACTAACCAAGTAAACAAATAAAGTAAATAAGATAGTTAGTTAAAAAATTAAAAAACAAAAAACAGAGGAGAGCCAAGATGGTGAAGCAGATTGCATACGTTGTCTGATCAGCAGGGCAGCAGTGATTGCACCAACAAACAGAACTGTAGGGCCCAAAACACTGGTGACTGTGTTTCCCAGGTGAGAGGAAACCCCACATTGAGGGAAACAATCTGGTCCAAACTCAGGTCACCCAGCTAATCCCTGGAGTTCTTGGGTTCCTGAAGGTGCTTAGTCTCCAGCATTTTGCCACACACATGCATGCTGTGCTTGCCATCTCAGACTGAACTGTGGGCCCCCAAAACACCTAAGACTGGGTCTCCCAGTTGAGAGGAAACCCCATAGTGAGGGAAAACAATCAACCTTAGGTCACCCAGCTAATCTCTGGAAAAGTTCCTGGGATCCCGCAGGCCTGTGTGTTATGCTCACCAGCTAGTAAATCCCTTCTGGGAGCCAGGGTACACAGCTCTCTAACCTCAGGGCTTTTGACACCTGGGAGCCTCAGAAATAGGCCCAGATGCCACACCAAATCTCAACTTCTCTTCCTAGGGAGAATGACCAAACCTTTGGGCTCACTGGTTCTTCAAGATGTCTGCACCGGCAAACAAGGTGTCTGAGCACAGCCTCTGTGTAATTGCATGTAAGTCATTAACCTCAGAGCAAGAAAGCCAGTGGTGGGGTAGCTGTCTCCAGGACTACTCCTGGTGAGAGGAGAGATCCTGGGCTCCAGAGGAGTCGAGTTAGTCAACCGAATCAAACACCTGAGGAGAGCCACTGCAATTTCCTGAGAACCATCTGCCAGTTGGAGACCATACCCAACAATCTGAGGAGGACTTCCGAGGAAACACGCAGTTTTCTTCCCAGGGTTTTCCGCATACACCTCCCTACCTCTGGTCCCTCAGGAGTACAGCAGGCACCAGAAACTACCAGCCAACTCCAGAGACAACCAGATGGGCAAATTCCAGCTTAAAAATACATTTAGCAAAAACCAAAGCATTATGGCATCTCCAAAACCCAGTTATCCAAAGGCAAGCAGAACTGGATATCTTAACACAACTGAAACTCAAGAATAGGACCTTAAATCTTTGCTTATGAAGATGAAAACTGAGGAAACAAAATCCATAAAGAAATACAAAATGATACAGTCAAACAGATTGTGGACTTTAAAGAGAAAATAATTAAATCCCTGAAAGAAAAAAAGGAAAGTTCAAACAGGTGAAGGGATTGAATGAAAAGCAGGAAAATACAAATAGGTGAAGGAAATCAACAAAATGGTTCAAGATCTGAAGACGGAAATGGAAAACTAAAGAAAGAACTAACTAAAGAAATCCTGGAGAGGGAAAACTTAGGGAAGAAAACAGGAACGAGAGAGGTAAGCATCTCCTCCTCAGCACATCATGAAATCTTCTCCAAAACTGGTCACAATCAAGCCTCAACTGATACAAGATTAAAATAATCCCTTGTATTCTATCAGACCACAATGGACTAAACCTGTACCTCAACAACAACAGAAGTAACAAAAGCCTACACAAACATTGAAAATGAACAACTCTCTACCCAATGACATCTGGGTCAGGGAAAAAATAAAGAAATTAAGGACTTCCTAAAATTTAATGAAAATGAAGGCAAGGAGATCCAAGATGGCAGCGACCAGTGCACACTGTATCTGAGGGGCAGACGATCTGAAACTCTGAAATTGTGAGTGGAGGGGCAGCTGAACCCAGAACAACATTGAGGCTTCTGGGGAGAAAGGGGTCAAACCCTGAACTGAGACCAATAGAATACAGGTCAATTGCAGACTTCCCTTAGGGTCTCAATTCCCAGGCACTTCCGATTTAACGGGCAGAGGCAATGCAGGCAGAAGCAGAGGCAGCAGAGGTGGACTGCAGTGCACACAGCTCCTAGCACAGAGCACAATACTGGCTGCTCCTAACACAGAAACCCCTGCTTGAGATTTGAGACAGAGAATACTCAGTCCCCTGGCACTTCCCCATGAGAGGCCTCCCTTCTCCCTCCTAGGCAGAGGCTGCAGAGGCAGCCCACAACACCTGCCACAGAGTGCAACGCCTGGTCCACAGTGCCCACAGCTCTTAGTACAGAGTGCAGTATCAGCGGCTCCATCCAGCCAACTCCACAGCTCCCCAGGGCCTTCCAGAAGATATCTATGGCAACAGCATCCTAGTTCTGCTACAGTGACTGGACTCCCAGTGGACCACAACACCAGCCCCCTAGTTCTGCTCAACAAAGGGATTCTTGGAGCAGCATTATTAACATTGAAACCCTTGCTCTGTGGATCTAACAGTGAAGTCGAGGCAAACAACTCATAGAGTCCAGACAGATCCGAATAACAAAACTACAGTATGGCAGGACTATAGACCACTGCAGTAGTAGGAAATTGGTGCAGGTTGCGCCTGCAAACTGCGCCCATGAACAGCGCTGGCATCCGCATCCACACCCACTCCTGCGCCTGCACCCCCCCCCCACATTCCAAGCATCTACAGTCTCTAGCACTTTCTCCTTCAAGACGTACTTCCATGCACACATGCACGCTTGTGCCCCCATAATTGCAATTCTGCAAGAGCAATTCTTCCTCCCTTAGGTAAAGCAGAAACTGCAATGCACACTCTCAAACCAGTGGAACTCTCTCATCTTCCTGAAGAATACTCTAGACACCACAGAAAGACAGACCAAGTCTGAAGTACAGACTCCAGGAAAAAAACAGTGAAAGTTATGGATAAGCAGATGGCCAGAGGTTAGGGTAAGAACACACCCAACAAAAATCAGGACATCATGGCTCTACCAGCAACCCCTAAAATTAATGGATATTTTAATTAATCGGAATGCAGGAAAATGACTTTAAAGCTATGCTTATCCAGTTATTAGAGGCACATAAAGAGGACAAAAAATCTCTCAGAAAAATTTCCACACAAATGGAGGCAAATAAAGAGTAAATGAACAAAGCTCTCAAAGAAATACAGACAAATACAGCCAAACAAATAGAGGTTAAAAACAGAAGCACAATTAGTGGCATATAGAGAGAAAATGAATGAAAAAATAGAAGTAATCATAGAAAAATAGGAATCCACATTCAAACAGATGAAGAAAGAGGTGCAATGCATGAAAACAGAACTAGAATCAATAAAGAAAACACAAACTGAGAAAATCCTGGAGCTGGAGAACTTAAAGAAAAGATAAGGAACCAAAAAAGTAAGCATCGCCAATAGAATACAAGAGATGGAAGAGAAAATCTCAGGTGCTGAAGATACTCTTGCAGAAATTGCTACTTCTTTCAAAGAAAATGTAAAATAAGAAAAGTCTCAAACACAAGATTATCAGGATGCCATGAAATGACAAAACCTAAGAATGATGGGAATAGATGAAAAAGAAGATTCCAGGCTCCAAGGTTCAGAAAATACTTTAAAAAAAAATCACAGAAGAAAATTTTCGCAACTCAAAGAAAGAGATGTCCATAAATACACAAGAGGCCTACAGAACACCAAATAGACTAGACCAGAAAAAAAACTCCTCATGTCACATTATAGTCAAAACACAATCCCTACAGAACAAAGAAAAAATATCAAAGGCAGCAAGTGAAAAAGGCCACATAACATATAAAGGTAAACCTATCAGAATCACACCAGACTTCTCAACAGAAACTAAGAAAGTTAGAAGGGCCTGAACAGATGCCATGCAGACTCTAAGAAACCAAAGATGCCACCCCAGGTTATTATACCCTTCAAAGTTTTCAATCAACATAGATGGAGAAAACAAAATATTCCATGACAAAACTAAACTTAAACAATATTTACACAGCAAACTAGCCCTACAGAAGATGCTAGAAGGATAATCCAACTAGAACTCCAATCCAACCAAGTCAACTACACCCAAGAAAACACAGTACATAGGTAACTTCACAACAAAAAATTAAAAGAAAACAAGCATTGAAGCAGAGTAACACCATCAACTCCACAATAAAAGGAACTAACATTCATTGGTCAATATTATCTAACAACATCATTGAACACAACTCTCCAATAAAAAGACACAGACTAACAGACTGGTTACTGAAACAAGATTCAACATTCTGCTGCATCCAAGAAACATACCTCTGCAACACGGATAAACACTAACTCAGAGTAAAGGGCTGGAAAAATCTTTTTCATCAAATGGACACAGAAAATAAGATGAGGTAGCTATCCTAATATCTAATAAAATAAACTTTCAACTAAAATTAATCAAAAAAGATGAGGAGAGGCACTTTATTCCCATCCAAGGCAAAATCTACCAGGAGGACATCACAATTCTGAACATCTATGTCCCAAATACAAGAGTGCCTAAATTTGCAAATGAAACATTATTAGAGCTTAAATTGCACATCTATCCCAATACCTTAATAGTGGGAGACTTCAATACTCCACTCACGCCAAGCAACAGATCATATAGACAGAAACTAAATAGGGAAATAAAGGCACTTACACAGGTCCTAAATCAAATGGACCTAATAGATGTCTACAGAACTTTTCACCAAATTCAAAAGAGTATACCTTCTTTTCAGCACCTCATGGAACCTTCTCCAAAATAGACCATATGGTTGGTTACAAGGCAAGCCTCAATAGATATAAGAAGACTGATATAATCCCTTGTATCCTATTAACCGCCACAGAATAAAGCTGGACCTCAACAACAACAGAAATAACAAAAAGCCTATTTGCACATGGAAACTGAACTCCCTACTCAATGACATCTGTGTTAAGGAAGAAATAAAGAAATTAGAGACTTCTTAGAATTCAATGAAAATGAAGGCATAACGTACCCAAACTTATGGTACACAATGAAATCAGTACTAAAAAGAAAATTTATACCAAGAAGTCCCTTCAAGAAGAAATTTGAAACATCTCTTACAAGCAACTTAATGGCCCAACTAAAAGCCCTAGGAAAAAAAGTAGACACACCCAAGAGGAATAGATGGCTGAAAATAATCAAATTAAAGCCTGAAATCAATAAACGAGAATCAAATAAACTGTTCAAAGAATCAATGAAACCAAGAGCTGGTATTTTGAGAAAATCAACCTGATAGACAAACCCTTAGCCAAACTAACTAAAAGGCAGAGAGAAACTATCCAAATCAGCAAAAAGAAAAAGAAAGAAAGAAAGAAAGAAAGAAAGAAAGAAAGAAAGAAAGAAAGAAAGAAAGAAAGAAAGAAGGAAAGGAAGAAAGAAAGAAAGAAAGAAAGAAAGGGGGGGCATAATAACAGACATTGAGAAAATCCAAATAATCATTAGGTCTTACTACAAAAGCCTATATGCTACACAATTTGAAAATCTAAAGGAAATGGACAATTTTCTTGATAGATTACATTTACCAAACTAAATCAAGGTCAGGTAGAAAGATTGAATGGTCCTATATCCCCCAAGGAAATAGAAACAGATATCAAAAGTCTCCCTTCCAGAAAAACCCTAGGGCCAGATGGCTTCAATGCAGAATTCTACGAAACCTTCAAAAAATGCTAACTACAATTCTCTTCAAACTATTCCACAAAATAAAAACAGAAGGAACATTACCAAACTCATTCAATGAAGCCAGAGTCCCCTAGATACCTAAACCACACAAACACCCAAACAAAAAAGAGAACTTCAGACCTATCTCTCTTATGAACCTTGATGCAAAAATATTCAATAAAATACTTGCAAACCGAATACAACAACACATCAAAGATATCATCCACCATGACCAAGTAGGCTTCATCCCAGGCATGCAGGGGTGGTTCAATATACGAAAATCCATCAATGTAATCCACCATATAAACAAACTGAAGGAGAAAAACCACATGATCATCTCGTTAGATGCCAAAGAAATATTTGACAAAATCTAACAGCCATTCATGTTTAAAGTCTTAGAGAGATCCAGGATACAAGGTACATACCTAATCATAATAAAAACAATATACAGCAAGCCTATAGCCAACATCAACTAAACAGAGAGAAACTTAAATCAATCCTACTGAAATCAGGGACAAGGCAAGTCTCCCCACTCTCTCAATATCTCTTCAACATAGTACTTGAAGTCCTAGCTACTTGAATAAGACAACTAAAAGAGATTAAGGGAATACACATTGGAAAGGAAGAAGTCAAAGTATCACTATTAGCAGATGATATGATAGTCTACATGGGTGACCCCAAAAATTCATCCAGAGAAATCCTTCTGCTGATAAACAGTGTCAGCAAAGTGGCTGGATACAAAATTAACTAAAAAAAATCAAAATCCCTCCTGTATACTAAAGAAAAAAGGTCTGAGAAACAAATTAGGAAAACAATACCTCTCACAATAGCCACTAATAACATAAAGTACCTTGGTATGACTCTAACCAAGCAAGTGAAAGACCTGTTCAAAAAAACTTCAAGAAATTGAAGAAGAAATCAGAAGATGGAAAGATCTCCTGTGCTCATGGATCAGTAGGATTAACATTTTGAAAATGGTAATCCTGGCGAAAGCAATCTACAGACTCAGTGCAGTTCCCATCAAAATACCCTCACAATTCTTTAAAGAACTTGAAAGAAAAATTCTCAACTTCATATAGGAAAAAAAAAACCCTAGAATTGTCAAAACGATCCTGTATAGCAACCAATAATCTGGAGGCATCTCCATCTCTTATCCGAAGCTGTACTACAGAGCAATAGTAGTAAAGACTGCATGGTACAGACATAGAAACAGAATGGTGGATAAATGGAGTCGAAATGAAGACACAGAAATAAACCTAAATACCTAACCCCTACAGATACTTGATTTTTGACAAAGAAACTAAAACCATACAATGGAAAAAAGACAGCATCTTCAACAAATGATGCTGGTCTAACTGGATGTCTACATGCAGAAAAATGCAAATATATCCATACTTATCACCCTGCACAAAACTAAAGTCCACGTGAATCAAAGACCTCAACATAAAACCAGACACACTAAATCAGTTAGAAGAAAAAGAAAAGAGCCTTAATTATTGGCACAGGAGATAGCTTCCTGAACAGAATACCAACAGCTCAGGCTCTAAGAGCAACAATTAACCTCATGAAAATGGAAAGCTTCTGTAAAGGAATGGACACTGTCAACAGAACAAAACAACAGTCTACAGACTAGGAAAGGAACTTCACCATACATCCGACAAAGGGCTAGTATCCAAAATATATAAAGAACTCTAAGAAACCAAATAATACAATTTAAAAAAATAGGGTACAGAACTAAACAGAGAATTCTCAACAGAAGAATGTTGCAAGGCAGAGAAACACTTAAAGCAATGCTCAACATCCTTAGTCATTCACGAAATGCAAATGCAAATGATTCTGAGATTCCATCTTACACCCACCCATTAGAATGGCTAGGATCAAAAACTGAGGATGACCCATGCTGGAGAAGTTGTGGAGAAAGAGGAACCCTTCTCCATTGCTGGATGGATGGTAACCTAGTACAACAAATTGGAACTCAATCTGGTGCTTTCTCAGAAAATTAGGAATATTGCTACCTTGAGATCCAGCTATACTACTTCTAGGCGTATATCTGAAAGATGCTAAACCATACAACAAGAACATTTGCTCAACTATGTTCATAGCAGCTTTATTCGTAATATCCAGAATCTGTAAACAACATAGACTTCCCTCAATTGAAGAATGGATACAGAAACTATGGAACAAGAGAATAATACTACGCAGCTATTAAAATTATTGACATCATGAAATTTGCAGGCAAATGGATGGAACTAGAAAAAATCATCCTGAGTTAGATAACACAGACTCAGAAAGACACACATGGTATGTACTCACTAAAAGTGTATTTTAGTTATATAGTACAAGATAACTCTACTACAATCCATAGACCAAAAGAAGCTGAATAACAAGAAGGACCCTAGGGAGGATGCTTAATTTCCATTCAGAAGGGCAAATAGAATAGACACTGGACATTGTTGAAAAGAGGGAAAAGGATTGGAGCCTATCATAAATGTCCTCTGAAAGGCTCTATCCATTAGGGTATCTAAACAGATGTTAATTAGCTTCATATCCAAACTCTCAGCAGAATGCAGGGAGTCTTAGCAAACAGTGGAAGAATAAAAGGACCCAGAGCAGAAAGGAGCTCCATAAGAAGACCATAAGAGTCCACAAATATGGGTCCATGTGAGCCTGCAGAAGTTGATTTACCAACCAAGGACCATGCAAGAAGAGGACCCAGACCCCTGCTCAGATGTAGCCAATATGTGGGTACCCCAGTAAGGGGAGCATGGGCTGTCACTGATATGGACTCTGTTGCCCGAATTTGATCAGTTCTCTCTTGTGAAGGAGCATTGCCATGCCACAGAGGAAGAGGATGCAAGCAGTCCCAATGAGCCTTGATAGGCTGGGGTCAGATGGAGAAGAAGGAGGGCACTTCCTTTCTGAGAAATTGAGGAAGGGAATATGTTGTGGATATAAACATGTTTTTGTTTTGGTCCCAGAGGTGGGATGTGCTATTGATTCAGATGTTCCACAGCAGGAGACTATTTGCCTCATGCTGCCTCTGAGACAAACTCTTTGTCAACTGCACATAGTTTGAATCTGAGTACCCTGGAGAGATAATAAATGCTAGAGCCCAGAGAGTGGAATGGGGAGAAAGAACAAGGCTGCTCCTACTTTCCCATTGCTTCTACTAGTTGCTGGCTCCAAGGATCCCAACAACCCTGGCCAGCAGGAAGTAGCTAAGAAAGAACTGCAACTCCCTCTCCCACTAACCTTTTCTCTCTCCTACCTGGTGTTGGGGTGTTGGAAAGGATTGGGATGGAGTAGGGAGAAGATATAAGAAACATAAATAAAAGAGTTTTAAAAACTAATGCCAACAGAAATAGAGGGGAGAGAGAGGAAGGGTGGGACCTGGAGTAGATGAGTGAGGGGGCTATAATCGGGATATAAAGTGAATATATTATAAAAATAACATTAAATAAAAAGTAGAAAAACAAAAGTTAGCTTATGAGTAAGGATCTAGTGCTTAGAACAAAGTCTGATAACTACTTGATGCTCTAGAAACAAGTAGAAGGCATTCTGGAAAAGTCATAGGCTTAGCATAAATTTTTTCATATCAATCATGGTTTTTAAGTCACTTCTATTTCAACTCTGAACTTTCAGGTCCTTAATTTTGAGCTTCACAATCTCAATACTCAAGTTATTTTTACAACTAAAATGTCTCCATATTTATAAATATCTTTTACCATACCATATCAAGCAGGGAAATAAATCATTGGAACCAACCTTTTCTATTCAAGGTTTTCCTTCTCTATCTATAATAATCTTTTCACCTCTACCTCATATCACTGTGTAGCTACTCATCCTTAAAAGACCAGTCTGGGACCACAGATATAAAAGCTCAGTCAGAATGTCTGCTTTCCTAGAAAACATTCACTCTGTAATTTGGAAAAACTTTGTCACAGTTCCCTTTGTATCGCTATAGTCCTTAGCAGATATTATCATTTTAAACTTTGTAATGTCTACACACTTACCTCCCTTTCCACTATCTTTAAATTGCTGAATCATCCTTACATCCCCAGCAGATATGGTAGGAAGTGGAAGAAAGTAGGTATTAACTAAAAAAGTTAAATTGAAAAGATACAGTAAGTAGTGAGGAATTTAAAAAAAAGAAGCTATAGATGAAAGAAAAGTTTCAGAATGAAAAAACAAAGGGGAAGAAAATAAGAAAAAAGCAAATGAAACAGAAATAAAGATAAGCAGTAAATAAAGACAGGCTGGTGAGATAGCTCAGTGGGTAAAGTCACTTGTTGCAAAGTCCACAATCTAAGCTGAATCCCTGAGATACACATGGTGGAACTTCCACAAATTGGCTTTTATCCTCTACAGGCATACATGGGTACACACACACACACACACACACACACACACTTATAGGGAAGCAGAGACAGAAAGACAAAGAGAGAATAAATAAATACACTGTTTCAAAACTCACTAAAGAAAAAAGAAATGATGAAAAGATGATAAAGTTAAGAAATGGAAAGGGAAGAAATGGAGAAGAAGAATGCAAAGAAAAACTCGAGCAAGAACTATCCAGGAAATCAGCTAGGCTAACTGTAAGTCTTCACTTTCCCTCTTTTCCTCCAAAACTAATACCCAGTTTCAACCCCAGCTCTGTAAGTAGACCTTTTTTTGTCGTCTCTTCTCATTCTCAGAGGGTTAAGCAAATCCTGATGGAAAATCTTGCTTTTTTTACTCTTGTGGAGCCCTCTCAGACTCCCAACTTTCTAGCCCATTCCTAAGTGTCTGTTCCCAATACCTAGAAACAAAGTTTATCCAGAACCCCCATGAGCCACACCTACCAAGATCCCAGAAGAATCCCCTTCCAGGCAACAAACAGCCACCTCACACTCCTAAGAACAAGAAAGGGAAATGGAAGCCAAAAACCAAACACCCAACAAAGACAAGGCCATATATCAACACCCAGAATTAGAATCACCCCAAACCAAGATGCCTCGATATCAGTGTAAAAACATAATTACAGTCGGCACAATACATCTCCACCAGAGCCCAGCAACCCTGACACAGTAGACACTAAGAATTGTAACACAGCTAAAGCACAAGAAAAAGACCTTAAAAACACCATTTATAAGTATTATAGAGGTCCTTTAAAATGAAATAAATGAATCCTTTAAAGGAATCTATGGCAATCCAACAACAACAACAAACAAACAGTGGAAAGAAATTAAGAAAACATTTCAAGACATCAAAGTAGAAATAGAATCAATAAAGAAAACTCAAACTGAGGGAAATCTGGAAACAAAAAATTCAGGAAGTTGAACAGGAAATTCAGAGGCAAACCTCACCAACATAATACATGAAAGGAAAGAGAGACTCTTAGACATTGCTACCTCGGTGAAAGAAAATGTTAAATCTAAAACAAACAAACAAAAATCCTGGCACAAAACTTCCAGGAAATTTGTGGAGCTATGAAATGAACAAATCTAAGAATTGGAATACAGGAAGGAGTAAAAAGAAACAACACAGTCACAGGAAATATTTTCAGCAAAATCATAGAATTTCCCATGAGAGAATCATAAGGATATACTTTAAAACTTTGTGTTCTGAAAAATTAGAAAGTCTAAGAAAAAGTATAATTTTGTCAATACATACTAATTACCAAAGTTAAATCAAGATCAGATAAGCAATTTAAACAGACTTACAACCCCTAATGAAATAGAAGCATTAACAAAAATCTCCCAACCAAAAACAGTCAGGGACAAATGGTTTTAGCAAAGAATTCTACTGGACTTGAAAATAAAAATTATTGCTAATACTCAAATTAATCCACAAAATAGAAACAGAAGGAACATTGCCCAGTTTAAGGTACTAAGTCAGTTACCCATACCCAAATTACATAAATACCACAAAGACCAAGTTCCCTTATTAACATGAATGCAAAAATTCATAATAAAATTCTTGAAAACCAAATCCAAGAGCACATCAAAAAGATAATCCACCTCCTGTCTCCAAAAAAGATCGTGCACCATGATCAAGTTGGCTTTATCCCAGAGATACAGGGATGGTTCAGCATATGTATCAATAAATGTAATCCACCATATAAACAAACTGAAAGATAAAAATAACCACATGATCAGCTCATTAGCTGTTGAAAGGTCTTTGATAAAATTTGATTTGAGATACATTGCCAATCACCATGTTTTCTAATGAGTAAATGTTTTTATATACTTAAAAAATATTTGGGATACAATAGGGACATACCTCAACATAAATTGAGAGAAACTCAAAGCAATTCCATTAAAATCAGAAACAAGATATCGCTATTCATTCTCTCCATATCTAGTCAATATAGTATTTGAAGTCTTAGTTAGAGGAATGAGACAACTAAAGGAGATCAAATAGATATAAATTGGAAATGGAAAAGTCAAAATATCTTTATTTGCATATCTTTGCTTGATATGATTATATATGTAAGTGACCCGAAAACTTCATCAGGGAATTCCACAATTGATAAAAATTTTCAGCTAAGTAGATGAATACAAGATTAACTCACAAAAATCAGTGGCTTTCCCACATATAAATTACAAATTGCCTGAGAAAGAAATCAGGGAAACAACATTTTCACAATACCTTCAATAAAATGAAATATTTTAAGGTAACTCAAAAAAAGGAGAAAGAAAGAAAGTAAGCAGCTTGTATGATGAAAGCTTTAAGGCATTGAATAAAACTGAAGAAAATATGAGAAGATAAAGAGATCTTTCATGCTCAAGGATAGGTAAGATTAAGATAATAAAAATGGGTATCCTACAAAAAAACAATCTACAGATTCAATGAAATCCTCATCAATATTCCAACACAGTTCTTCACAGATCTTGAAGGGACAATATTCAGCTTCAAATGAAAACACACACAAACACACACACACAGGGAGAGAGAGAGAGAGAGAGAGAGAGAGAGAGAGAGGAAGAAGAAGAAGACAAAGAAGTCAGTCCTGATGAGACCTGATAGACTAGGGTCAGAGGGAAGTGGAAGAGGACCTCCTGTAATCATTGGACTGGGGGAGAGGCATAAGAGAAGAAGAGGGAAGGAGGGTGGGATTGAGAGGGGGTGGGGGAAGGGCTGCAGCTGGGATACAAAGTGAATAAACTGCAATTCATAAAAATAAAATAAAAATTAAAAAAGAAATAAAGGGGGAGATTGAGTCCCAGTTGGACACATCTTATCACCAAATATAGCTTCCACTATGAGGAAGTAATTGGGAATTACATCTACTGAATTGTTGTTCAAACTAGTCTTATGGAAACCCTCAAACAACCCAAGCTGTTCCCAATATAGTTTAGTTTCCACAAACTGACAACAAAACCCCATTGATGGATGCAACACCCATACAATTCAATGAACATAATGAAGTTGAACTGGTGCCTACATAGAACCTTTACCCCTGTGTGCTAGTGCCTGGTACAGGAAGGTATACTGTAGGCTATCAACTGATAAACATAAACACCAACCCAGCTACAAATCCTTTGGCCTACAACTGTGTCCTGTCTACAAGATATCCTAATGTAATGGTGGTATAAGCTGGTGGAGATAACCAATCACTATCTGATTTGAATTAAGGTTTATTCCATAAAATGAAACCTATACCCAGTACTGCTTGGGTGAGCAAGAACAAGAGACATGATAGTTCAGGAACCTAGGAGAAAAATCAAATAATAACAGCCTACTAAAAGAACTATCAATAAAATGACTCCTAATTGGCAGAGCGCAGGGAATCATATGAAAGAAGGGGGAGTTAGTATGACCTGGAGAGGACAGGAGTTCCACAACGACCAAATACATCAGGACACAGGAGACTTTTATGAGACTGTCTCTCCAACCAAGGACCATGTACGGATATAACCTAGAACCCCTGCTTGTATGTAGCAAATGGAAGCTCAATATCCAAGTGGGTACTCTAGTAAGGGAACAGGGACTATTTTGGACATGAACTCAATGGCTGGCTCTTCGACCTCCCTGCCCCCCACCCCCTAGGGAGGAATAGCCTTGCTAGGCCACAGAAGAGGACATTGCAGACATTCCTGAAGAGACCTGATAAGCTTGAGTTAGATGGAAGGGGAGGAGGTCCTCCCCTATCAGTGGACTTGGAAAGGGACAGGGAGGAGTTGAGGGAGGGAAGGGGGGATAGGAAGGGAATGTGGGAGGGGGCTATGGCTGAGATACAAAGTACATAACCTGTGATTAATATAAAATAAAAATGTTAAAATTAAAAATGAATAAATAAATAATAAAATGACTCCTAATTACATTTTGCTATACTCATAGATTGGTGTCTTGCTCAGTCATTGTCAGAGAAGCTTCCTCAAGCAGCACATGAGAACAAATACAAACACTTCCATCCAGAGAGTATGCAGAGAGAGACCTAGAAATATTAAGCTCTAAACGGGAAATCTCCATCAGATCTCTCCCCTTAAGTCTCCTCTTCCCTGTGTGAAAAGGGGAGTAAAGAGTATAAGAGCCAAAGGGGTTGGAGGTGACCAAGGAAACAAGGCCCCCTAAATCAACATATGAACCCACAGAGACTTTAAAACCTTGCACAGGGCCTGTGAGGATCCAAGGCTGATGGGGTCCTAGAGCTGAAAGGAGAAGTGGACACATGTCCCCACCCCCATTCTCTATCTCTGAAGCTACCTCCAATTGATAACCACTTGTAATTGAAAATATAGTTTTCTCCAAGGGACTCTCACTGAGGAAACAAAACACTCTTAGGGGTAGGTAAGAGAACAAAGAATTAAAAATTTTTTGGATTATTGGACTAAAGTTTAAAGTACAAGCCTGAACAAGGACCTGAGAAGTGGAGATATTTCCAGCCACCTGTAGGGAGGAACCAGCCTTACTGCATGCTTTTCCTGCTCACTAGAGATACAGTTGTTGGGAAACCAGCCCAGATAGCCCCTATCTTCTAGCAACAGCCAAGCAAAGGAAGCCAGATCTGTAATGGTTTGGGCGCCTTCCTACAGCTAATCATCCAAAATGCAACATCCCGTTTTGTGTTTCAACCAATAGATGCTTGCCAGGCTGGAATTCCCCTGCTTTGGTTGTGTTGAGAGGGACTGGGACCTATAAATCACCCTCCCACCCTGAGCTCAAGGTTCTACTCTCAACCACCATGGAGATAAGGTAGACCCCCTGCACAGAGGTAGCCCTTGGCAGCTCAGTCTCCAAGTGGGCTCCCTAGTAAAGGAAGCAAGAGTTGTCTCTGACATGAATACAGTGCCTGGCTCTTTGATCACCTCCCCCTGATGGGAGAGCAGCCTGACCAGGCCAGAGAGGAAAACTATGAAAGATAGTCCTGATGAGTCCTGATAGGCTGGGATCAGACTGAAGAGGAGGAGGTCCTCCACTATCAGTGGACTGGGGAAGGGGCATGGGAGGAGATGAGGGAGGGCTGGATTGGGATGGACAAGGGTAGGGCTACAGCTGGGATATAAAGGGAATAAATTGTAATAAATAAAATGTTATATTTAAAAAATCCTCGTGCTTTTGCAATGGCAGTCTTTTAGGATCTGGGGAGTTGGGCACAACATATGCTGCATGTCAAGCAGTAGATGACCAAAAGAAAACAAACTCAATGGCATATTTAGAGATTTGGGGGCTGGGAGGAATCAGGGTTTTTAAAAATTATTTTATGTTATGCTATGCAATGTTATATTTATTTATTTATTTATTTATTTATTTATTTATATGCTTTGCATATTTGTTAAGATTTCCAGTTTAGTGCTTGTATAGGATTCCTGAGTTTGTATATGAGTGGATCTCTGGCCACCTGCTACTAAAGCAGTAAGCAGGCAAACCTCTGCTATTTATTTCCCTGAAGCTGTCTGGCCAGTCCATACATAGCTAAAAAATGTCTGCTTTCACCTTTAAAACATTCTGGCTTTGCTCTGCCTTTGCAGACAAAGGATGACCATGTTACTTGCTGATGATACAGATTTGAGAGATTTAAAATAAAGTTTAATTACCCAAGTCTCTAAAATAATAAAACATCTAAGTATGTAAATAAATAACTAAAAGTTGCTCAAGTACACAACAAGGACATTTGTTCAACCATGTTCATAGCAGCTTTATTTGTAATAGCCAGAACCTGGAAACAACCCAGATGTCCATCAACTGAGGAATGGATACAGAAATTGTGGTACTTTTACACAATGGAATACTACTCAGCAATTAAAAACGAGGAAATCATGAAATTTGCAGGCAAATGGTGGGAGCTAGAAATGACTTTCCTGAGTGAGGTATCCCCAAAACAGAAAGACACACATGGTATATACCTAAAAGATAGGATAAATATACTGAAATCGATACACCTAAAGAAGATAAACAAGAAAGAGGACCTGGGGTAAGAGGACCAACCCTCATTTAGAAAGACAAAAAGGATGAGCATTGGATTTAGGAGAAAACAAGCAACAGGACAGGAGCCTACCACAGAGGGCCTCTGAAAGACTCTACCTAGCAGTGTATCAAAGTAGATACTAAGACTCATAACCAAACCTTGGGCAGAGTGCAGGGAATCATATGAAAGAAGGGGAAGTTAATATGATCTAGAGAGGACAGGAGCTCCATAAGGACCAAATATATTTGGGCACAAGGGTCTTTTATGAGACTGTTTCTCCAATCAAGGACCACGTACGGATATAACCTAGAACCTCTGCTCGGATGTAACCCATGGTAGCTCAGTATCCAAGTGGGTACCCTAGCAAGGGGAACAGGGACTATTTCTAACATGAACTCAATGGTGGGCTCTTTGACCTCTCACACAGCCCCCCCGCCCCCGAAGGGAGGAGCAGCTCTGCCGGGCCACAGAGGAGGACTTTGCAGCCAGTCCTGAAGACACATGTTAAACCAGGGTCAGATGAAAGGGGAAGGAGATCCTCCCCCATCATTGGACTTGGAAAGGGACAGGGGGAGGAGATGAGGGAGGGAGGATAGGATGGGGAGGGAATGAGGGAGTGGGACACACCAGGGATAAAGTTAATAAGTTGTAACTAATATAAATAAATAAATATATTTTTAAAAATCCCTGACCTTCAGGCACACTTGTTCCACTATCAAAAACGCACAGAGGCCTTTATGGAATTTGCTATAAATAATAAAGACATTGCTGGCACCTTATTTCCTTCATTGCCTGGTGAAAATACAAATTCTGTCTACACCTCTTATTAAAGAGGGTTTCAAAAGTGAAAAATAAGTTTTGCCTTCTCTTAGAGCCAACAGGCTTCCTACAGAGAGAAGTAAACTTACAAACAAGTTTCAGTAGGGAAACAAGCTCAAAACTACCATGCTATTGTAATTTTTAAAGATTGCTTTTTACTACCCTTTTAACAGCCTAATAATAGAAAAGATTTGCTTTTCTAATGACTACTCTCAATAATCTAGCACCCACATCTATAGTATTAAAAGGGGAATAAATGGATATAAAGATGGAAAGAGTTTTAGTAAAAAAAAAGTTAAAATTGTTGGATGTTTTTATATGAAAAGGAAAACTAGAAAGTTTATGCAAGTTTTGAACAAATGATTTAAGCTATGAGGGTTGATTCTTATAAATACCTACGACATTAAAATATCAATGTTTAATTCATTGGTATTAAACCTCTACTTCAACCAATGGAGTTCTCAGGAGTTACTACTTTACTCTTAAGCACTGGCTAATTATGAAGAAATTAAAACAATGATCCTTCTGATGATCTAAAATTTTTATCTGTTTTTGTCTATTTTGAAAAGTTCATGTCTCAGTACGGGAGGAGGACATCCCCTACCAGTAGACTAGGGAAGAGATATAAGGGAGGAAGAGAATAGAGGAGGGATAGGATGAGACCGGGAGGGCAGGAGGGAGGGGGCTACAACTGGGATACAAAGTGGAAACATTGTAAAAATAACAATAATGACAAAAGAATAAATATAGCTGAAACAAAAAAAGAAAATGACAACTCACAACTGAACAAGCTTATTTCTTATTCAAAAATCAAATACATAAATTTAAGAACAGGAGGAATAGACACTGACTGCTCAGGAGAAACTTTCAAATCAACTTATACTTTCAATTTTAAAAATTTGTTTCTCTCACTCTTTCCCCTGACACCTATAAGAAATAACACCATAAAAAGAAAGGCATTTTTGGTTGTGAGCCTCTAAAGTCTCTAAAAATAAAAAAAGAAAGGCATTTAATACAAAGCCATGTTTCATATTAATTCTCTCAAGGACCTTACCCATATTTGGGTCCTGTTCCCTTCATAACTTGGGGCTGAGGCTTCACATCTGTACTTTGTCCTACAGGTCTTTTCTGCTTACAGCAGGACTGGCTAAGTGACACCATGAACCAGAACCAGAAAATAACGTGGTAGCAAACGAGTGTCACTTTCCTGAATTTCAACCACGTATAAACTGCATGTCGCTTCTAATTCTCACCCTTTACCAAAGTTACTCTCATTACAATGTTATTTTATTTCATGATTTTAATTCCAAAGCAAGCCCATGCATTCCTGGATACTTGTTGGTCAGGCTTGCCATGGAGGATCTGTTTCACAACAACTTGAACATATATGTACAAAACGTTCATTGGAATGATTATTGCAGCTATCATTGCTGCCTCAGTTAAAGCTACAACTCTGAAAGTATCCTTAAGTCAGTCCATCCAACTAAAGCAACCATAAATTCCTATCTTCAAAATAAACATCTTGAAATGATGTTTGATACTAACTGCCTGAACTACTCTAACTGGTTTTCAGGATTAAACTGCAAAGTGTGAACTTTTACAGGAAGAACTATTCTGTTTGTCTGCTTCCTTCTCACAGTCCTGTTGTATCATTGTCAACTTTTCAAAAGGACCGCAATGAACAATGTGATGCTAATTTAGGCTGCCCCCACAGTACATCATAACTTGACAGGCTATTTACCAGTGACCACCTCCACTGATGTGTCAATACAATAAAAATGGAGGAACTTCGGTGATGTAATCTAATAAAAATATCTCTTAGAGTCCAAGAGATTGGAAATTTTGCTGAACAGCAAAGCCAGAGTTAATAATACACCCTGAGGTCACTTAAGACTTGAAACTTCTAGCCTACTATGTACTTATCCTGTTTGTTTAACCTGCCTTTAAGAGAACAATGTAACAACAAACCTTACTTGCCTTGGATTTGCCATGTAATCACCACTTACAACTTAAGTTCATCCACAGCTACAATCTTAAATTATATACTCTTGCATGCCTCTGGCCCAGAGTTATGCATGTGTTCTAATAATCATTTGCTGAAAAGAGCAAAACCAGAGGTTAAGAGCATTCTAATAAAATGAACATCTACCATAAATCTTGAACACCACATTCAGATATTGCTTGAGAAACAGTGATTTGTATAATACTGTTTGCTAGCTGGGTCAGTTGGAGTCTGGACTTAATTTCTTATAAAATTTTGTTAAAGATTCTGTACAGGATCCTCATTCCTTCTCCATGTGATACTTTCTGTGTTGTTCAATAAATATAGAGCAAAAGCCCTTTGGTAGGGACAGGCACACACAGACACAGGAGCAGCTTCACAGGACAACATTCAAGCAGGCACAGATTCACACACACACATCAGAAAAACAGAGAATAGAAAACAAAAGGAGGGCAAAATAGAGAATTCAAATCTGAGCTTGTTCTTAGTTAAATGACAATAAGAGGAAATTGCTTGATTTTTTTTCCTTAATGCAACAGCAACGAATTATTGGTGACTCAAAGTTTACTATTACTGTCTTCAAACCAATTGCACAAAGAACATAGGAAAGAGAAGGAAATATGGAAATAATGAACGATGAAAACACTCCAATGACAAAATGGGGAAAGAGACCCTAATCAGTGTCCAAACAGTAAGGAAAAATAATTACCTGTGCTATCGAATATCTAACTTCAGTTTAATGGAACAGAATATATTCAGACTTTAACCTTTTATCTGACACTTTCTCTGATAGTAAAGATCTAGTATTAGTATTGCAGTAAATACAGCTGAAGCATACTAGTCAGGGTGATATTTTAAAATAAAAGATGATTTTTTTATTTATTTTTATCTCAATCACAGGTTAGGTACTTTGAATTCCAGGCGTAGCCCCCTCCCTCAATCCCTCCTACCTTCCCACTCCCTCCCTCATCTCCCTCCTCCCCGCCCCCTCCAAGTCCACCAACAGGGGAGGACCTCCTTCTCTTCCATCCAACCCCAGCTTATCCTGTCTCCTAGGGCTGGCTGCAATGTCCTCCCCTGGGATCTAGCCAGTCTGTCACTCCCCGGCTTGTATGGGGGAGGGTCAAAGAGTCAGCCATCAAGATCATGGCTGAAACAGTCCCTGTTTCCCTGAATAGGGTCTTCAGTCCTACACCGAGCTATCATGGGCCCCATCTGTGCGGGGGTTC
>CM053742.1:80392366-80449169 GCA_028658305.1 Pachyuromys duprasi
TGTCCTCCTCTGTGGTCTGGCAAGGATGCTCTCCCCTCAGGGTAAGGTAATCACAGATTCAGCCACTGAGTTCATTTCAGGGACAGTCCCTGTTCCCCTTACTAGGGTACCCCCTTGGATACTGAGCTGCCATGGACTACATCTGAGCAGGGGTTCTAGGTTGTATCCATGCATGGTTCTCAATTGGAGGGGTCTAAAGACCCCTCGGTCCATATTTCTTGGTTCTGTTGCTTAACTTGTGGAGCTCCTGTCTTCTCCAGGTCTTACTATCTCCCCCTTCTTTCATAAGATTTCCTGCACTCTGTCCAAAGTTTGGTTATGAGTCTCAGCCTCTGCTTTGAATATTCCTTTAAGTGTTTCTCTGCTGTTCGATATTTCAGTATTGAGAATTCTCTGTTTAGCTCTATACCCAGTTTTTTTAATTGGATTACTTGATTTGTTGCTGTTTTACTTCTTGAATTCTTTATATGTCCTGGATTTTAGCCCTCTGTCAGATATAGGGTTGGTGAGGATCCTGTCCCAATCTGTCGGCTGTCATTTTGTCCTAACGGCAGTGTCTTTTGCTTTACAGAAGCTTTTCAGTTTCATGAGGTCCCATTTATTGACTGTTGATCTTAGAGCCTGTGCTGTTGGTGTTCTGTTCAGGAAGTTGTCTCCTGTGCCAATGAAGTCAAGACTCTTCCCCATTCTTTTTTCTAACAAGTTTAGTGTATCTTGATTTATGTTGATGTATTTGATCCAGTTGACCTTTAGTTTTTGCAGGGTGATAAATATTTGCATTTTTCTACATGTAGACATCCAGTTATAACAGCACCATTTATTGAAAAATGCTGTCTCCTTTCCATTGTATTGCTTTGGCTTCTTTGTAAAAAAAATTAGGTGTGTGGGTTTACGACTGGGTCTTCGATTCAATTCCATTGATCCACAAGTCTGTTTCTATGACTGTAGCATTTGTTTTTTATTACTGTTGCTTTGTAGTACAGCTTGATATCAGGGATGGAGATACCTCCAGAAGATCTGTTATTTTACAGGATTATTTGAAAATTCTGAGTTTTTTGTTTTTCCATATGAAATTGAGAATTGTTCTTTCAAGTTCTGTAAAGAATTGTGTTGGTATTTTGATGTGAATTGCATTGAATCTGTAGATTGCTTTTGATAGGGTGGCTATTTTCACTAACTTAATCATACCGACCCATGAACATGGCAGATTTTTCTATCTTCTGCTATCTTCTTCTATTTCTTTCTTCAGAGACTTGAAGTTTTGTTTTGTTATTAAACAAGTCTTTTACTTGCTTGGTTAGAGTCATACCAAGGTACTTTGCTATTAGTGGCTATCGTGAAGAGTGTTGTTTCCCCTCAATTCTTTCTCAGCCCTTTTGTCTTTCATGTACAGGAGGGCTACTGCTTTTTTTAAGTTAATTTTGTATCCAGCCACATTGCTAAAGGCTTTTATCCACTATAGGAGTTCTCTGGTAGAATTTTGGGGGTCATGCATGTATACTATCATATTCTCTGCAAATAGTGATACTTTGACTTCTTCCTTTCCAATGTGTATTCACTTTATCTCCTTTAGTTGTCTTATTGCTTAGCTGGGACTTCAAGTACTATGTTGAAGAGATATGAGATAAGGAGAGAGTGGGCAGCCTTGCCTTTTCCCTTATTTCAGTGAGACTGATTTAAGTTTCTCTCTGTTTACTTTGATGTTGGCTATAGGCTTGCTGTATATTGCCTTTATTATGTTTACTTGTATGCCTGATCTCTCCAATAGTTTAAACATGAATGGATGTTGGATTTTGTCAAGTGCTTTTTCGGCATCTAATATGATGATCATGTGGTTTTTCTCCTTCAGTTTGTTTATATGGTGGATTACATTGATGAATTTCCATATGTTTAACCACCACTGCATGCCTGGGAGGAAGCCTACTTGGTCATGGTGGATGTTATCTTTTATATATTCTTGTATTCGCTTTATGAGTATTTTATTGAGTATTCTTGCATCAATGTTCATAAGAGAGATAGGTCTGAAGTCCTCCTTTTTTGTTGGGTCTTTATGTGGTTTATGTATCAAGGTTACTGTTGGCTCATAGAATGAGTTTGGTAATGTTCATTCTGTTTCTAATTTGTGGAATAGTTTGAAGCATATTGGAGTTATCTCTTTGAAGGTCTGGCAGAATTCTGCCCTGAAACTATCTGGCCCTGAAATTTTTTGGAAGGGAGATTTTGATGCCTGCTTCTATTTCCTTAGGGGATATAGGACTGTTTACTCTATTTATCTTATCTTGGTTTAGCTTTGATAAATGGAATCTATCAAGGAAATTGTCCATTTCATTTAGATTTTCAAATTTGGGGGCATATAGGCTTCTGAAATATTACCTGATGCTTCTTTGGATATCTCAGTGTTTGTCGTTATGTCCCCGTTTTTGTTTCTGTTTTTGCTGATTTGGATAGCTTTTCTCTGCCTTTTAGTTGCTATGGTTAAGGGTTTGTCAATCTTGTTGATTTTCTCAAAGAATCAGCTCTTGGTTTCATTGATTATTTGAATTGTTTTCTTTGTCCTAATTTATTGATTGCAGCCCTGCGTTTAATGATTTCCAACCATCTAATCCTCTTAGGTATGTCTGCTCCTTTTTTTCTAGGGCTTTCAGGTGTGCTAAGTTATTTGTTTTTGTTTTTTTATATTATTTTTAATGTAATTTATTTATTTTTATATTAATCACAGGTTAGGTACTTTGTATCCCAGGCGTAGCCCTCTCTCTCTTTCCCTCCCAATCTCCCCATCCCTCCCTCATCTCCTCCCTGCCGCCCTCCAAGTCCACTGATGGGGAGAACCTCCCCCCCTTCCATCTGACCCTAGTTTATTTTGTCTCTTCAGGGCTGGCTGCAATGTCCTCTTCTAGGATCTAGCTAGGCTGTTACTCCAGGGCATGTGTGGAGGAGGGTGAAAGAGCCAGCCATTGAGTTCATGACAGAAATAGTCCCTGTTCCCCTTACTAGGGTTTCCAGTTGGATACTGAGCTACCATGGGCCACATCTGAGCAGGGGTTCTAGGTTATGGCGCAATCAGTTAGCGCACGGTACTTATATGTTATTTGTACATGATATCTCAAACTCCTTTCTCAACGCACTTAGTGCTATGACCTTTCCTCTTAGAACTGCTTTCAGTGTTTCTCATTAATTTGGGTAAGTAGTGCCTTCATTTTCATTGAAATTTAGGAAGTCTCTCCTCTCTCTCTCTCTCTCTCTCTCTCTCTCTCTCTCTCTCTCTCTCTCTCTCTCTCTCTCTCTCTCTTCCCTGATCCAGCTATCATTGAGTAGAGAGTTATTTAGTTTCCACGCATGTGCAGGCTTTTTGTTATTTCTGTTGTTGTTGTCTAGTTTTACGCCATGGTGGTCTGATAGGTTACAAAAGGATTATTTCAATCTTCTTGTATTTGTTAAGGGTTGCTTTGTGTCCGACTATATCATCAATTTTGGAGAAGGTTTCGTGGTGTGCTGTGAAGAAGGTATACTTTTTTGAGATTGGATGAAAGGTTCTGTAGAGATCTATTAGGTCCATTTGATTTAGGATCTCTGTGTCTTTATTTCCCTATATAACTGTCTAAATGATCTGTCCCTTGGTGAGAGTGGAGTATTGACGTCTCTTACTATTAAGGTGTTGTGATTGATGTGTGATTTGAGCTTTAATAATGTTTCATTTACAAATGCAGGTTCTCTTGTATTTGGGGCATAGATGCTCAGGACTGTAGTGTCCTCATGGCGGATTTTCCTTTGATGAGAATGAAGTGCCCCTCCTCATCTTTTTTGATTACTTTTGGTTGAAAGTCTATTTTATTAGTTATTAGAATAGCTACTCCAACTTATTTTCTCGGTCGGTTTGTCTTAAAAGGCATTTTCCAGCCCTTTACTCTGAAGTATTGTCTGTGATTTTTTTAAAGGTATGTTTCTTGGATGCGGCAGAATGTTGGATCCTGTTTCCCAAACATTGTTAGTCTGTGTCTTTTTATTGGTAAGTTGACTCCATTGATGTTTACAGATAATAGTGACCAATAAATGTTAGTTCCTTTTATTGTGACGTTGGTGGTAATAGTGTGTTTGTGTGCTTGTTTTCTTTTTATTTTTTTGTGACTTTATATTTTGTGTTGTCTTGGGTGTAGTTTTTTTTTTTTTTTTGGATTGGAGTTTTCCTTCTAGTATCTTCTATCAGACTGGGTTGCTGTGTAGGTAATGTTTAAGTTTAGTTCGTGGAATATTTTGTTTTCTCTATCTATGTAGACTGAAATTTTTGCTGCGTTTAATAGTCTGGTTTGACATCTGTGTTCTCTTAGAGTCTGCATGACATCTGTCCAGGCCCTTCTTGCTTTCATGGTTTCTGCTGAGAAGTCTGGTGTGATTTTGATAGTTCTACCTTTGCATGTTACTTGGCCTTTTTCCCTTGCTGCTTTTAATACTTTTTCTTTCTTCTGCAGATTTAGTGTTTTGACTAATATGTGACATGAGGAGTTTCTTTTCTGGTCTAGTCTATTTAGTGTTCTGTAGGCCTTTTGTATATTTATAGAGAAGTTGGGAAAATATTCTATGATTTTCTTGAAAATATTTTCTGGATCTTGGAGTCTGGAATCTTCTTTTTCCTCTATGTCTGTTATTCTTAGATCTCGTCTTTTCATGGTGTCCTTGATTTCTTGGATGTTTTATGTTAAGACTTTTCTGATTTTATTTTTTCTTTGAGAGATGTATTAAATTCTGAAATTGTATCTTCAGTCCCTGAGATTCTCTCTTCCATCTCTTGTATTCTGTTGGTGATGCTCACCTTTGTGGTTCTTGATCTTTTCTCTAAGTTCTCCAGCTACAGGGCTTTCTCTCTTTGTGTTTTGTTTATTGATTCTAATTCTGTTTTCGTGTCTTACACCATTTCCTTCACCTGTTTGAATATAGATTCCTTTCTTTCCATGATGGCATCTATTTTTTATTCATTTCATCTTTATGTACTTCATTTTCCCCTTGTTTTCTGTCTTAATTTTCTATCACTGTATTAAAGAGCATGACCAAAAGCAACTTGGGAATAAAATGGCTTATTTGATCTTAGAATCTCAGGTTACAATATCTCACTGAGGAAAATCAGGGAAGACATCTAGAGGCAGGAACAAATGCAGAGGCCATGAAGAACACTGCTTAATGGAGTGCTTATCATGGCTTGCTCATCTTGATTTTTTATACTGTTCAGGACCACGTACTCACCTAAGGGGAAAAGTATGAAATTGCTCAACTGTAGGATCCTATAAAATAAAACATAAGTTACATATTTTCATACTTCAAGAGGGAAGAAAAGAAGCACAGTCACAGTCAAACCAAAACAAAACCATAACACAGCATATAAACAGTTCAGTGCTTGATGTCTGAGACAGGATCATAGTCTTTTGGGCTCTAAAAGACCTGTGCAGTTCCACTTATCCAGTTCTGCCATTTACAGCATAATCAACTTCTCTTATAAGCCCAAGCTAGCTCCACTCCAGAGTTGCTGCTATCCTTGATAGTCATCCCATAGGACTGGTATCGCCAACATTCTGGAGTCTCTAAGGCAACTGTGGATGAACTTTCACCAGTGGCCTCTCTTGACTTCTATTCAGGGATTCCTAGCCCTGCCAAATATTTCTAGTCCTCAGCTGCTCTCTATTTCACATTCAGGCCTTCAAACCAGTGCCATCTGACTCTTGCACATTACCAATTTCTGCTGCTAGCATGAATACAGCCTTGGCCACCCTGGACCTCAGCTTCAGTGTTTTGATCCTGAGAAAATCCTCCTAGATATTTCTCCTAAATGAGGCTGGTCTCTTCTTAACTGCAGCTTATTTTCCAGCTGCAGGGAACCAGCATCAATTGTCTCAGTAAAGCAATTTGACTTCAGTAGTGCTAGTCTCTTGTTGATCACATCTGAGTCTTCAGCTCCAGCTAACCAGAATCAAGGATTCTTCATATAAAATATCCTACAAATAACACTGGTAGAGTCATTGTTTCCTTCTTAAACTGTACAAGGCAGTCTTCCATTATCTGTATCTCTTTCAACATTTCTATCTTCCAAGCTCCTAAAAGCCCACTAAGCTTTGATCAAGTAATTGCTTTCCTAGCTCAAAGTTCCAAAGTCTTTCCACAATCCTCCTCAAAACAATGAGGTCAGGTCTGTCACAGTAATAACTCAAGAATCTGATACCAATTTTTGTTTTATATTTCTATTGCTTTAATAAAGACCATGATCAAATCAACTTGGGGAGGAAAGGGTTTGTTTCAGCTTACAGTTTCACAATCACAGTTCATCATCAAAGGAAGTCGAGGCAGCAACTAACTTACAGAACATGAAGGGGTGCCACTTACTGACTTGCTCCACATGGGTTGCTCAGCCTGCTTTCTTATAGAACCAAGACCACCTGCCCAAGGATCGCACAACCCACAGTGAGTTGGGTTCTCTCTCATTAATTATTAATTAAGAAAACGCTAAGACTTGCCTATATCTGATGGAAGCCATTTCCCAGCTAATGTTCCTCTTTCCAGATAACTCTAGATTGTATCAAATTCAAAAGCAAACAAACAAGCAAACAGAGCACTCTACATCCATGTCACTTTCTTTTTATGTTTGTTTCTCTACACCAAAGTTCTCCTTTTTTACAAGGATAGTGGGTAATATTAGAGGCCTGCCCTACGAAACTCATTTAAAACTGATTTCCTTGTTACTAATTTGACAATGTTTCTAAATGAGGTCATATTCTGAGATAATAGGGGTTAAGATTTCAATACATAATATTTTGGAAAGGACACACTTGAACCAACAACACATAGAGGATAAAATATTGAAAAAGAAGTGGGGAAACTGAGATAGTAAATGTAGGCAGAACTGTAAAATACTTAATTGTAAGGAAAGCTGGATTAGACAGAGAGAAGTAACAGTTTGTGGGGAACCAATGAATCAAGAAGAGAATTAAACATCATATATATGAAAAGAGGGATGAGCAGAGAAGTTAAAGGTTCAGGTGGGAAGATGGATCTAAATCTGACAATAGGAGAAGAAATGGTAGTAGGAACTCTCATGAAAGGAATAATCTTAAATCAGAAAAAGAAAACTTCCTAATCTGAGACTGGAGGGACTGGTAGATGTGAATACAAATGTTTCTAGAATTAGTATCATCAATATAAGAGATGGGAGCCTTCTGAGTGGTTACGTGAAGGTTAATTTTGGTTCTCATTTTAATTGAACCAAAAAGTTGGTAATTTTTGTGAAATATTCATTTGGTTGTGTCTATGATGACATTGCTGAAGAAAGTTAAGGCACGAAGATCTATTCTGGATGTAGACAGCAGCATCTTATATACTGGAGTTCTAAATAAAGAAACAAATATGTAGGTATTACCTCAGTCAAATTCCTGAACACTATTGGGAACTGTTTGCTTTATTACTCCCTGTGCATCATGATGTACTGAAACAATGGCCCTAGATAAACCTCTCCTTCTGTAAGTTGTTTATTGATATTATTTATTTTGTCATAGGGACAAGAAAAGTCACCAATCTAGATGGTAAGAGCAGGATTCTAGAGTTAGGCTTAATACACTCAAGTTTTAGTCTGATCTGTGACATTTGGAAAGCTATTTTAACATCTTTCTGTGACCAATCTTGAAGATTCAGTAACTGAATGTGTTATAAGTGCTATACACAAGTATTTGGCAGTGCCATTACTACTACTATGTAAAATATTAGTTAAAATAAGCTGTTGGGAGTAAGGTACAAAACAGGTGAGACTTGAAGAATGTGATAAAATTTGTAGTTGTTCACCAAAGTTATTTGGTATTTGGAGCTAAAGAATTAAATAGATTTAAAAGCTGCAATACAAAGAGTTAAACAGCTTTCATCAGCTCTGTTTAGCATCCACTGGTAAATTGCAGAGGAGGTGGATTCCAAGATGGTATATAGTTTAGTAGTTTTCAGCTTTAGTGAACATGAAAATTGGTAATATTAAATTATATATGACCAATGATATAATATTGTAATTACTTAGTGATGGTGGAGTCAAACCCATGGCCTTATGTATATTAGAAGAAAATTCTACCAATAAGCTACAAAAATATCTTTGTAATTCATGATTTTGGTTTTCACTTTCCTGATAGCTGATGAAGATAAAATCATTATGTTCTTATTTATATTCTTATATCATATTTAGTGAATTGTCTGTTCAAAGTTTTGCTCATATTAATTAGGTAGTTTGGTTTTTTTGTTGAGTTGTAAGAATTCTTTATTTTTTTTATCAAAAAACAAATAGAATTAAGAATGAGCACATGATTTAAATAAATATTTCTCCTCCAATACGCATTTAAAAATACCAGTAAATGACAGAGAAAATTTTCATCATGATTAAACATCAGAGAACAACAAATCAGAATTTCAATAAAATAGCATATCTCCTTCACTAAAACAAAATTAAGAAAAAGGATAACTAGTTTTCATAAGAATGTTGAAAGTAGAATCTACACAGTGATGTTTGATGGTTCCACTGTTTTAGAAATCAGTTTGTGAATTCATCCAATTGTTAAAAATTGACATTACTATATAATTCAATTAATTCCATTGTAAGTTAAACACCCAAGATAAATAAAAACATAACTTCATAGAAAATCCTCTATGATAATTGATAGCACCAGTTTTTAGGATTCAGTGGGGTCTCACACATGCTAGAAAAGGACTTCACTACTGAGCTACAATTACAATATTTAATGTCACTATTATTCATATTTCTCTTAAAGCAGACATGCCAAAATATCTACCAACTAACTGATGAACTGATGAGTAAAATGTAACATGTCTATAAAATGTCACATACGTTGGCAGTAAAATGCAAATTGTGCAGCAGCATGTATGGAGCACGAAAATGTTTTGAATATGAAATAATGTAATAAGAGAAAGACAATAAAACATATGATTCAATTTGTATGAAATGTTCAGAATGAGATAGAAAACAAGTTTGTGGGTGCCTCAGGATGGTGAGTAAATTAGAGTGTAACAAGAGTATAGGGGTTTGTTGATTGTAATGAATTTTATCTAAAACAGATCATGGTAGTAGTTACAGAACTATGTGAATGTATGCTATTTTGAGGTGCAATATTTTATAGATTTATTGTTTATTTTAGTTGAATGTTTATGGGCTATAGTGTGATAATTTTTCTTGCATATAAATTTACAATGATCAAATTGGAGTAGTTAGATATGAGCAAATTGAATGGTATGTAAATCATAACTGAATAAAGTAGCTATAGAAGGTCAATATAGGAATAATTAAAAATTGGTTGGAAAAGGCAAGGTTAGAGGCAGGTCATTTTCCTGGGGCGATATGAACAGAGGTTTATTCACCACAGATGTTGCAGTGACGTATGGTTAAGTCAACCACTCCACCCAAAATCTACCTTTGTGAACTAATCAGAGTATTAAAGAACGTACAGCAGCAGTAATGGTTCAGGAGTTACTTACAGGAACACAGACTATTCAAAGGTAGTAGAACCATTGAAAATCTCACTATAACATATGTGATGACTCACCAAATTTGCATTGGTGGCAGGCACTTCCTGCATACTTTCTACTTTCTTGCAGTTGTTACTGTTTATATAACCTCTGATGGCAAAGGTTCCCAAGACTTGTGAAGTTTGTTCAGTTTCTGAACCTTGCAAGTTTTGTTTTCCCCCTGAGTTTTAAAAAACCTCCTTTCCTTCAGGAAAGCATGTTTCAATTAAGTTCACAACAGAGCAGAACTGCTTTTTAACAGTGTGATTGGGTAAACAACAGTCTAACCTAGAGTAGAGGTAGTTGAACTTGAAAGGACAAGGGGGAAACTATAAAATATGTTGTAGAAGGGTGAGAAATATAAGTCAATGGTTAAGAGCAAATGCTTCTCTTTAGAAGATGTGAGTTTGGTTCGCAAAACCTACACCAAGCAGCTCACAACCATCTCTGATTCCAGCTCCAAGAGATGTATGTCATGGTGCCTTCTTATCGAAATGGCTACCAGCCCTCATGTGGACATAAATTTAAAATGAATCTTAAAAAATAAAATATAGCAATAGAATTGATAAGATGTACTTCACTGGATGTTGAATAGGTTAATGTTAAGTGGCAAAGAAAAATAAAGTTTTGGATCTTGGCAACAAGGAGAATGGGTATGTTATTGAACATTAGAGGCCCAAATTTACTTTTTCAAAGGAGAAAGCTAAATTTATAGCAATTTTAGGTTGTGTTTGGTCCTGAGGATTAAAACTAGGGCGTCATACACACTAATATGCTCTACCAGTGAACTGCAATCCCCAGTAAGTGTTTTTATTTTTATCTACTATTAGGACACTATTAAAATAATACCTAGTGTTTAATTAAAATTTTGAGGTGAGCTCTTAGTAACAAGAAAGGTTTGGCTTGAAGTATTAAGATTTTTCAAGACATAGATCATAATATGTGACTGAAATCTTCTGTTGAGTATTGAAAGGAAGGAAAGAGATGAGTAAAGGGGTTATGGAAACAAGTTTCATTAGGAGGCAACAGCAGGAAATCAAGATGAGCACAAAACACAAATGATATAACATTATAGCTACTAAAAATAGCAGGAGGGCTACATTACCACAAGATTGGGCCTGAGCTTTTATGTACGGAGAGGATAGAAGTGAAGTATTGAGGGTTTTTTTTTTTCCAAGAAGGGAGAAAAAAATGTAACAGAAATAAAATGGAACCTGGTGTGAGGATGATGGAAAAGGATCTTAAGGGTACTGAGATTCACATACTCACCTAAAAGGGACATCTAGAAATTGAGAGAGATGTCTAACTTGGTCCAATTAGACCTTCCTTACTACCCTTAGGTGAAGTACTTACTTACCAGTGGAACATCCCAGAAAGATCTGGTCCTGGACCCAGTGACTCTGCTTGTGTTTCCTGGATTTATTATTCTGCAGTGGATCCTATCAAGGTAACAAAAAATGTATATTGAAAGAAGGACTTCAGAACTGGGCAAATTACCAGGCAAAATAACAACTACAAAAGATGTAGTCAGAAACAAGCAAACAAACAAAACCAGTTCTGTAATGTCTGGGATTTGAGAAAACTTACTCAAATGTTTGTTTTATTTTAATAGTCAAGAGGAGGGAGAAGGCAGTGTGTCACAACAGATACTTTTCATGAGCCTTTTCTTTCTTGTCTTATCCTTTTGGATCCTGTAAAACAGTATATTCTCATATTTTAAAACAGTGGCATTGTGCATTGTTGTCAGGAAATTAGGGGTATAGTCATGAATTTGGCTCTAGAGTATCTTTGGAATAACTATAATAAAGTTGTGTTGCCTCTGCTTCCTAATCTAGAAGATGAATTTTGTCTGTGTAGCCAATTAATTACAAGTCATCAGCAATATGTTCTGTCTACTCTAGTATGGGTATTTTCCTTAGTGTTATGGATGATACAGATGTAATGTATCTTTCCTACTCTTAAAATATATGGTCCAATTGATCAAAAGAGAAGGAAAAAAGGTGTAAGAATGGAAGCTACCTGCAAGCTGGACTTTGAAATCTAAACAAGAGTATGGCATAGATAAGGAGTGTATTAGAAGAAGGGCATTGCAGGCATAGCAAACGACCTAGACATTCATCAGGTTAGTATATTTAAAAATTAATGAATGATTCAATCTAGCTAAATTATTTACCATATGTCAACTGTGTGTTAAATGATTATTAGAATGTATTCAGATACCATAATTAGATGCTTAGGAATATAAGACATTCATAATGAGGTACTAAGGGACATATAGTCTGCTTATTTGTGGCCCAATTCTCTATAGAGTACTGCCATCTAGGAATAATCTCATGTCTTCCTTCTTCTGCCTTTCTTCCTCAGGACATGTATAGTGGCTTGGTGGGACCCTTACTCATCTGCCAAAAAGGGATCTTGGAACCCAATGGAGTCCGGAAAGATATGGACCGGGAATTTGCTTTGTTATTTTTGATCTTTGATGAGAACCAATCTTGGTATCTGAAGGAGAATATTGCAATATATGGGTCCCAAGAAACAAGCCATGTTAACCTCCAAGATGCAACTTTCATGGAGAGCAATAAAATGCATGGTCTGTAGAAAAAAAACTAATCCTATTTCAAAATAGTCCACACTGGCTTCATGAGATAATCTGCTAGGTTCATCTCTATCTCTGGGTGCATAATTCAGGAAAATATGAGAAACTTAGACAGTTGAATAGAAATGACTTAGAAAAAATTATTGTTATTCTACACATATATTTGCAATCTACATATATATTTGCATGGTACAGATTAGATGAGGTACCCACAAAGAAAGAAGCTAACTCTTTAAAGTTATCATCATGACACAAGCAAATTTTCACATTAGTAGATAAAGGAAGATGGACATTTATGGCCCTCTATATACATTTTTAGCCACCTGAGAAGTGCCCCTCTGTTTCAAAATTTTGAGTTTGTTTTCCTCTCAAATGCATGTTATTCAGCCACCAGTTTAAATTCTGGATCTGTTTTGTCAATACAGACAAATGAAAGACAACTTGTTATTTTTACTATTTTTAAAGCAAAATTAAATTTGCATAGAGTAGTTGGAGAAGACAACCACAGAGAATAGTACACTGAGCTTATGTTACCTGCAATAAAGTTTTTTTTTATTATTCTTGAATGGATTTGGGGTGGGAGAAGTGTATCATCAAAGCCTTCCTTGGATCTAGATATCTGGTAGCTCTCCACAGAATGAGAAAATCTCAAATAAGAGGGAACTTAAGTGCAGTGGAATGTATGAAGTGATCTCTCCCCAGCACTCCTTGTCCAAGATTTCTTTGATCTTAGAGTGAGGTGCAGCTTTGATCATGACTCTAATGGAACTCAAAAGTAGTAGCCCATTGTCCTTTAGGTTTTATCTATTTCTCCTTGATGGAAAGATGAGTGATTCACGCTAGAACAGATGATTCATAACTTTACAAAGTGAACTTTTTTTTTTTTTAGTTTCTGTCAAATCAAGGAAATAAGTGGGCTAGAACAAAGAGGAAATGAGGGCACAGTTAAGTCCTCCCAATTCAGGATTTGGCTAATTTCCACTTTCATCTACTCAGGTGTCCATTTTTTTTCAAACTTCAGATATCACTCTACCTACCTAGCTAGGTAGCTAGCATGTATTTTTGAACACTTTCTGAGCTCTTGTACTATAAATACAAAGAAAAATAATGGTGTAGTCCAAGGGGACAAGTAAACAATATTCTACCTCCTCTTCTACATTCCTTAATCAACTGAAAAAAAATAAATGATTAAGATAAAATATGAGCCTTATTACTGAGAATGCTAATTGGAAAACTGAATTTCATTCTGTAACTAAATATAATTGCTGATACTTTCCTCGCAATGGATAGGTTTTCTAAATTGTCATTGGCATGAATGGACAATGAAATTTCTCTGTATTAGGAGAGGCATAATCTTACCCAGAACCAATTAGTGAACCAATTTGCACCCTTTTCTGTGATCAAAGAGAGTAAATATCTAGAAGTGGATGAGCAGAGCAATTTTAGGTTTTTTTTTTAATCAAATCCACAATTTGATGTTGGTAGACATAGAGAAATTATTCCCCACCTGTGAGAAAATGAGATGTGGGAGGAAACGGTTTTAAGTAAAATCCTACTGATATGAATTAATATAACAACGAATAGTTCGGTGTCTTTCAAAGTCAGCATAGGATGTGACTTTTGAAGTGAATGTGTTAATCAAAGCAATGTATATGTTGTACTCTGAGTTATCTGATGTAGTTCTGCAAATGTGTGAGTAACCTATTGTACTTTAGTATATAAATTTATTTTCTGCTTATTAGTAACCTAAGAGAAGTTGGCAATTTAAGCTTTCACACCATAAAAGATAAATAAACCTAGAAGACAGATTTTGGAGAGTTCTAATGAATCATGCTGAGGAGTATTGGAGGAGTTCAAAGGGGGAAGGTGATATAAGAAATTGAGGTTACATAGAGGAGGGAGCTTAGGAAATCAGAAAAGTTTTTTTTTTTTGAGGGAGGTGAAATTTTAAAGAGAAATAATGAGGAAATATTTATGAGAGGGAAAATTAGAAACCTAAGGATATAAATTATGTAAATAGGCTGTGTGAATGACAATGAAAGAAAAAAATCACATTAGTTGGAATCAGTGCTGTTTGTAGTAGGTGAATATGGGAAGGTCATGTGGAGATGTATTTTAAATGAATATTTGCTGACCCACAGAGCCATGCGATTGTTGTTTGGGAAAGGGGTATCCACTGAGGAAGAGGAGAAGGTTGAGGGAGGGCAGATTGGGAGGGGATGAGGGAGGACACTACAGCTGGGATACAAAATTAGTAAATTGTAATAAATAAAAACAAAACAGGGAAGAATTAGCTTCAGAATAACATGGACAGAATAATTGCTTAGAGAGAGATAACATTGATATCATTATGGAAGATACATTGGAAAGACAGAACAAATTAATAGCCTGTTGCTTTCATCAGAAATAATAGGAATTACACCTAAGGCAGTGGAAAAGGGTAAATAAAAGGAAAGATATGAGGCATTTTCTTCTTTTACAGCCATCAATGGGAAACTTTATGCTAACCTCAAAGGTCTTACTGTATACCAAGGAGAACGAGTAGCCTGGTACATGCTAGCCATGGGCCAAGATACTGATATCCACACTGTACACTTCCATGCCGAGAGTTTCCTCTATCAGGTGAGCTGAAAATATGGTTGAGCCACTTGGGGGTGATTAAAATAATGCCTTAAGAACCATTGTAGAAGGTAATGGCAATGAATAAGGTAATAGTTAAGGAGTATGACAGTCTATTATATAGAGCATTAAGTGGGAGATTCTAGTCAATTGTATATCCCAAAGGTAGTCACTTCTAGACTTCAGCTTTTCCTTCTGATAAGCTGAATGCCTCTCACTTATAAGGTAAGTAGATGAAAGGAATCAGTGTCACTGTATCTGAGCCAAAGACTTCACATTTGATGAGCAATAATCTTAAGAGCAAGGAATTTGAAGTATTCTTAGAATTCCTGAAAGTCTTTAATCCATCAGAACAAGAATTTAAGTACAGGAACAATGTATGATTCTGAAACAGTTTTAACCTTAGGAAAACAATACAGAATTGGAGGCATTATTGTAGACTTAGAGATCTAGAGCTATTGATCAAAGTCTTGGCAAGAAAAACAAAGTTAAATTCACTTCTAAAGGAATCACATAGTTCTCACAGAGCTTAATCTAGACTCTCCAGAATTTAGCTTATGGAAATTTTCAGAGTAAATAACTTTGGACCCTCAAGAAGAACTGATAACGTTTTTCATTTGCATCACTTTATTAAAAAAGTAGAAGAGTCCTCTGTTCTTCTAGTTTGAAGGATTGGATTCTAGGAGAGGCAAATTAAGTAGACCTTTGAAGTTTTTGTTTTGCTTCGGTACAGACATTTTGGAGTCTAAAGAATTGAAAATAGGCTGGGGCCTAATGGGCTTCAATCCCAACACTTACGGAGGCAAAGACGAGTGAATCTCTGAGTTTGAAGCCAGCCTAATCTACAAAATGGGTCCAGGATAGGGCTACACAAAGAAACCCCGTCTCTACAAAACAAAAACAAAAAAGCACAAAACAAACAAAAAGAAAAGAAAATTAAAGGGACATTATACATTTTAATTCCTATAAGGTGTAAATTGGTTCCTATAGTTTTCAGATTGTCTCAGCATCCCTATCTTTTTTGCAGAATGGGCACAGTTACCGGGCAGATGTAGTAGATCTCTTCCCAGGAACATTTGAGGTTGTGGAGATGGTAGCCAGCAACCCTGGGAGATGGCTGATGCACTGCCATGTGACTGACCATGTTCATGCAGGCATGGAGACCATCTTTACTGTCTTGTCTCATGAAGGTGAGATCCAATTCCCCTAAGTATGTCATTTTCTAACCAACTGTGTAACCCACGGAAACCAGGTGATAGTAAGGAGACACTTTTAATTGCTTTCCTGGCTAAGAAAAACCGGGTTTTATTATAGAGGAGGGCTCCCTTTTAGTCATTTTCTCAAGCTTCATTTTCTCATCCTTCCTTTCAAGTGTCATGAGCTCACATAGGTTGGCCTAGCCTGAAACGGGGAGAGTTATTTTTTCTTGTGTAGGTTTAGCACTCTTTGACAAAAATATAACTTATTGTAAAATTCATCATTTATAGTGTAAAAGAAGTACTATTTCAAGGAAATCACTAATGAATCCTTCTCCGCTGTGGTCATTGTCAATAAAGACAAATGTGTGGGGTTGGGAGGATGGCTGAGTTGGCAACAGTGATTGTAAGCAAGCACGAAAACCTAAGTTTGCAGTCATTTAAAAGAAATGATATGACCTGTAAGCCTATATACACACACACATACACACACACACACACACACATATATAACATCTGTCTCTCTGTCTCTCTCTTTGTCTATGTGTTTCTCACACACACACATACACACCACCTATCTGTACACACAAAACTGAAAATAAAAAATAAAATAAGTAAATAAAAAAAAAGCCCTCAAATTTTATAAGTCAGTCAATTCCAGCAGAACAAGTCAAGAGATGCCCAGATATTCCAATAGCAAATTCTTAGAGGAGAGTATACCCAGGTGAAAATTGGACTGCAGGAGGCAAAGGCTAACAGATGTGACTTTTTCCTTCCTTACAGCATTTCATTTACATACTAGCCATGAGAAAATTGGCCTGTTTCCCTTCTTTACTGGAAGGAAAGTTTCATTGTTAATTAATTTTTATTTTTCATATTAATTACTGTTTATTCACTTTGTATCCCAGCTGTAGCCCACTCCCTCGTTCCTGCCCAATCCCACCCTCCCTCCTTTGTTTCCTCCCATGCCCCTCTCCAAGTCCACTAATAGGGGAGGTCCTGCTCCCCTTCCATCTGACCCTAGCTTACAAGGTCTCAGCAGTAATGGCTGCATTGTCCTCCTCTGTGGCCTGATAAGACTGCTCCCCCATCAGGGGGAGGCGGTCAAAGAGCTAGCAACTGAGGTCAAATTAGAGACAGTCCCTGTTCCCCTTACTAGGATACCCACTTGAATACTGAGATACCATGGGCTACATCTGAGCAGGGGTTCTAGGTTATATCCATGCATGGTCCTTGGTTGGACTATCAGTGTCAGAAAAGACCCCTGTGCCCAGATATTTTTGTTTTGTTTCTCTCCTCATGGAGGGTCGGTCCATCCTTTCCAGGTCTTACTGTCTCCCCCTTCTTTCCATATACCCTGCACTCTGTTCAAAGTTTGGTTATGAATCTCAGCATCTGCTTTGATACACTGCTGGGTACAATCTTTCAGAGACCCTCTGTAGTAAGCTCTTGTCCTGTTTCCGTTTTCTCCTTCTTCCAAGATCTTTCCCGTTTGTCTGAGAGAGGATTGGTCATCTTACCCAGGTCCCCCTTCTAGCTCAGTTTCTTTAGGTGTACAGATTTTTGTAGGTTTATCTTATATGTCTAGTATTCACTTATAAGTGAGTATATACTTTGTGTGTCTTTCTGTTTCTGGGATACATCACTCAGGATAATCTTATCCCTCTCCCACCATTTGCCTGCAAATTTCATGATTAACTTGTTTTTAATTGCTGAGTACTATTCCATTGTGTAAAAATACCATAATTTCTGTATCTCTTCCTCTGTTGAGGGACATCTGGGTTGTTTCCAGGTTCTGGCTATTGCAAATAAAGCTGCTACAAACATGGTTGAACAAATGTCCTCGTTGTATACTTGACCATTTTTTGGATATATGCCTAGGAGTGGTATAGTTGGATCTTTTCTAATTGTCTTAGAAAGCTCCAGATTGATTTCCAAAGTGGTTATATAAGTTTACACTCCCACCAGCAATGGAGGAGGGTTCCCCTTTCTGCACATACTCTCCATCGTGTATTGTCACTTGAGTTTTTGATCTTAGCCATTCTGATGGGTGTAAGGTGAAATTTCAGGGTTGTATTTATTTGTATCTCCCTGATGACTAAGGACATTGAACATTTCTTTAAGTGTTTCTCTGTCATTCTATTCTCCTGTTGAGAATTCTCTGTTTAGTTCTGTATCCCATTTTTTAATTGGATTACTTAATTTGTTGCTTTTTAAACATTTTTATTTTATATTAATCACAGGTTATATACTTTGTATCCCAGCTGTAGCCCCCTCCCCCACTCCCTCCCTATCCTGCCCTTCACTCCCTCATCTCCTCCCTGCCCCTTTCCAGGTCCACTTGATAGGGGAGGACCTCCTCCCCTTCACTCTAACTCTAGCTTATCAGGTCTCTTCTGGACTGGCTGCAATGTCCTCTTCTGTGGCCTAGCAAGGCTGCTCCTCCCGGGGGGGGGGGGGCGGGGAGGTCAAAGAGCCAGCCATTGAGTTCATGTCCAAAATAGTCCCTGTTCCCCTTACTGGTGTACCCACTTGGGTATTGAGCTACATTTTGTTACATACAAGCAGGGGTTCTAGGATATAACCATACTTGGTCCTTAGTTGGAGAGACAGTCTCATAAAAGACCCCTATATCCTGATATATTTGGTCCTTGCGGAGCTCCTGTCCTCTCCAGGTCATACTACCTCCCCCTTCTTTCATATGATTCCCTGCATTCTGCCAAAGGGTTGCTTATGTTTCTTAATATTTGTTGCTTTTTAACTTCTTTATTTCTTTGTATATTCTGGATATCAGCCCTCTGTCAGATATAGGGTTGGTGAAGATCCTTTCCCAATCTGTAGTCTGTCATTTTTTTCTGATGACAGTGTCCTTTGCTTTACAGGAGCTTTTTAGTTTCATGAGGTTCTATTTATTGATTGTTGATCTTAGAGCCTGTGCTGTTGGTGTTCTGTTCAGGAATTGTCTCCTGTGCTAATAAGTTCTACACTCTTCCCCTTTTTTCTTCTAACTGATTTAGTGTGTCTGGTTTTATGTTGAGGTTTTTGATCCACTTGGACTTTAGTTTTGTGCAGGGTGATAAGTATGGATCTTTTTGCATTTTTCTACATGTAGATATCCAGTTAGACCAACACCATTTGTTGAAGATGCTGTCTATTTTCCATTGTATGGTTTCAGATTCTTTGTCAAATTCAAGTATCTGTAGATGTGTAGGTTTATTTCTGTGTCTTCATTTCAATTCCATTGATCCACAATTCTGTTTCTTTACGAGCAGCATGCAGTTTTTATTACTATTGCTCTGTAGTACAGCTTGAGATCAGGGATGGAGATGTCTCAGACTATCGGTTGCTATACATGATCGTTTTGGCAATTTTGGGTTCTTTCTTTAGCCATAGGAAGTTGAGAATTTTTCTTTCAAGTTCTTTAAAGAATTGTGAGAGTATTTTGATGGGAACTGCACTGAATCTGTAGATTGATTTTGGCAGCATGGCCGTTTTCAAAATATTAATCCTACCAACTCATGAGCATGGGAGATCTTTTAATCCTCTGATACCTTCTCCAATTTCTTTCTTCAGAGACTTGAAGTTTATTTTGAACAGGCTTTTCACTTGCTTGGTTAGAGTCACACCAAGGTACTTTATGTTAGTAGTGGCTATTGTGAAGGGTGTTTTTTCCCTAATTTCTTTCTTGGCCCTTCTGTCTTTGTTGTACAGGAGGGCTTCTGATTTTTTTAAATTAATTTTGTATCCAGCCACTTTGCTGAAGCTGTTTATCAGCTGAAAGAGTTCTCTGGTTGAAATTTGGGGGTTGCTCAAGTAGACTATCATATCATATGTGAATGGTGATACTTTGACTTCTTTCTTTCTGATTTGTATTCTTTTGATCTCCTTTAGTTGTCTTATTGCTCTAGCTAGGACTTCAAGTACTATGTTGAAGAGATGTGGAGACAATGGGCAGCCTTGCCTTGTCCCTGATTTCAGTGGGATTGATTTAAGTTTCTCTCTGTTTAGTTTGATGTTGGCTATAGGCTTGCTGTATATTGTCTTTATTATATTTAGGTAAGTACCTTGTATCCCTGATCTCTCCATGCTTTTAAACCTGAATGGGTGTTGAATTTTGTCAAATGCTTTTCCGGCATCTAAGTTGTTGATCATGTGGTTTTTCTCCATCAGTTTGTTATATGGTGGATTACAGTGATGGATTTCTGTATATTGAACCATCCGTGCATGACTGGGATGAAACCTTCTTGGTCATGGTGGATGATAACTTTTATATGTTCTTAGATTCGGTTTCCCAGTATTTTATTGAGTATTTTTGAGATAGGTCTGAAGATTTTTCTTTTCTTTTTTTTTTTTTTTTTTGGTTGGGTCTTTGTGTGGTTTAGGTATCAAGGTGACTGTGGCTTCATTGGCTGAGTTTGGAAATGTTCCTTTTGTTTCTATTTTGTGCAATAATTTGAAGAGAATTAGAGTTAGCACTTCTTTGAAGGTCTGGTAGAATTCTGCACTGAAAACATCTGGCCTTGGGCTTTTTTTGGAAGGGAGACTTCTGATGACTGCTTCTATTTCCTTAGGGGATATAGGACTATTCAGTCTTTCTACCTGATCTTCATGTAATTTTGGTTAATGGAATCTAGCAAGAAAATTGTCCATTTCACTTAGATTTTCAAATTTTGTGGCACATAGGCTTTTGTAGTAAAACCTAATGATTTTTTGGATTTCCTCAGTGTCTGTTATTATGTCCTCCTTTTCATTTCTGATGTTGTTGATTTGGATAGTTTCTCTCTGCCTTTTAGTTAGTTTGGCTGAGGGTTTGTCTATCTTGTTAATTATTTCCAAGTGCCAGCTCTTGGTTTCATTGATTCTTTGAATAATTTTATTTGATTCTAGTGTACTGATTTCAGCCCTGAGCTTGATTATTTCCAGCCGTCTACTCCTTTTTGGTTAGTCTGCTTCTCCCCCCCGCCCCCTTAGGGCTTTCAGGTGGGCCATTAAGTTGCTTGTATGAGATGTTTCAAATTTCTTCTTGAAGGCACTTAGTGCTATCAGTTTTCCTCTTAGCACTGCTTTCCTTGTGTCTCGTAAGTTTGGGTATGTTGTGCCTTCATTTCATTGAATTCTAGGAAGTCTTATTTTCTTTATTTCTTTCCTAACGCAACTGCCATTGAGTAGGGAGTTGTTCAGTTTCCATGTATGTGTAGGTGTTTTGCTACTTTTGTTGTAGTTGAGGTCAAGCTTTAGTCCATGGTGGTCGATAGGATACAAGGGATTATTTCAATCTTCTTGTATCTATTGAGGCTTGCTTTGTGAACAACTATATGGTCTATTTTGGAGACAGTCCCATGAGGTACTGAGAAGAAGGTATACTATTTTGAATTGGGGTGAAAAGTTCTGTAGACATCAACTAGGTCCATTTACCCTCTGAGTGCCTTTATTTCCCTATTTAGCTTCTGTCTATATAATCTGTCCCTTGGTGAGAGTGGAGTGTTGAAGTCTCCCAGTATTAAGGTATTGGAATAGATGTGTGATTTAAGCTCTAATAATGTTTTGTTTACAAATGTAGGCGATCTTTTATTTGATTGTAATGTCCTCCTGGTGGATTTTTTCTTGGATGAGAAAGAAATGCCCCTCCTCATCTTTTTTGATTAATTTTGGTTGAAAGTCTATTTGATTAGATATTAGGATAGCTATCCCAGCTTGTTTTCTGGGTCCATTTTCTTGAAAAACATTTTTCCAGCTCTTAACTCTGAGGTAGTGTTCATCTTTGTTGCAGAGGTGTGTTTCTTGGATGCCACAGTATGTTGGATCCTGTTTCTGCAACCATTCTGTTAGTCTGTGTCTTTTTATTGGAGAGTTGAGTCCGTTGATGTTGATAGATAATAGTGACCAATGACTGTTTGTTCCTTTTATTGTGGAGTTGGTGCTGTTACTATATTTCATTGCTTGTTTTCTTTTATGAATTTTATCTGTAGCCTATGTTTTCTTGAGTACAATTGTTTCTGTTGGATTGGAGTTTTCCTTCTAGTATCTTCTGTAGGGTTACGTTGCTGTGTAAATATTGTTTAAATTTAGTTTTGTCATGGAATATTTTGTTTTCTCCATCTATGTTGATTGAAAGCTTCGCTGGATAGAATAATCTGGGTTAGCGTCTCTGGTTCAAATTAACATTGTAATATCAATTTTTACTGATTAAATTTCTTATCTGACAGTTTCCTGAATGTTTAGTAGTATGTTTTGATTATTCACTCCGGCTGAGAGATGGCTCAGCGTTTAAGAGCACTGGCTGTTTTTCTAGGTGACTCAGGTTCTGATTACTCTCTCCCCCTTTAACTACCTTTTTCCCTACCACCCTCCTGCAAACAGTTTCTTTCTCAGATTAATGACTTTTATGTTGGTTTTGTGACATTCAGTTTAATCACAGCCACCTGTATGACCACTGAATTGGAAGTATTTGTTGGAGCCTGATGAGATCATCAGTGAATACTTAACTGGAGGCAGTGGTTCTCACTCTTCCTGAATTTCTCCCTAGCAAAGTCCAGCAATGATGAATAGAGGCCTCTGAGACCCTCCTCCATATATGCTTGACTGTTGACAGTACCATTCTTGGGCAGATTCAGTGCAGTGAGTGTGTCTTGTTCAGGAGATTATATTTGGCATCCCTTCTCTGTATCTTCCAGGACTTAAATTCTTTGTGACACTTTTTCTGTAGTGTTATTTAAGCCTTATATTAGATAGCATAAATGTAAGGTTAAGGGTTAAGCACCCTGTGCAGCTATATGCCTTAGGTTTTATCATTGTTCACAGGAAAGTGACTCTTCTTTCATTAAGGCTAAGAAAAATAATATATCTATAAGAATAAATGTAACCATTTAGGAGTTTGCTTGATGCTATGTTAATTTGTTCAACAACAATATTTGTACTGGTTACCACACAGGACCTATGATATGCCCTGCTATGATTTTTTTTTTTTACTATCTTTAAAGTAGCAGGCATGGATTCCATTGCTGTTAGAGCAGATTTCAAATCCAATCAGAGAGACCTTAACAAAGCAGCAAATTCCAAAAAGAACTTGCTTTTAGTAATGTAACTATCCCATAGAAATCCTATAGATTGGTACAAAGAATAATAGGGTCAACCTCTTTTCTTTTTCCCACAGAACATTTCAGTACTGTTACTCCCATTACCAAAGAGATTGGAAAAGGTATGTATAATAATATATATACACTGGGAAGTTACATGTGGAGTGTGTGTGTGTGTGATGTGATACTTCTAGCATGACTAAACTTGGGCACTATAATATAATACCTTAAGATTTATGTAAGATGTCTGAAGCCAATAAATTAGGATTCAGTTATCTTCAACATGTTACTTTGTCTCCTGTCTTCTCCATTACCTTTGGAGCTTGGGAAAACAACCACACCCTCAGTTAAAGAGCTGTGTTCCTAGCTCACAAACTATTAGTGAGGGAGAAGAAAATTCTAAATCCTGCTGGGTAAGATATGAAAGAGTTATAGCAGAAACAAGGATTCCTACATGGACAATATGAGACTAGAACAAATACCAAATATCCATCAACAACTACTTTTATTCTTTTCTTCTTTCATCTATGGAATACCAAGTAATTGTAACTTGGGGTCTATTCTAATAAAATATGCTTTTCCTATAATATCTAGGTCAAAACTGTGCTTTCATTTTTTTGCTCCTTGTACCTTTTACCAAGAAATATTCAGAAAATTGTGTGAGGTACAAGACTATTAGACCCAGGTGTGCTATCATGTCTGATATCCCCACACTTGGGTAGTAGGGCATGAGAACCATAGGCTCCAGGCAAGACTAGACTCACATTGAAACTGTGTCCCAAAAGATTTTTCAAAAACACATAAAAAGACACCAAGGAATATCAGTTTACTCTGGACATTTTCAGCTCTACTGAAAACCAACTTCCCATTAGTAAAGTCCTAATGACCTACAGAAGTTTCTCATGAATTGTTAATCATGGACTGAGGTATATCCAGAAAAGGAAAATAAAAGGTAAGATAATGTTGAAAAGACAGTGCCTGGATTATATTTCCTTCAACTCACGTAACCCAAATATATACACATTTATCAGTTGTTACATATGTATGGATGGATATATATATGCATATATGTGAATGTATATGTATACATATATATATTTGTACATGTTCATATATACATATGAATATACATGCATACTACGTGTACATTTTCATTTACTTATTTATGTTTTTCAAAATCAGGTTTCTCTGTGTAGACTTGGCCATCCAGGACTCACAGAGATCACCTGCTTCTTACTCCCTGAGTGCTGGGATTACAGGCATATGCTATGGTGCCTGGCTATGTGCACTTTTCATAAACTCTCACTTGAGGAAAAACTGTCAAGATCTAATACAGCAAACTAATTTTCTAATTCAAAGTTTGTTCAGGATCACAAGAGAAAAACATGCCAGAATATAAACCCAGAACCAGAATGCTGTTCAGTTTTATTTGACGTCATCTTTTTTCAGTTCTGTGAAAACATTCATTCATTCAGTGCATTCATCAAACAAGTGTCAATTACCAAGGGCATGCACACACACGCACACACACACAAACACACACACACACACACACACAAATAAGACATAATTGCTGCTTTCCACTGCCTGAAAAGAAGGAGGCTCTAAAACAATAATTGTAATTCTAGAGGCTTTGCACAGAAAAGGTAAACAGCGATACTATCTTATAATTATTGTATATTTGCTATTTACAAATAGGTGCCATGCTAAATAATCCATGTATATTATTAGCTCATTTAAATTTGATAATAATCCCCTTTGTTAGGCATGGTCGTCATTCATTTTACAAAAAGAGTAAACTAAGATTCACTAGGGATTCAGTCACTTAGCCCCAGATTACAGACTACATAAACCATAGATTCAGAAAGAATGAATGCAATTTGGAAGCTTAGAAGAAGGCACCATTAATTGTCCAAATGAATTGTACTTGCAGTTAGAAAAGTAAAGAAAGGAAGAAAGTAGTCAGGCAAAGTAAGAAGCATAAACAAAAAATCTATAAAAGTACCATCATTTATTGGAAATAAAGACTGGGTTTCAGTGGTTAAATAATAGCAGATAAGACTAGAATGGTAGTTTTAGAACCTGGCTTAGAGGATCAGAATGTGTGACTTCAAATTCTCAGCTTTGCCTTGTAGATCATTTGAAAACAATGGAATGTTTGTATGACAGAAACTATCACAATCATTAGGAAAGATTGATATGGAATTACTATTAACATGATCCGCAAATGTTGGAGTCAGTACAGCATGATGGCAAGCTGTCACAGTTTAATGGTCACAACAAGCATTGATAAGCTGAATTTGATTTAACATTCTTCACAAAGTTTCAATTATTTCTCCTAGTTCTTCTCCCCTAAGTCTATGTAGACCAAGTTTAAGTATTTATTTATTTTTCTATAGCACAAAATTTCAAGTATTCTTCAGTGACCCTTAGGTCTTCTCATGGGCAAACATAATAGGTATATCACTGATTATCAAGAAGAGCATCCAGCTGTGATATTATGATTATCTGATTATAAATTTAAACTCTATTTTTAATAGCTGGTATTTTGAAGGATGGAGACAAATCTTCTGTCCTATTCTCATGGGCTTGTTTTTCTCTAGGAAATGTCTGTAAAAGGTAACCTCATGTATGTGTATCCCCTTTCTTTTCCCCCATTTCAGCTGTGACCCTAAGGGACATTGGAGGAGGAAATGTGAAGATGCTGGGCATGAAGATCCCCATAAAGAATGTTGAGATTGTGTCTTCTATTTTGATTGCCATATGTTTGATTCTACTGCTCATTGCTCTGGCTCTTGGTGGTGTAGTCTGGCACCAGCATCGACAAAGAAAGCTTCGGTGCAACAGGAGGTCCATTCTTGATGATAGCTTCAGGCTTCTCTCTCTTAAGCAGTAGTAGCTGAATCCCAAAGATATCATCAGAAAACACATCTGTTTCTAGGAAGCTGTGCATTAGCAGGAAACTCTTTTCTCAAAGTGTGAGAGGTTGTGAAGAGGCAGAGGATGGAATCAAAATTATCTGGATATTCTTTATTTATTTGTGTGGAAATCATATCTCTCATGCTTTCTTTATTTTCCTTGCCACCTGAGGCAGCTCTTTTGTATACAAATTTCAATAGCTAGGATATGTCACCCTTCAGTACTGGAAGGTACAGAAATTCCTATGACATTATCATACTCACAGAATATATATCAAGCAAAAGCTATCCAATTAGGTTTCTAATTCCAGTACCTAGATAGACAAGTGGACTTTTAATTGAAGCCAAATGATGAGCCCAAAAAGTAACCTATAACTAAATAAAGGATCAAGAACGTATGCATGATGAATTAGAGGTACAGTGAGGAGTAGGAATCCAAATTTTACTTTAATTACCTTTGGCAATGGACTGTTGGAGAAATAAATGAATTGGTTATAGTTGTTATGTACCTCTGGAAAAAGGAGGACTTGTAAATTAGTCATTCAAGTTTCTATACAGTGGTACTGAAGGGATTTTTGAGTTTCCTCGTCATGTTTGAGATAGCAATCTTGTCCATTAAAATACTTATTAAAAGACTGGAATACGGAGTTTGGTAATTTTGATGATTTCCATGATTTTGGGAGGTGAGATTACATTTTAAAGAAAAGAATCTCATGGCTCTGGTGAGGCATCTTATAGATCTATTTAACCTTTGTGGATTCTGGAGATTTGTGTGCTGTTTCATAGTAAGTTTGCAGGTCCGTGGGGTAACATCCCAGGGAAGAAGTTATATGGGTACTAAATATTTTTGGAATGTCAAGAAAATTGGCCATAGAAGGTACTGAAACAACACCCCTACCTGTCTACTGGGCAAAGAGAGGTAGGTGTACACATGGTGATGTAGTGGGAGGGGTGGCTATGGAAATATAAGAGGTAAGTATGCAATTTATGCACCTCTTTATAGAACAGAATCCTTCCTTCTTGTGCCTTACAGCAACATCCCTTTGTTGCCAGCATGTTTATTCCTCTGAACTTTGATCAGAAAGTATAGACAAGAAAATAGGAATGGCATAAGAGAGCCCATTCTCACCATAGTTTCCACATGGCAAATGAAGAACAGAAGGAGCACCATGGAGAGTAATGATAATAGCAATGGGATGGGGATATAGCTCAGTGGTAAAGTGATTGCCTAATATAAGAGGGTCCCTGGGTTGAAAAAAAAAAGCAGCACAAAGGAAACAAAACAGAAGACAAAGTAATTACAGAAATGCGTACTGATCTGCTTACACATAGCAAAGCATTCTAATTCCTGATAGATTAGACTTGCCTTGGTTCATTAAAGTGGAAATTAAATGGTTTTACTTAGGGTGACTCAACTGAAAATTTAGTGGAGACTCGAATGTTCACATATTTGATTCCAAAATATGTTTTATTCTCCTTTGTCATGGAAACTTCTACTATTCTTTGTCTTTCTTTACCACTTGATTTCAAATTGTGAGGTTGCCTAGCAACTTGTATACTTAGTTAGCAACCAACAGTGTTCTTTTCCAGTTGGCATAAAATGTTGCAGGTTAGAGGGCAGAGATGAAAACAAAGGCCAGAATAATGCATTTGTATGTTCATGGTCAGTGGCTTTCTGGAAAGTTTTTGGAAATCTAGGGAACATAAATGTGGAGGAGCATATTTATTACTCATAATCTTGTTATAGAAATAATATGCCTTCTCAGTGAGAAATCACTCTGTACAGTTAGAGATAAAGTAAAGGCTCTTAACCAAAGTACATGTGGCTGACTGTGGCTAATACCCAAATAAGAGTTGGCAACCAGTGGAAGATTTTACTAACATATATATACCTTAGGTTTATGCATCCCACAAACACTGTTATCCTTCAACCTCTTTTAGTCCTGGCCAAAGGTTATACTTTGAGCAATTTAAACAGTCAGGAGACTGCAAGTACTGAGGCAGATACAAGATTTACACAGCAAGACATTGCCATAATGTAAGTATACTAGTGTTATTCCTTTTTGACTAGTTGTTTCCCAGGGTCATCCTGCCCACACAGAAGAATTGTGACACTGTGAGACACTGAAGAAATTCCTCCTTCTTATATTCTTGCTGAAGTTGTTTTAGATTTGACTATAATTTGATCTCTTTGATGGAAAGTTCTTTGGAAAATTATCTAGCTCTGTCCTAGGAACCTGAGGTCAAGGTGCTCCATCTAATTTATATTCACTTCTGTTAAACTTCCTGTTTGTGCAAACCTCCCTGTGCAGCTAACTGCTTAGCCTAGCTCCTGTTAAACTGCTATCTTAAATAAAACTTATCCGTGCAGCTGCTGAGGAAGATAGCAGGATATAGTTTTGCCTTTAAGATCCCCTTACTTTATATTTCAGTACTATGCTTCAGTCTTGAATACCTGAGTGTTGTCTCAGCTGGCCGGAATAAAGACTTTCAATTGGCTATACACTGTGCCCACATAATCATCTCTGGTGGGCTCCCTGTAACAGAATCATATTTTCCTAATAGGAACACAGGGAGCTTAATGGCAGACAAAAACTTAGTGATGGTTGTGGCTCTATGCTGTTCCAACTCCAGCTGCCCCTTAGAAGTATATCATTTGTACAGAAATCAGGGCCCAATGGCTGGCCAGTCATACTAAGTAAACATTCACACTCTAGCATCTTAAATTTTACTTATCTGTAACAGCCTGGTAGACATGCTACTTATCTTTGAGTTATTTTGGAGGCAATGCTCCTTAGATTAAATTTCACTTGTGTGACTTAATCTTCTGAGCAAACGTATTAGTATGTCTTTTATAATATCAGTTTTTATCACATTAAGTTTCTTCTACAACAATTCAAGTGTTAGTATTTAAAACTTTTTGAATTGATATACTCAGGGGCAGCAGAGCCCTTCCCCACCCTTAGGCTTGTTGTTTATCTGAATGTTAATGAAAAGCAAGTCTGTCCTGGGAAATCCAGTCAATTAATCTTATAACTTACATGTATCTGGGAAGTTTTTAGTTTGAATACATAAGACGAAGATGTGTAGGTATGGCATAATGCATTTAAAAAGCCTTATTTTTAAAATTAATTTTAACTGTGTATGTGTGTGTTGGAGATGGAGCAAGGTCAGAGGCATCAGATCCCCTGAAGCTAGAGTTAACAGATAGTTGCTAGCCATTGAATACAGGTATTGAAAATTGAACTCAGGTGCTCTGCATGAGCAGGACTTGTTCTAAATCAATGAGCCATCTATGTAGCTAAGCATAATGCATTTTGTTCTTGTGAGTAATTCTGCCTCCAATCAAAATGGAATCTTACAGTCTTTGTATTTTGGAAAAGATGTATTTTTCACTGAAGTTGTTCCAAATATGGCTATAGGGAGGCACTGTGCAAATAATAATAATAATTAAATAGTATTTCCATCCTGTTCATTGCTCAAGCCAGATGTTTTCATCAAGACAACAGTATGACTTATTTGTTTTCTCTCCAGAACATCGTTATATTTTTATTTTTAACTATCTTGTTTTATTTATTATTATTGCAGAGTGCATTCTAGACCATATATGTGGAGTCTAGAAAACAATGTCTTAACCCAGCCGTCACTGTAGGTTTCCGGAAATTGAATTCATTTTATCAGGCTTGCATAACAAGCACCTTTATCCAGTGATCCATCTTTTTTCTCTCTCTCTCATACATTGCACACTGAACAGCATTCTCCCTCTTCTCCCAGCACCCCACCCACTCTACTCCTCTTCTGTTTCCCCAAAAGAAAAGTACAGTCCTCCCAGAGATACTAACCGAATGTGTTATGTACAGTTGCAATAAAAGTAAGAGCCTCCCCTCATATTAAGAGTGGAAGAGGCAACCCAGTAGAAGGAAATTGGATGCTAAAGCAGGCAAGCAAAAGAGTTAAAAACAGCTCCTGCTCAGAGTGCGACACCTTGCCAGACTCAAATATCTCTATTTTTATCTTTGTTGATTCCTGATTCAGTTAAATGTTTAACCATTTGTTAGCTTTTGCATATTGTGGCTAATGCAGGTAACCCCAGCACTGAGATATAAAATACTACAAGTTCAAAGTCAGCCTAGAATACATAATGAGTTCCAGACTAGCCTGGGATACAGAATGAAATTGTTTCTCAAAACAAATAGGACAAAAACCTCACAACTATTTGTTGCCTGGACTATTGTACTCCTTTTCTGCTATTTATTCAGATTCTTTCTACACTTACAATTGATTTTCCCACACAGAAAGGTGAGATTTCAAAAATATAATTAAACCACTAGTTTGAACAACATATTCTGCATTTAGATCTCCCTGAAGATAAGTAGACCCTGGAGATAATTAAAGAGGCAACAACAGAAAGAGAAAGAGGAAATCAGGTAGAGCAACAGGGCTGAAAATGTAATATATTAGTTTTGCGTCATATGATTCTCTACCCAGAGTAGCCAAATCACAGCATTCAAAAATTAAACAAATAAACAAAACAAGGTGAAACATAATCATGGAAATAGCCAAAGAGTAACAGTGAACTGAGTGTCAGTGGGCATCTTTTAGTAATCCAGGAAGCTGGAAGGAAGTGGCATAGTATTTTTCAAGTGAAGAAAGAAAAAGATTACCAAAGCCAAGTATGGTGGTATGCACACATGGTTTTAACACTTGGAATACAGATTGGGGAAGATTGCAAGACTGACATTCATCTTCATCTTAGACAACATTGAAGGTTTGAAGTTAGGTTGGCTATAGACTAAGAAGCTGACTCACTTCATTCTTCAAAATTCTATATCTCATTAAGAGTCTGCATTTTCTAGAGTTGTATATAAATACAATTCTTGTACTATATACTACATGGTCTGGTCTTTTTTGTATGTATTGACATCTTATTTTTAAAATGATTTCTGAGTTCTATTTTATTGTATAGGAATAATATAATTTTTTTCAGTTCACTTATTGTGGGCATTTGAGTTGTGCTTATCAGAAAAAGGTGCATTGAACATCCATGTAAAACAAAATTAAATGATATTCTTTAGCATACAATAAAGATTTTGTAGAGACAAATTCAAATTAAACAGTATTTTTTTTTTAACTACAGTGTACCCAAACTAGAAATCAGTAGCAGAAAAAATAATCAGGAAATACTTCATGGATAAAAGAAAAAGTCTTACTAGCCCTCAGGGTATGATTTTAAGTTGAGGTCTTTGGGCACAAGAGACTTAAGGGTAGACTAGAACTTAATGATAATTGTGATTCTATCTTACCCCCATGAAAAGCCCATTAGAAATATGTGCTTAGAGACGGGAATCAGGGCCTAAGGGCTGACTGTTAGTCCATGCTCTCTCCTCTGTTATGAGAATGCAGCTTAATGGCTGATCAATCCTGGCAAATAAACATTTCCATCCTAGAATCCTCAATTTCTCTTATCCCTAGCAAGCCTGTTCAACTTGGGTCATTAATATCTCACAAGAAAATCTATAAGTAAATCCTTTATAATATCAATTCTATCACTTCTACATCAATTATAATCATTGATCTTAAGACTGCTTGAAGGAAAATAGTAAGTGAGTGCTATGAACAATTCCATGCCCATAATGTTGTCAACATACATGAACTATACAAATTCCTTAAGGTCAAAGACCATTTTTGACATCCAGGTTAAACTGAGTGTAGATCACTCAGACTTTTTTCTGAGGGAGCAATACTTGGTTCTCTGTTGCCACCAAAATACTTCCTGGGGCCTGTGGAAATTCTCTGGGGCCAACAAAAAGGGTAAGGGAACTCTCTCTATCACACACACATACATACACCATTGATGAAGCAAGCTTCAATAAGCTCTAACTACATATGTACATACACATACACACATTAAATGAATAGAATAAAGCTCCAACAAACTTTACACATACATAAATACATACATGCATACATACATACCTACACATACATTTGGTTGGTGGAGCAAAGCTCCAACATTTAATTTTTCTCCCACAACTTATACATCCCAACAAAATTTTTTAAGTAGCACAAAATCCTAATGTCATTAAATTCTATTCTTTAAGTGAAGGATTACAATGAATACATGCAGAAAAATATGTTCCCCAATACCCTCAAATGTTCAAATGTCTTACATATTATGGGTGAAAAACAAATTATTCCCGGGAACCTACATATATTTGTATCCAAGGAACTTATTACTGATTAACAAAGTGTAAGCAAAAGAGGTAATTTTCTCAGACAGTTTCTCTTACAGCAATTTGTGCTAACAAAGAAAGAATCAATCATTTTATTATTTATCTTAAAATTAATCTTATAAAAATCTTAAGGCTCACAAATTTAAACTCTTATATAAAGATGAGTCATTTCTACTATAAATATTCAGGGTGAACATCTACCCATTAACAATTTTTTATTAAATCATATCAGGAAGCAAAGGGCAAAATGGGTACAAGAAATTAATCATTACCTTGATCAACAGCTCACCTTTATTAAGAGAGGCATGTCAGCCAGTACTAGTCAAGCTGTCACTGTTCTTGTTCTCTGACCTTAAAAAAAAAACCTAGCTCAACTGTTACAAGTGTGCATTTCTGAACTTCAAATAGTTTCCCAAGATTTTCTACATCAGAACCGCTAACAAAAACATCTTTACTCATTATTACTAACAATCTATGTCTGCAAATTCGTCCTAAGTGTTGTGGCTATTACTAACAATCTATATTTCTAAGTCCTTTCTGAGGGTGGTGATTGAATCATTAATCAGCTCCAGCAGGAATGCTTGAAAAAATTAGTCACTATTATTCTAAGTGCCAATGATATAACCCAGTGAGTGGTTGAAAACCCCTTTAGAGTTTTCATACAACTCATAGTTTAGGAAGAACTTAAGGGCAACAGGCAGAACAAAACTCCACAACAGCATGGAGTCCTCAGGAATCATAGCCTTCAGGCCTCTAACTCTTCAAAGCATACCCATCATGATTGTACTAACCAGTAGAACACATTCCATGAGTTCTAAAGCCATTTGTTGTTCTTCTTGCACAGCCCCCAACCTTTTAAAATATACACTCTAGCAAAATTCACAGCAGAAGAAATGGACAATTTGAGTAATACTGTATACATTTAAAATTAAGGAATAGTTAGTAATGTTTCAAAGAAAAAGCAATGGATATAGATAAATGCCTTAATGAATTCCAGCAACCATTTAAAGAAGCAGTTGTATCAGTTCATTACCACCTCTTCCAGAAGAAAAACTACTTCCTATTTTATTCTAAGTCAGCATAATTATAATACTTATAATACAGGAGAAACTTGAAGTGAATAAAAAAGATAGAATAAAGAATTACTAATAAAGTTTCTTAGAAAATATTAAGTTACACACAGTAAAACTGGGCTATATTCTAGATATATAAAGCTAACTCAACATTTAAAAATCAGTTAATGTAAATTATTCCATCAGTGGCCTAAGGAAAAGGTCATATACTGTCAATGGTTGCAGAAAAGTTAAGTCAAATATCTATACACAAATTCATATAAAGACAAGCAAACCAGTAATAGAGGGTACCTTTCTTACTTTATTAAATAAAGAACATCCACAACACCTTACACCTAATAAAACCAATGATGAGAAGCTAAATGTTTTTGTACCATGATCAGGAATAAGGAAAGTATATCTCCCCTGACTATGACCTTGTATATAATACTGATCTCCTTAGTGAACAGAATAAAATGAGAAAGAAAATGTACAGATCAGGAAAGGAGAAATAAAATTATATTCCCTCTTTGGTTATATAAAAATCTGAAAGAACAGGAAAAAAAAGTTTAAAAGGAAAGGATTCATTTTCAAAGTCTGGGGAAGATGACCCTTGCTGCAGTGGAGGACCTCTTCTGTGACTCTGGTTTTCTAACAAGTGCAAGGATACATTTATGTGTTTTTTTTTTTTTCTGCCTCCTTGATATATATGCAGCTTACTAAGTTATTCTACCTGTTTATTTCTGGTCTTAAAAATATCATGACCATATGGGAGAAGTCGAACAGACCCCAGTGCCTTCTTATTCCTGGATTAGTTTAGGGGCTAGATACATCTCTCTTTCACTTGGCAAAAGTCAAATTATGACTACCTGGCATTCACAAAAATGCGTGGATGTTGTGACACTTGAATAAGAACAAGGACTTTTAGGATCCAGCTCATAACATCATGGGGGAAAGCCTCCTTTGAAAAAAAGAGTCTTGTGTAAGGTCTGTAACCCTGTGAAGGAATTAACTTAAAGTCACTGTGAAATTCATCTGGCTTTCTCTTGCCTCTTGCCTTTATAATCATACCCAAAGGATAGTGTTAAGATTCTTGACAAGGAAAATCTCCACCAAGCCAAGAATTAAGCACTGAGTCATTAATTATCTAAGGGAGTACATTTTGTTGATCTTGAGACAGTGCTCACTCAAATTAGAAGTATTTCAATATTTAATTGGCAAAGATATGCCCATGGATTTAAAGTCTTGAGGGCCTTCCATTTTCTACCCTTATGCATGCTACTTTGTTGGTATAACATTTTTGTGGAATGTATCCTTGTTCATTCAAACACTGATTATTCTACCCCAATATCTGGTTTAAATTTGGACACTGAATTGTCATGCTTCTTCTAAGCATCATGTGTCTCAAGTTTGTGTAAACATGCCATCATTTGTTCTCTATATTGTCAATTAAACATCCAGCCAGTGCTGTGCAATGGGACATCCTGGTCCAGAGAGGAGGAGAAGGAAGCTAGAGGGAAGGGAGGAGAAGAGATATAGGCAGAAGGGGTCTTTGAACCATGATATGAATAAAAGTAAGTATAATGGGTGAAATCTGACTTTTAGGAAGCTATGAGGGCTTAGAGGTTTAAGATGGACTAACTATTGCCCAACATTGTGCTCTAGGTTAATTAAATAAATCCTAGTCTTTGTGTGGTGATTTAGGTATACAGCTGGTTTAGGAATAACTGCTGCTTAACTAAAAGAGAAATCAATAATAAATATTAATAACCCACAAAATGGCACCCAATTAATCTTAATATCCACACCCTTTTAATCATACGTTAACATAATTTGGTGGGAGGGAATAAGCTTCCAGTGAAACAATCCAAACTTAAAACTTAAAAACTCCCAGGTCAATTACTGTCTCTTTAAGAGAGACTCTTAAACAGGCCCAGGAGCAAAAGGCAGCCTACTGTGGGCAGACCTGAAATTTAACATAAAAAAGAAAAACTGGCTGCTGCTACAGTCTAACAGGAGGGGTACACAAGCACAGCTTCCTTATACTATGGCTGGCTCAGCTCAGCAGCCATGGTGGAAAAGAAAGGAACTAGAGGTTGGCCTAAAACTACATCTAAAATAAAAAATGCCATGGCAGAGGCTGTTTTAAAACCTTTGGGTTTTGTTTTGGTTGTTATAGTCATGGATCTGGTTGCAATCTGTTTAATGGTAATGGCTCTTCTCCAAGAAAGTTCAAGGAAAAAAAAAAGCCAAGGAATGAAATAATAACTTACAGACAATAAAAGGGCACTCTTCCTAATAAAAGTTAGATTAATAAAGGCTAAAATTCAAAGCTCTCTGGTACAAGATACTTGTCAGCTCTTTCTGGTAAGGGTCCACCAATTCACTGTAATGAAAACTAAATTCCAAAAAATAACCATCTGGGCTTTGCTTGTTACAGCGTAAATTGACACAACTAACCCAAAACTTAAAATTTTCTTGTCTCTTTGCTTGATTTTCATTTAAAGGCTTTGAGTTACAATGATATAGATTAGAGAAAAAAAATACTTAAACAAATTGGTGATGGCACATGCCTTTAATCCCAACACAAAAAGAAACAAGCAAATCTCTGAGTTCCAGATCAGCCTAATTTACATAATAAAAGCCAGGATGGCAACACCTGCTGTTTAGCCACTTGCAGAGATAGTCTGAGATTCAAAATGACAAAATTCTCCTTAAGGCTACTATGTAAGTTTTTTTTCTTAATAATAGATGTTATGTCCTTACTAATCTAAAGGTTGGATTCACATCAATTTTAAGTTTATGAAAAGAAAAATGATGTCACAGTGCTCTAAAAAGTCCAGCCAATCTAAAAAAAAAATGGGACTTTGACAGAAAAACTGGTGCCAAAGGCATTTTGGCTTAAGAGATATGTTCTGTTAGTCAATGTAAGGACTCAAAATTAGGCTGGGAGATAAACATTCAAATTGCATGCCTCCCATGTCAAAAAACTTTTAAATGTGGACTAAATTAAAGCAGTACACTGCTCTGGCAGCTGGCTTATCCTTTCAAACATGAGACATTTTCATGGGGGCAAATATTGGTCATGCCATGTACAAAAAAACACAGGGGGCTTACAAATGGCAAAACAACACTAGCCTATTTACATCCTAAAAACTCAAAAATTATGATCCATATGTTTAAAATGCAGAACTGTCCATCCCCTATCAAAAGTGGGGCAAACCAAAGATAGCCAAAACAAATATAATGACCCAGGTATAAGATGCCTAGGGTATGCTTAAATGCTAAAGGTAAAAGGCAGTTTATGTAAAGTTTGGCTATAAATGCATAACTGCCTTTTCTATATAAAAAAGGAGATAAAACAAAAATAGCTACAACATATATCAAAACCCAGGCCTAAACCTCTAAATAGGTACATGATGCCTAGGGTATACTTAAATTCTAAATTAAAAAGGAGTTTATATAAAGTTTACTTAAAACATGCCTTTTCTATTGCTCAAGGCAACCAACTCTTCTCACTAATGGGAGGCCTTCTCTCAGGAGATAGATAGCAGCTTGGCCTAATACAACAGGTGCCCAAGAGCCCAAAAAAGATAGTTTGATCTATACAACCTTGTTTTGATTTCAACACGATAATGATTGTATGTTCAATAATAATGGTAACTTATATTGCTGATCCCGTTACAAGGGAACAACTCTAAAACTGACTGAAACATAAAAATGTCTCCAGCCAGAATTTCAACAATACATGTTCAATAAATCCTTGGCTACAATATCCTCAAAATTTAATATGCTATTCTTTTAATTGGCATAGATAAAATTGGTTTACAGTTTAGTTTCATCCTGAACGTCTCATACATTTATAATTTTAGAACAGTATAATGCTTATGAGAAGTTATATGTTTGCAGAACAAAAGGACTGGACACCGGAGACACTGGATCAAACCTGACAGAATTTATCCTTCTAGCATGCTGAGACATTGACACATCTATTCCAGCATCTTGCATGTTCCAGCATTCTGATTGTTCCTGCCTCAATTGCTTCAATTGTTGTTTCTCATCAAAGCCTGCTCCCAAGAGAGCTTTGAAGAAAGCTACTGCTAATCTCAATTGGTCCAGCATTTTAGATTGTTTTAAACAGAACTTTCTATTAAGCCTGAAAGTTCTCAACATTCAAAGACTGGACCACAAAATTGTTAATGCTTGTTTAATTAACCATTTTTCCCAATTTCCTTTGGGCCCCATAACAGGATTTCTGCATGTACAAAATGTCAGCTAGAAGAAATTCATGAGAAAAATGTCCAATTTCCTTTAAGGGGGGTTAGGTAGGTTTTTGGTTGTTTTCTATGCCTAAGAATGTTTATTGTCATTGGGAGATGGTTATAAATTATTAATGCTCTTATTCAGAGAGAAAACAAGGTTAGACTCAGGGATTTCTTTTTCTTTTTCTTTCTTAGATAAGGAGAAAAGGAGTTAAAAAAAGAAATGGAAATACAGGGATATCCTATAGGAATAATAAAATAATAAAAGGTAGATTATTGAATGTATTCAAGGCTTTATTTGTTATTTCTTTACTCTGGTATAGGATTTTGTATATTGATACAAAAATAAATCTATTTTCATACATTGGTAAATTTTAGTATATTGATACAATTTCAAGGCTGCTTCCACTACTTTTAAACTGCTATTACCAACTGTCTAAGGTATTAGGTAATACAAGTTAATTACTACTTAATTCACTCAGAGTCATGTCAAGCATTAGTCTAATTTATCACAGGAGTATACATCCTAGGTTTAACAGATAGATATGATTTTGTAGACAGGTTTATTACATAAAGATAGATAGTCTTCAAAAACTTCAGAGACTTACAAAATATGACATTTAAAAATGTCTTTATTATTTTAAAGATTCTTTGCTAATGAGACAGGTCACCTCCCTTACTCAAAGAAAATGATGAGCATCAAAGAAACTCCATATGTAGATGGCTTCAATTATGACAAACGAGCCACTGAGGCAGAAATAAAATGCTCTCATTTCATGACAGACAAAATCTGCCAAAAATGGACAAGCTTAAATGCAGAACAAGTCGACTGCTGAACTCTACCAAGACAGAGTAAGCAAGTCCTAAATATTTCCTACTTCACATATATGTCTGTCAAATATGCTGAGCCAAAAGGCTGAATATGATGCTCTAATGTTATAGAGAGTTATGGGTGACTGTTCAGGCAGCAAACTGTCTCTGTCAATATTTTAATTTTTGGAGGCTGCTAACATGCACTTCTTATTTACTTCAGTAACTAATTTTATTCTTCCTCAAGTCTCTGGTGGATTTGAAAATCAAATAGTTATAGTTCCACAATTAAGCTTCAGTTGTTTATAATTTTTAAAAATGTTTTCATATAGTTAATACCAATAAGGATAAAGGTTAATTTAGAAGTAGAACTCTAAACTTATCAAGATAAGATAAAATACTTTCTCCTAAGTTAGCAAATGCACATGAACTAGACATTGCACATGTAAATTTACCTAATTGTTTTCATAATTTTATAATTATTATTGTATTGAAAGAAAAGGGACCTTTTATTGGACTTAAAGGGGGAAATGTCAGTATAATGTATACAATTTACCCTTGTTCATTCAAATGCTGATTTCTCTATTCCACTATCTGGTTTCAGACTGGACACTGAATTGTGATGCTTAAAGCATCATCTGTCTAGAAGTTTGTATAAACATGCCACCATTTGTTGTCTATATTTTCAATTAAACAACCAGCCAGTGCTGTACAATGGAGAGAATAGGATGGGACACCCTGATCTTCAAGGGAGGAGAAGGAAGCTAGCGGGAAGTGAGGAGAAAAGAGATTGGCAGGAGGGGTCTTTGAACCACGAGGAGGGATAAACTGGACCAAAGATATAACTAAAAGCAAGTATAAAGGATGAAATCGGACTGGTAGTAAGCGATCCAGGCTTAGAGGTTTAGGACGGCATGGAGTAACTATTGCTCAGCATTATGCTCTGGTTAATTAAATAAATCCTAGTCTCTATATGATGATTTGGATAAACAACTGGATTAGAAATAACCACTGCTTAACTAAAAGACAAATCAATAATAAATATTAATAACCCACAACACTACTTCTTTGAACATTTCCTATAGGAAAGATTCAGATGTCATCCCTACCTTGAAGTAAATAAAATATAGACTTGGACAAAGACCTCAGACATCCCAAGGGTCTGGGAGACCTAAGGTCCACCTACCCTTGGAAAAAGTTGGTGTCAATTCTATTGTGTCTGTAAATTGTTGATTGACTAAGACTTTGGACTTCATAACGGCATGACTCTAAATTTCAGCCTGGTCACTCTGAGAAAACGTGAGTGATTTTCATGGACAAGGACTAATTCCTTTATACTTCTAAGCCATGTACTTTCATCTATTATTCCTTACACCCAGCCAAACCTAAGTAGGCACCATGTACCTGACCAAGAAGCTGGAATCTTTCTGTGCATTTCTGAGTTAAATCAGTTCTACTGGAGTTCCTTGGATGCTGGTGAGGAGTGGGGATAAGGAAATGGCAAAGGTAGGAGCTGGGGGTCTAGTCTTGGGGGTTATTCTAGTTCATAAGCAGGAGAAATGCAAATGGTATGAGGCCCAATTGTAATCCTAGATTCTGCATACTAATCCTTTGCCTTAGGAATAAAGCAAGCAAAGAAAAGAATGTTAAAATCAGGAATAAGGTTCTCCACAGTATTCAGATCTAAAGTGAATGGTCAAATACAGGGGATTAAGGAAGTATTCTGCATACTTTTAATCATTTCTAAAGTAATGTACCTCTGCCTCATTCTTCCCACACTTTTTTTTTTATGTTCATGTGTTGTTTTTATACTAAATTCTGACAAAATTACATAGTTTGACTTTGAAATAGTCAGGTTCTTAATTGGTTGTTAAAAGAAACCTCTTCAAGATAAGTAGAAAATTTCTCTGCCTCTAAGTTTATAAAAGAGAGAGCTGTTATTCTGAGTCAGAAAAATGGTCCTTACAAATGCTATACTTAAAAATATGTCAACTTCAGAGGTTGTTGTTGCTGCACTTTATGAAAGTATATCCAATTTCTAAGCAAGTCCTTGGAGTTCTGAATAGCTGTGTGAGCAGTTCGTTCAGATTCATGATACTGAACCACATCTCATGAAATAATTCCCCAGCCCTTTTTGGATTTTATATGATGGGAGAATGAGAGAATATATGTTTAATTTTGAACTAATATAAAAAGAAATGACAAAACTAGAATTTTCATGCTTTGGCTAAAAGGACTTCTATATGATTCTGAAGTGCAGTATTTGCTATTGAAATAAACACTTTCTCTCATGGATTTAAAAGAAAACTCAACTCTCTTCTCCTCCCCATTCCAGAAACAGCAGCATCTTATTGTACAGTGTCAACTTCATCCCTGACAAGATGGAGTTGGTTAGAGTGAATAGATTTGGCTGTATTGGGTACCTGGTTACCAGGGCTTCCTTCAGCTCCTGCAAAATTGATATTATTGCCATAAATGATCCCTTCATTGACCTCAACTATATGGTCTACATGTTCTAGTATGACTCTACCCATGGCAAGTTCATTAGCATACTCAAGGTTGAAAATGGTAAACTTGTCACCAACAGGAAGAGGTTCATTGCCTTCAGAAGCAAGAGCCCACTGAAATCAAATGGGATGATGCTGGTACCAAGTATGTTTTGGATTTTAATGATATCTTCACCACCATGTTTGTGTTTGTGATGGATGTGAATCATGAGAAGTACGACAACTCGCTCAAGATTGTCAGCAATTCTTTCTCTACCACTGACTGCTTAGCCCCCTGGCCAAGGTCATCCATGACAAGTTTGGTATCATGGAAGGACTCATAACCACAGTCCATATATCACTGTTACTCAGAAGGCTGTGGATGGTCCCCCTGCTCTGTGATGACTGTAGAAATGCCTAGAGCATCATCTGTGTCCACTGGTGTTACCAATGCTGTGGGCAAAGTTATCCCAAAAGATGAACAGAAAGGTCACTGGCATTGCCTTTCATATTTCTATCCCCAATGTGTCTGTCATGGATCTGACATGCTTCATGGAGAAAGCATCCAAGTATGATGACTTTAAGAAGGTGATAGAATGGCATTAGAGAGCCCACTAAAGTGCATCCTGGAATACAATGAAGACCAGGTTGTCGACTGCAACTTTAACAGTGAAGTTCACTCTTCTACCTTTGATGCTGAGGCTTACATTGCTTTCAAAGACAACTTTGTGAAGCTCATTTCCTAGTGTGACAATTAATATGGCTGCAGCAACAAGATAGTGGACCTCATGGCTTGCATAGTCTCCAAGGAGTAAGAAGCCCTGGACCACCTACCCCAGCAAGGACACAAGAACAAGAAAGAGGCCCTCAGCTGTTGAGAAGTCCCTGTCCAACTCAGCACCTGACACTGAGCATCTTCACAGTTTTCATCCTAGACCCCCAGAAGACGGTGAGGAGCTTAGGGAGCCCTATTCTTTTGAATACCATCAATAAAGTTTACTGCACTCCTTCAAAAAAGAATATGGAAGAAAGTAGAGATTTAAAGCAGATGGAAAAATCACTAAATCATGTAAAACAAAACCTCTTAAAACTTCACAACGAAACAAAAATATGAAACTGGGCAAAAGACTTGAATAGATACCTTATCAAAGAAGCCACACAGTTGGTAAATTAGCACAAGGATGTTCAATATCCTATGTCATTAAGAAACTAGAGCTTAACATAACAATGTGGTAGTGTTGATGCCCTAGTTGGCAGCATAAACCTGAGAGATCAGGGTCTAAAAATGAAGCAGATTAAAGTCTCATGCAACAGCCAACTTTATTCAGAGAACCAAATAATTTATACTCTGTGAGTTAAGAAGTATACAATCACAAGAATAAGCCACACAAGAAAACACACACACACATGTTCCATAAAGACATGTGATTAATAATAGCTGAAGTAATTTCACTCCTATCTTCTATAGCTGGGTGGAGCACAAAAATACATTCCAAGAACAGTTCTGTGTTTTGAAGAAAGTGAGGTCACAGGCTCTTGTCTTGTCTTCTTGGAGTTTCCTCACAAGCATTCAGAATTCTAACAAGACTCCATTCTTGGACTGTGTTCTGACATAGTTGTAGCATACAGACATATTAATGGCTCAGATACAAAGCACCAGTATCATCAAGGCTTGTAAGGAAATGAAATATTTGCTTCAAAGTGGGAGCAGCGACTTGTCATGTTCATAGTTTCTTAAAGAAATGAGTACATACTTCTTATATAATCTCCCAATTGTGCTTTTTGGTATTTATTTAATTTGTATCCACATTAGAACATACACATATATTTACAACATTTTATATTCATAATTGCTAAAACTTTGGAAATGTTTTTCAGTAGGTGAATTTGTGCTTGAACCATAGCACTGTTCAGAAATGAAACAATATTCAACACTAAGTCGAAATAAAGTTTAGCAATAAAATCACGTGAAGAAACCATACATGTATATTAATAAGTAAAAGAAACCTATATAAAGAGACTATACAATTGTACCCAGTATAATAAAAGTTAAGACTATAGAATTGCTGTAAAGATTAGTGCTTCCCAAGGATTGTTGGGAAAGAAGAGAAAGAGGAAGAATATAGAGGATTGTTAAATCCTTAAAACTATTTTGTAAAATTATAGATATATGCCAAATGTGAACACCTACAGACTAAATTGCTTCAGAAATAAGCCCTACAGAAATTATGGACCTGAGATAAACATGATTATTGATGTAGGATCATCAATTAACAAATAATAGCATTGCCAGCATGGAATATTGATAGGAGGGGAGAACTTTCTGTGAGGATGAGAGAATGTGAAGACTACCTTAATATTGTGCTAAATTTTGTTGTGAACCTAACATTTCTTTAAAAACTTAATTCTATAGAAAGAAAGAGTATTCATTCATGGGTGATATTAGGCAGAGATGCCTGCTCTTGATGTGAAGAGGTGAGTGAACACAGAGAAATTCACATCCTCACTTTCTTTTCCTTTGTTCTGGGTGTTCTAAAGTATTTTTGGTGCTAACATAAGGCTGAAGCAGTCACTCAGTCTTAGCCTCTGTTGCGGTCCTTAGGAAATCCAACAATATCACACTTCTATAGGTGCCATTCTGTCTACCCAGACAGGAGATGGATGAATGCAAAAGATGTCTGGAGATCAGCAGGGAACATTGAATGGAGGTCACTGTAATCAGAGTGGAAACTGAGAACTACACTGGTAATCTCTGAGCATTTGTACCAGGAACAGGTGTCATATGCTTATATCCTGAGTATGTAGGCTTGTGGTTTAGCTGATAAAATTAAAACTGCATAGTCTCAGTTCAACATTGCAAATACTTCAGCTGAAAAAAATTCAGCTATTAAAAAAATCTCATCAATTAAATAACACCAAATAAGCGAGTGTCTCAGTGTAAAACATGGAAAACAAGGAAAGTAATAGATTCCAGTGGGAATTAATTCAATAACACCCCGAAGAATTCAAAACAACAATTATTTAAAATGGAATAAATTGAAAGTGGGTGTGAGAGAACCAGGCCTCACCCCCTCAACCCCCATCCCCTCACCTCATTCCCCCATCCCCTAAAAAAGTCACCAGGAACTAGGCCATAGGTCACCAAGTCCAGGAACAAAACAATAAAAATTCTCTACCCAAGGAATAGCCTGGAGGTAATCACAAGAATGGGAAGATGTCTTATCTCAGGGTGAGGCCTCTGTGCTGGGCAGCCCACCAACCTGGTAGTAGAGCTTTCATAGCATGAATATCCTTAACATTGCTGAGGTCTATAGATAGCTTGCTCAGTGTAGTTAGCCATAATTACTTTGTAACAAGCTTGCCCTTGCTGAATGACACCCAGTGTGTAACTGTGTTGTAATCCTAAATAACAACCCCTCTTTCCCTGAACTCCCGGCTCTACACAGATGCATTGGTGAGGGTGTGGGCCGGAGCTCGGGCTTGTAATAAAAAAGACCCTATTGTGTTTGCATCAGAATCAGCTCCTTGGTGGACTTTGAGGTCTGTGAGACTTGGGCATATCATCTTGGGGGTTCATCCAGGATCCCCAAGAAAACCTCCCCCCAGGGATGAAAGGATCGAGGACCAACCTGTATGTATCTGGTCTGTGTCTGTCTTGGTGGTTTTCTAGTTTCTGTTTCTGGCCTAGAGGCCAAATCTGTAATTTGTATGGTAGGGAATAGTTAGAGTGGTTAGAGTGGATGAGCTGGAAAACCATGGGCCACAGAGGGGCTGGAAAACCTTACAGACCACATAGGAGGGGACAGAACTACCCCTATCTGTAAGGGTTAATAGAGCATCCCCAGTTTTCTGTGATCTCTGGATAAGGACAAGGAAAGTAGCTCCCACAACACAGCAATTCCCTACTGTCTTATTTTTGGTTTTTCTGTTCACAAGTTGTGGGATCTCTTGTCTCACTGTGTGTGTCTTTCTGGCTGATGGTCTTACCTGTTGCTGCCAGTTTCTAACCCACTACACTTAATTCTTGCCCATTTCAAGGAGGCTCGAACCTTGCTCCACAGGCTCCAGCTATGGCAGTGGCAAAGAGACACCAAGGGATACCTACAATATATGGAGCTCCAGTCTTGGCCTCTGCTGCTGCTCTGGTCTGGCGGAGCTTGAAAGAGCCCACGTGTGATATATTGCTGCTCTGGTCTCTAGACTGGCAGAACGACAGGCTGCCATTCCAAATTCTGGTGTGCGTGGGTGGAGCCCAATTTCGAGACAGACTGCTGTTCCACGTGTTTTCTTTTCTTTTCTTTTTTTCTTTTTCTTTTTTTGCTTCTTCCTTTCTCTTTGCACGTGTTGTACCAGTATAGTCTTGGTGGGTTTTGTTGTTGTTGTTGTTTGTTTGTTTTTGTGATGGTCTCGATAGGGCGGTGACCAAACAGCTGTGCAACATGGTGACTTTGCCTGCTCCATGCTTCCAGTGCTACAAGCTGGGGCACCCCTGGTCACAGATGGGAGTATGCTTCTTGGCAAGACAGGTAGAAAACAAGCAAGCATGAGGCAGGCAGCCTGAGCTTGTCCAGGCTTATGGGAACACTTCTACCTGGATGGCTGGAAAGGCCCAGTTGGGGAAAATGGCTGGGGGAGGGTTGGTGTCACCATCACCCATGGTGCAGAGCCATCCCCACCCCAGGGTTGCTGCCCTCAGGCAGCAGCACTAGCTGAAATCCTTTGGCAGAGGGACCTTGTGCCACTGCAAAGAGTGCAGCTTGTGCAAGCCTGCCCTCCAGGGGGGAGAAGTGGTGATATTCCACCTTGGAAGCGGCCACTTCTCCAGGACTGAAAAGGTGCTCCAGTGGCTTCAGCAGGCAGGGACCAAGGCTTAGCTGTAGTATACAGAGCAGCCCCTGCAGCTCCCTGAAACCAAGCAGTGCTGCTGAGGAGCCCAACTCCTGCATAGATTCACAGTGCTTGAAATTACAGCTGATGAAGTAAGGAAAGTTTTGTTTGTCTGTTTTAAATGTGTGTATGGTCATTACATATTTATTTCTGACTGATCTCAAATAGTTAATATGCTCTGTATGTTTTGGTTATAGAGTAACATTTATTGGATATGTTTAAAGTTTAATTTCAAACTCTTGTTTAATATATATATATATATATATATATATATGTTTGTAACATCTATAGAAACAGGTATTTTAAAATAGTAATCATGTGACTTGCCATGTGATGTGACTCTGCCATTTTGAAATTGCCGTGTAGTGTGGCTTAGAGAAAAAAAAAAACCAAACCAAAGAAACAAACAAACAAAAAACACAGAACCTCTTAGTCATAATGAATTCCATTTATCATCCTATCTCCTTTTAGATTAAGAAGAAAAGTTTAACTTTAAATTGGTATTAATTGTAGAGACTGAATTGTTTATGCTGGTAAAATTTGCTTTTGACTTTTAAAATTATGGTTATTATTCTTGTGACTTCACTCCTAAAAGAATACTTTATTTTAATATTGTAAAAACATATTTCCTTTTTAAAAATGTGTTTAAGGCTATGAAACATTTTACATTCTATCAGGTATTTTATAATAATATATATAATTATATATATATATATATAATTCAGGGTTCTATTTTTGAGGCATGCTGTGTGATTCAACCCTAGTTTGTGAAGGTCTATTCAGATTAACAGGCTGATTTGAAGTGTGTGTCTGGCTGCCAGTTCCTGAATGAATGGATTAATGCTGTTTCTTTCTGGCCGATAGGCTTGGTATGGCCAGAAAAGGTCAAGTACAGTTTTAAAATTGTTCTATCATGTAGTTGGTTCTGAAACTTATTTTATTACAATGCTAGAACTCGGTTATGAGAAACTGAAAAAGCTCCATAGTGCTATCCCATGGGGGCTGCCACACCACCAGTGACACCTATCGGCTATGTTTTAAATTGCCCACCATAGCCTGTAACAACATGTGGCTGGCCACCATGTTGGATCAGGGAGAGAGTTGGAGCCATCCTTTTCTGCTATCACAACTATGGGCACTCACATGACTGGCAACCATCTTGGTTGTGGGAGTGTCATGATACACCACCAATTTGGTTGAGGACTGCCAACTATGTTCAATTCCCTGTTTAGCACTAAGTGCAACTTCTATTCTTTAAGGTTTTTTGTTTTTGTTTTTTCTTTTTCTTTTCTTTTCTTTTCTTTCTTTCTTTCTTTCTTTTTTCTTTTTCTTTTTTTGCTGTTCAGTATTAATAATGCAATATAGTAGGATCAACAAGATTGTCAGTCCCTCTAAGAACTGTATCTATGATTGAAATTTTTGCTTTGATTTTTTTAGTTCAGAAATATGCTCATGACTGCAGTTGGTTACAAGATTAAGATTCACTTAATCTCTTGCTTATGTTTTCAAGGTTAAGCCTAGGACGGGTAACTACAAACTTTGCCTATGTAGATCTACTTGAAATAGATATGGTCCTAAAATGTGCCAGAATTCAGGATTATAACATTCTGTTCTACAGAAGGCAGTTTAGAGCAGATAACTAAAGACAGATAAAGAGTAACTCATATGTTGGCCCTCAAGCTTGTCAGAGATCAGATGAATATGACGTCTAATGTATGTAGGTTTTATTAAGAAAGAGTCCCAAAATCCTGGCAGTAGCTCCCCAAGGTCTCTGAGCAGATTTGGGCACCATGACAGAGGACTTCACCTCTGGATTGCTGTGTGCTAACCACTTGGGGCAAGAATGCTCCAACTGGCCCTCCACTAAGGCCCAGCCTAAACTGTGGACAAAACTATGGACACCTGGAGAGTCATTGTTTCAGGTTGCTGAAGGTGAGGTGAGGCCATTCTCTCATGTTCTTCTTTTCCACAGAAATAGTCTCTTATCTTCTGGGCCTGATGTCTGGCCTGGCTCTGCTCATGATATCATGAAACCACAGGAGCCAAGGACAACTGCCTAAGTGGTGGACTGAACAGTCATCTCTGATATTTTGACTGGTATATAGATTCTTTTTGGTTACAGTTTATCCTTCTCAGATCTCTGATCACATTGATGGCTAAGCTGAACTAATGGTAGCTTTGCAGCTAAAGACAGTTAGATCCACTATTAGTTCATTAGTTGATTCATTAGGTAAAACTCCTAAGTACTAGATCTCTTATTTAGAAAGGCTTGCTCACAGGCTTCATGTTAAGTGCCTGTGTCTCACAGTGAATAACTGGATAGAAAGATAGAAAGTTTATGTAAGGTCTGAGGATATAAAAATTGAAGTTATGAGGATTTAAAAAAATTGACAGTTAAGGGAGATGTTTAAAAGTTTGTAAATAAAAGTGATAAAGAAAAGCCTTTATAAGAAGGTATTTCAAATTTGGTAAATGCAAGAAAGATTACAGGGTCTAAAAATATATTTTAAGGTATGTGAATGCAAGTTGTAGTGATAAAAAATAATTTAAGGCACATTAAAATGGGAGATATTTATTATTTCTCTCCCACCTCATGCTATTGTTGTACTTTCAAGATTTCAAAGGTTCATTGTTTTGACATTAATCAATAGAGTTCTGATAAGCTGATGGAGCCCTGAGTGCTTACTATTCAGTCACAAGCTCGAGATTTTAATTTCCCTTTCTTTGTCTTATGGAGATAGACTTAAAGGTACTTCTCATCATGGTAAAAACATCTCCATCTAATGTGTATATCTCTGACCCAAACTATGGCTTTTACTAGTTCTTAATGGTATGAATATGCTCCTGCTGTCTTGCAGACACCTATTACCTGCTTTTTCTAAAGTATGGATCTCAATGCAATGGTGATACTAGTATAAACTTAGGTTAACTGAAATTCATATGAACTTCAGGAAATTAAAAGGTCATGAGACCTGGATCTGCTACTGCTCAAATGGACCCCAGATGAATATACCCACCTTATTTTGAAATGGGATTTTTCCCTTGGTCTTGGCATTCCTTACTTTCCCCATTTACTAGACAAATTTTAACTTTTGTCTCTAGTCTAAATTTGTCTCAGCAGATTTTCACCTGGTTGACAGACTCCATTCAGTGTTAGCTATGGGTTGAAAGCTGAGATTACGAACTTGCTGAAAGCTGGAGTAAACCAGTCCAGCCAATGTGATGACTTCTTGTGTCTTCAACTGGATCACTAGTTAGACGGTTTTGATAAGTGCCCCATTGCCTAGCTTTCGGCTAGCCTTTCAGACTTCCTGAGCCCCCAATATCTTCATCTTAATGTCAGCTTGAAGGAAGTTACAGAAGAGAAAATCATTGACCAATATCCTACCTAACAGGCTGGAATGCTAAGTCAAAAGGGGCTCCCTGACATTAGCTATTATCTTGGGGAATGGTTCAGCTGGAGCATGAACTTTTTGCAGCACTCACTGTACAAAGCCAGAATTATAACAGCTTAAAGACTGTTATAAAGACATTGATAAAGATATTCAGTGCCTTGAGAACTTAATCATCCATTTAAAAAAGAATGTTGATTCCCTGGCAGAAGTAGTGTTACAAAACAGAAGGTGTTTAGAGCTGTTGTTTTTCCAGTAGGGCAACCTGTGTGCAGCCCTTAGAGTGGAATGTTGTTTTTATGTAAACCACTCAGGACTGATTAGGGAATCCTTAGCAATAGTAAGAGAAAGTCTGTAGAGATGCCCGAAAGAGAGAGAGGATTCCAGAGGATGGTTTGAATCATGGTTTAACAGTTCTTCTTGGCTTACTACCCTTATATCCACCCTTCTGGGACCCCTACTCATTTTGATTTAGCCTTTTTACCTTTGGGCCTTGCATTTTAAATCACTTGGAATGCTTGGAACACTTGGGAGCAATACAGTTAATGGTACTCTGATCCCATTATGAAAGGTTAAATCTGGAAGACACCAAAAGGTCATATATAGAGACCCATAATTAGGCCTTCAAATGACCTTGTAAACACAAAATTATAACTTCTGCTTTAGCCATCATAGTTTTATCTAAGGCAGAAAGGAGGAAGAAGTGGTGCTCATTGATTTAATTTTCTTTATTTTTGTTTTGTGTGTTTGTTTTGAGAGAGTGTCTCACAATGTAACTCTAGCTGCCGTGGAACTTCCTATATAAGTCACTTATTTATCTTTTTAAAATCACTTATTAGGTCCACTTTTAATAAGCATGTATATCAGAGTTTCCAGAATCACCAGTACCTTTTGCCTTTATTCTCATTGACAAAAGCTGTATCATATGGTACCAGTAACTACAGGAAGCCTTAGGAAAATAAATAAATAAAGTTTTAGACTCTGTAGAGAAAGAAAAGAGTGTATTCTTTCTCTTCACCATAGCTGATCATTTTCTACTCCAACTTTTACCTATTTTTGCCCACATTTCTATCTTTTAGAGGTACATAGAAGATGAGCGGACATTACCTTTCCAAAGCAGGGATCCTAAAGTAGGCTTCTTAACACTTTTTTACCTCTCAGCTTAGTACTGATAAATAGTGTCGGGTCCTGCATATTTACATATACATTAGAACATATGCACTAGAGTTCTTGATGCTTATTCTTGACTGTTATTACTGTCTGTCCTGCAAATAACAATGAAATAAAGGCTTTATTGTTGCTAAGTATATGAAATGTTAGTGTTATATCTTTTGTTTGTTTGTTTGAGGCAGGGTCTCTCTACATAGCCTTCTCTGTCCTGGAACTAACTATATACAAAAGGCTTGCCTATAACTCACAGAGATCCACTTGCCTCTGCCTCCCATATGCTGAGATTAAAGATGAACACCACCACTCTTGACCCAGTGTAGTATCTTTAGAAATTTAATTTTAGTCCTAGCAAGCATGAATAACAAACCTTTTCTGCTTAAGTAATTTCTTACAATTTTTTTAGGAGGGGCAATTTTCTTTTAGCTTCAATTAAGGCTAAAACCAAATTTGAACTCTGAGAATAGTGGATGACTAGACAGTAGAATTTTACATTGAAACTGCAGGAGGTATAGGTAACATTTTGATCAGGAAGAAAGAGGGCAGGGAATAAAAGCTTTCCATGGAACTCTAAGATTTACATATGCGATTTTCTACTTGATACTTTTGATTAGAGTGTTAATACACATTTCAAATGCAATGAAAGCAAAATGTGGTATCTCCATCAATCTTATTTTTCTCAGTTTGAAGTTTTCATCATTGTATCAGTTTCTTAAATTATAAACTTAGATACTATCTAGGTATTTAATAAGCTACCTTTATTTAAAACTGTCCATTTTATAAACTACTCAGTTGCTTCTTTTCATTTTTGCTATTGCTGCTATTAATCATCACTTGAACTACTGAACTAATCCCTTACCTAGTTTTTCTTTCTGTCTTATGTCACTTTTTTATAGAAACCAAAGTCATTTTATTAAATTTTGGATGAGGTCATATTAACTTTCTGCTTTAAAATTTGCAACTACTTTATTTTTGTTTGTTTTCTGAGACAGTGTTTCACTTACTGTGTAACTTTGGTCAGGAAAAAAGCAGGATGGCCTTAAACTCTCAGAGATACACCTGTCTCTGACTCCCAAGTGCTAGGATTAGTGAAAGACAACACCAAGTTTAGCTCCGACTACTTTCTATTAAATTTTTCTACCCTTTATAAGACCATGCATGATCTTATTTATGCCAGTCTCTCCAACTTCATGCTCTACCCATTTCCCTTACTTGCTCTTTGATCACATTGACCTTTCTTTTTCTCCAATGCATCAACATCAAATCTGTTACTGCTCTTGAGTTCTGTTTTCTATACATGGGATGCTATTTACCACAACATTCATATGAACTTCAGAAACTTTTGGATCTACCACAAACATCGCTTATACAAAGATGCCTTCTTTGACTGTTCCATGTATATTTGTCTGCTTGATCTGTAATAAGAAAGTATCAACTTTATTAGTCAGGGTTCTCCAGAGGAACAGAACTTAAAAGATGAATGAATATATGGTATTTATTAGAGTGGTGCAGCCTTAACAAAAGTAGCTGTTGACCAATGGAAGGTCCAAGAATACAGAAGTTTCTTAGTCCACTAAGCTGGATGGCTTAGCTGTTCTTCAGTATGTGCCAGAAATAGGTTCTAATGCCAGTGAGGGAATGAACATGCCAGTGAGAGTGAGGTCATTCAGGCAAAGAGCAAGAGCTGTCATGTTCCCTGTCCTTTATAAAGGCTATCATCAGAAGGTGTGGCATGATTTACAATTGACCTTCCCACCTCAAAAGACCTGGATTTAGATTCCAAATCTACTTCATTCACACTTGAAATGATTTAATTAAGAAAAAAACTGTCATAGGTGAACCTACCTGCTTAGATTATAGTTAAACTCCAGGTGTAGTTGTAGTCAAGCTATCAAACACGAATAGCCATTACACAACCTTTACCATAAATCTACAGGTGAGAAATAAAGTTAGGAAACCTGCTTCTTGGATTAAGGATGATACCTCCAACTAACTTGTAGATGGTCACCATTTCACTCTTCTTTGCCCACGAGAAAGAACAAAAGTAAGCTCCTTTAATGCTCTTTATACTAAGGACACTAATTCCATCATAGCAGAGTTCTTTTCTTATGACTTCATTCCAAACATTATGAAATTAGAAGTTAGGGATTTGGCCAATACATTTTGAAGAGAACACAAACAATAAGTGTAACACTACCCACGATAGCTCCTCAACTTCAAACTTTTTTCTTAATCACATTCCCAAATTTCATATGGTTTGTAACAGTCTATCCCTTCTGTAATAATTGTTACTACATTTGTTTGCTTGTTATCTATTTGTTTCCTCTAGAATGGGAATACTATCATAGTAGGAACTAAGTTTCTTTCCTCTGGCCACTAATAAATACTCAGTGCTGAAAGCAGTACTAGGAACATGGCAACGGCTTAATATTTATTTTTAAAATTAGTTTATTAGTTGTTTCTCAGTTTCATCTTAATGTATAATGTGACATTGGACTTGATCAAAATAACTTCAGTAAAGGGAATTCAGTATTTTGAAAGGTAATAATTTGAAGTGCTTGGATTCATTTCATGGTTCTCCTTGGAAGCTCTAGAAAGCTTTAGAATTTTCTCCAGGATATTCTCTAACTCATATTGTAATACTACTTGCCACACAAGAAAATAATTGAATCTTTAAACTGTGCCCTATACAGAGCGCCTGCCATCTGAGAAAGCAGTGAATTAGTGCCCTAAACATCTGTCTTCCATATCACCTTTAGCCAGTAGTTTATATAAAGAAAGGAAGCAGAAGCAGTCAATCATTTCAAAGTTTGGTATCGTCTCTCTGGTCAGGTGTGCAGTCTTGTTTTTCAGAGTTGTGGTGTTTTGGCTTTTCTCCTTATTGTCTCACCCATTTTCTTTGTAGCAAAGCAAGATTCCCCATTTCTCTCTTTGCATTGGGAGAAGATTCATATATACCAAGGCCACTGGTTTTCCATTGCTCCTCAGTCTCTCAAATTGAAGGTTAAATGAGAAAAAAAAAACATAAGCAATGTGTCCACATAGATTCCTTTCTATAGCATGAAGGACAACTGTATCTATATTATAATGCAGATTATGAAGTGACCCTCTCTTTATTTTGGAACTTATCTTACCATATTCATTGGCAAGGGCAGATGGAGATTGATAACAGCCTTTTAAATAACATCAAAGTGTAGCCATTAGTTGATATAGACTACTGTCTTCATCTTTTCTATTTTGGGGACTACACTATGTCTATTAATCTAGGATGTTGTATAATTCCCCCATAAAAGAAATATTTAAAAAAAGAAATATTAATCATAATATAATTTAATATAATCATAAAGCTGGACATAGCCAGAGAAGAAAATGATAATGGTTGTATAGGAGAAGTTCCTAGTTGATGAAAGGTTTCACTTCCCAATCAAAGAACAAACAAAATGTGCATAGGCTATGAGAAGATGGAAGGAACCTTCATTACTGGATACAGAAAAATACACAGTATAAAAAAAAAAGGTTACATTTGGCAAAGGGCTAATATCCAGTATATATAAAGAACTCAAGAAGTTAAAAAGCAAAAAATCAAGTAATCCAATTAAAAAAATGGGGTATGGAGATAAAAAGAGAACTGACTGTAGAGGATTATAGAATGGCAGAAAAACACTTAAAGAAATGCTCAACGTCCTTAGCCATCAGGGAGATGCAAATCAAAATGACCCTGAGATTTCACCTTACACCCACCAGAATGGCCAGGATCAAAAACTCAAGTGACAACGCATGCTGGAGAGGTTGTGGAGAAACGGGAACCCTACTCCATTGCTGGTGGGAATGTAAACTGGTACAACCACTTTGGAAATCAATCTGGCACTTTCTCAGACAACTAGGACTAGTGCTTCCTCAAGACCCAGCTATACTGCTCTTGGGCATATATCCAAAATATGCTCAAGTACACAACAAGGACATTTGCTCAACCATGTTTGTAGCAGCTTTATTTGTAATAGCCAGAATTTATAAACAACCTAGATGTCCATCAACTGAGGAATGGATACAGAATTTGTGGTATTTTTACACAATGGAATATTACTCAGCAATTAAAAACAAGGAAATTATGACCATGATTCTAATCCATTGTGCTACAATGACAGTGTTAGCATTTCTTCCACCACTTAGGTACTATCTCCCTTCTGGAGAGAATACATGCTCATCTACTTGCAATATCTATAGATCTGAGGAAACCAGAACAGTTGAACCACTGTGAACATATTATATGCAGAACAGAAATGGGACGCAGTCAAGAATTTGGTGGAGAATGAGGTGTTTAAGAGTGCCATTGTTTTATTTCCAACAGTAGGTGAAATGCATGTGACTTCTGTGAAGATGTAGGGAAAGACCATAACCACATAGGAATAGCCTATAGTTGTTACAGACTACTTTCTTCATCTTTTCTTTTTGTGGTACTGTAAACTACGTCATCCATTCCAGAATGTTGTATGATACCCCCAGAGAAGAAACCTCATTATATATATATATATATATATATATATATATATATATATATATATATATCATGATATATATGAAACCTCATGATATATATATAATAAATGTTACATATAATATATATATGAAACATAGATAGTAAAGTTGGACATGGCCAGAGACAAGAAAGAGTTGCTATTTTATATAGGCATTTCATGTCATTAGTATGTTTATAGTTAGTTTAAATTAAAGGTGATAAAATCATAATTAAAAATTCTAAAAAACAAAAATATCAATAGTAAAAAATTCCCTTTATCTATCTCTTATAACCATGTAGTTCTCCTCATAGTAAGTACTTATATCCTTAATTTCCTTTATATTGTTCTAAAATTATAAATATACAAGCAAACATGCATGTGATCTACATATCTCTATGTTAAATTCCATTTTCTTTTAAAATTTTTTATTAATTATATTTTATTCACTTTGAATACCACCTGTAGTTCCCTCCTTCCTCCCCTCCCAATCCCTAGCTCCCTCCCCCTTCTCCACACATGCCCCTCCCCAAGTCAACTGATAGGTGCGGTCTTCCTTTCCTTTCTTCTGATCCATTTTCTTAATTTATAAAACAGTATAATTACAGTAAAATTATGCTATCCTCTTGAATTCTTTCCACATGATGGAGTTTAGTACATTGTTCTACCTCGGCTTTTGTAGAAACTTCTTATTTTAGTGTATCGAGTATTTGAACAAAATGAATGTAAATTATAATGGGTGATAGGGTACATATCTTCATATTCTTCAGTAACTTTTGGTTCATTTCTGTGACTTGAGAGGGGATTTTTAAATCATAGTATAAAATAGAAAACAAAAACATCACTGGAAGAGGTATCCAGAGACCTTACTGAATACCATTATCTATTTGATTAAGGAAATGTTAGATGAAATTTTCTTCAAGGATCTTAAGCTGCTGAAATATAGTAAACATGAAGGAGAAATGACCGAGAAGGTCTTTCAAGGCAAAGAAAGCAATGAGCAACAAAATCTAAGCAGAGAAAAATATATAGAATGAATTCATGGACAAATCATACCCATTTGATTGAAAGTCCAAGATAAATTAGGCTGATGGTGTTACAACACTGTGTACTAGCTATTTCTTGTGGTCCCAGTGTTTGGAAATCCATGTAACAATCTTTAGAGACATAAGTCAGACCCTTTAGAATATAATAATATCCATGTTTAAAAAATCTCCCTATCTGTCTTGGTTACGTTTCTATTATTATGGCAAAATTCCATGCCTAAGGCAACTTATAAAAGAAAGCACTTCAGTGTTTATGGTTTCAGCGGGTCTGAGTCCATGATGAAGTACATAAATTAAATGTTATGGTGATGAACTCGAAGTCACCAATAATAATCAGTGTCTTATTAAGGAAAGAAAAACATTTCTCCTTGGAATCATTTAATCAAGTATTATGAGTTCAGATTTAAATTCTCTATTGCGGGTTTCCTGTGTATTCTGTTGTCTGTTGTACGACTCCCAACCTGTGCCTGACTGAATGCTGCCTTGCGAATCTGTCTCTGTGTGTCTGTGTGTCTGTGTGTCTGTGTGTCTGTGTGTCTGTGTGTCTGTGTGTCTGTGTCTTTAACAAATGGCTCGTTTTTATTGAATGGAACAGAAAAAAATCACATGAGGAAAGAATGAAGGGTACTTTATAAAAACTTTAACACTGGTTTCAAGTGACCTCAACTGACCCTCATAATAAATAGTACTACAAAAAACAACACTTTATCAAACAATACCTATAAATAGATGCTTTCAACCTTTATAGAAGATTCTAGAAAGTTGCTTTCAAACTCTGTATTTGCTGCTTTCAAAAAATGTTACACATGTTTATTCTGAGACAGGGACATGACGATTATATAAGTTTAAGATTACAGTAAGCATTAGCTTAGGTCATTAAGGTTGATTATATGAACATTCAAGGCAAAGTTTAGTGTACACTGTTCTCCTAAAAATAGTTTAAATATGAGTCTCAGGAAAGACCCCTGTGCTCAGATTTTTTGGCTCTGTTGCTCTCCTTGTGGAGCTCCTGTCCTCT
>CM053742.1:80449269-80469191 GCA_028658305.1 Pachyuromys duprasi
GAAGACAATGCAGCCACTCCTGATGAGACCTGATAGACTAGGATCAGAAGGAAGGAAAGGAAGACCTCCCCTATCAGTGAACTTGGGGAGGGGCATGTGTGGAGAAGGGGGAGGGAAGGTGGGATTGGGAGGGGAGAAGAAAGGGGTTTATGGGGGATACAAAGTGAATAAAGTGTAATTAATATAAATTAAAATAAAAATATTTAAAAATAGTTTAAATAAGCAGGATGAGTTCATAGCAAGATAACAGTCTCAAGATGTATTAATTATGACTGTGAAGTCCAGCAAAAGTTCCAGTCTCTTAGAATATAAGAAAGTATGACAGTCTTCCAGAAATGGTGGGGAAAAGTCATGGTAGCAGTAACTGCTGGAGTTACAGCTGAGAGCTGACATATTGATCTGTAAACAGGAGGCAGAAAGAGGAACAGTGGGAGTGACAAAAATTTACCCTAGTGACATACTTCATCCAATAAGGCCACACCAACTAACCCTTTTCAAATAGCTCAACCAACTGGGAACCAAGTATGCTAACATTAACAGTCTATGGAGATCACTGCCATTCAGACCACAACAGTCTTAGAGGCATTCATAGGCTTACAGAGTATAGCAATTACAAGTAGGCTTAAAAACGCTGCCAAGAGAGAAAAGAAATCAACAGTACAACCCAGCTATTATGTTGGAGACATTACAATGTCCAACACAGAAGGATACCCCCAGGGATATAATAGTGGCACTAATATGTTGGCGGTAACTGTCCAATTAACAGCTGTCTAATTGGAGTTTAGACCTGTTCTGCAAAATGTCATACCTGGTAATGAAAACCTAAACAAAAAAATCACATAATATTTTCCTTAGTATTTGTATAAATATTCCTAAATATTTAAATATAACCTGCCATGTTTGTTTAGTGTTTTTTGTACCTATACAATTTCAGGGATGACCACATGGTATTGTTGAACCAATCAGAAGGGTCTTCCATGGGGAAGACTAATTCTTCCTCTCTCAACAGGTATTAATTACCTGTAGTTCTTTCTCTAGTGGAGCTCCCTGAGATTTCCCCTTTCCATGTTAGCATGTCTGTTAGCAGTGTAATTCTTTGGGTCTTATTTAGGCAATCATATTGTTGCAACATTACGAGGAGTTCACCTTCTCACAATCACACAGCAGATTTCCGAGTCCTCTGACAATTACAATCTTTCTGCCCTTTCTTACAAACTGTTCCTTGGGCCTTGGTTGCAGGAGTTATGCTTTAGAGGCATCTATTGTGGCTGAGCACTCCATGATCAGTTATTCTCTGTAATTTGTGGTTTTCTGTGATGGTCTTCACTTGATATGAAGAGGTGTTTCTTTGATGAGGAGTGAAGGCTACATTTCTTAGGTAAAAGGGGCTTCTGAAATAATGTCATGGATTTTGGAGAAAAACCTACTATTGCTACTTTATTAAACCAGTATAATTACTAAGTGAATTTTAAATACCCTCAGACATGTGTAGTTTTCAATTTTCACCAAAGAAACTTCAGTATGGCTGCTTAAACAAGACCTGAACAATGTCAACACTAGTTGCCATGCCAAAATTATGGAGAAAATCTCATATGATTCTACCACTAGATATGAAATCAATGCCTGGTAAGGGAGGCAGAATTATTTTCCCCCAGAGATGAGCCCCCTGAATGCTTATTCAATATGAAGTAGTAACTCCTAAAATAATTTACACATTATTATATGTAATTATATTATATATTATAATAAAAATTTAATATATAACTATTATTATGTATTTATATTCATATATATGTATATGCATGTATATGCAACACTATGTGGACTCAGTAGGTTTCATTTCTGTATTAATATGTGTAAATCCTGTACACATAACTTTTATATACTTATATATAACAACAATAATAATTAAAGAAAAATCATTAATTCACAAGAAGGAATGGGCGAACCTAAATGGGGGAGGGAAGGAAATTATGAAAATATATTTTAGTTTTAAATAAAGAGTACAAAGAATTGTCATGCTACACTCAAAATAAAAGTGTTTACACTAAATGAGCCTCATAGAGAATACTAAAAGCAATACTTATTTTGTAAAAGTAAAATAAAATGTAATAAGATAAAACAAAAACTAATTCATTGTAATTGAGCAGAGCAGATAAACAGAAGTGAATAAGCCTCAGAGAAGGCACAGAAAAAAAGAGAGCCACTGGTTTACACACTCAGGAAGTCCATTAAAACATTACACTGGAGGCCATAATATATCTACAGAGGAGCTAGTACAGACCCATGCAGGGCCTGTGCCTGCTGCTTCAGTCTTTATGTGTCTACATGACCTTTGATCATGTTGATTTAGAAGGCTTTGTTTTCTTGATGTCCTCTATGACCTCTGGCTCTTTCACTCTTTCTGCCTCAACTTTGGCAGTCTCTAGAGCCTTGCGGGAAGGGATTTGGTGGAGACATCCCTTTTGGGGCTGAGTGTTTGAAAGTCTCTCATTCTCTACATAATATCTGGATATGGGTCTTTGTATTTATTCCTAATGGCTGAAGAAGGGAGCCTTTCTGATGATGGCTGAGCAAGGCATTGATCTATGAGTGTAGAAGAATGTCATTTAGGAGTCATTTTATTGCTATGTTTAAAAAAAATTATTTATTTATTCATTTTACATCCTGGTTGCAGCCCCCACTCTTTCCAGCAGACCCCTCACACACACACCCATTATTCCTTCTCAGAGAAGGGGGAAATTCCCCATGGGTACCAACTTGTGATGGCACATGAAGTCACTGTAGAAATCGGTGCATTATACTGAGACCAGACAAGAAAGTCCAGTTAGGAGAACAGGATCCAAAGAAAGGCATCAGAGTCAGAGAGGGCCCCTGCTCCAGGTGTTGGGGTATACACATATGAGATCAAGTTACTCATATGCTACATATATGCAGGGGACTTGGGATCAGTCTGTGCATGCTTTTTGCATGTTGGTTCAGTCTCAGTGAGTCCCCATGGGCCCAGGTTAGTTGACTCTGTAAGTCTTCTTGTGGGGTCCTTGACCCTTCCAGCTCCCCAATCATTTTCCCAACTTTTGTTATGCTTTATTTTCTTTTTTTTAAACTATGTTATTTGGCTTTATCTTAGTCACTGGACTATCTAATCTCAAGTTCTTGGTCATCCAAGCAGTTGTGGGATGGGTTTTACCTCATGAAGTGGGCCTTAAGTCAAATTAGATATTGGTTGGTTACTCCAACTGTGCATTATGACACAGTTGCAGTAGAGTATCTTGCAGACCAAAAATCATTGTAGACAAAAGGACTTTTGGATAGGTTTGTATTTATGTTTCTCTTTTGGTAGCATACAGAGTACCAACCTGTACCAAAGATGGAAGAAACTAGGAATGAAAGCTCTATTTAGGCATCAGCTCAACTTCTCCACATTTAATGTACTGTGTAGGCCTTGGCTTAGCAATGAGGCCTTGCTGTCAGTTTGTGGAGAGCAAACTGTAGTCTTAGGAACAGCCTGGGCTGTTTGGGGCTTTCCATAAGGCTCCTTTGGCCAGCAATTCAGTTAGATATAACCCATGCCCGATATTAGAATGTTCATTTGATGGCAAGAGATGTCCAGTTGAGACTCTGTCCCCTTCATTTATTTGGTGATTTCATTTATATTGCCTTCCTATATGTATATATTTTAGTAAGTTTCTATTATATTATGTTTCATAGTACTCCTCAAACAACTCTTAGTTTTAGCTGTTTTTCCATATTCCCTGTTTTGTCCCTCTCTCCTATCCCCTTCCCCACTTGATCTTCCCATTCCACTCTCTCCATCTATAATTATGTATTCTATTTCTCTTTCCTAGGTAGTACTTCTAGTATTATACTGAAAAAGCATGGGGATAGTGGGTAGCTCTGGCACATTAATGATTTTAGAGAGTTGCTTCATGTTTTTCTCCATGTAGGATAACATTGACTGTGGGATTTTCATATACAGTTTTATTACAATGAGATATGTTTCCTCTGTTCCTATTCTCTATAGAACTTTTATTATGAAATATGTTGGATTTTGTCAAAGGCTTTTCTCTATCTATTGGGATAATCATGTAATGTTTGTCTTTAAGTGTATTCATAAAATGTATTGCATTTTGACTTGTATATATTAAATCATTTCTGCATCTCTGGCAGAGGCCAGGTTTTAGCATGGTAAATCATCTCTTTGATATGTGTCAGTATTTGGCTTGCAAACATTTATTGGAGATTTTTGCATTCATATTCATTAGGGATATTGATTGGTTGTTTTTTGTTGTTGTTATTGTGTCTTTACCTGGCTTAGGTATTAGAGTAAAACTGGATTTGTAGAAGGAATTTGGGAGAGTTCTTTCTGTTTCTCTGTTTTGTTTTGTTTTAATAATTAAAGAGTAATGACAGTAGATCTCTTAAATTCTGTTCTGAATACTTTTCAGCCTGGAATTCTTTTCATTTATAGTTTTTTCAAATATATTTTGAGATTATAATATAATTACATTTCTCCCTTTTTCCATCCAAATATTCTCATTTGCTCTTCCTGGTTCTCTTTCAAATTCATGTCCTCTTTTTTCATTGTTATTGTACACATATATGCACATTGTATACACATACACACAAACACATATATGTAGTTATATATGTTTCTTGGTTTTATTTTTAGATTTCATTCTGAGACTATTGTAAATGAGGTTGTTTCCAAGCACTCTTTCTCAGCTTGCTTGTTTTTAGTATATGGGAAGGCACTGGAAATCAATATAGAGATTCTTCAAGGAACTAACAAGAATATTATTATCATATGACAGATATTAATAAAATGCCATAATATGAAATCTGGTTCTTTGTATATTAGCCTTAAAAAACTTGTCAGTTGCTTTCAATGCCTGACTTGTACCCATGTCAGTTTTAGTCTCATTTCTTTTGTCTTCCATATCCTTTGGAAACAAGGGTTCAGTTGATGAGTATATATACTTTACTGATGAGTAAATATCCTTTCCTACTCTGTACCTTTTCTCATAATGTATCCCTATCTCGAAATGTACTTGTTTCTATTTCCACATCCATACATCTGAGCCTCACTTGAAAAGCCAGATTAAAACATGAAAAATTCTCCAACGTTCTACTAGGAATACATTGCCAAGATCTTTTCTATGTGTTTCTTGTAGAATGAAAACAGTTACTTCCATAATAAATTATCCAATAAATGCCGATTTATTTTGTTAAACTGTAAGTTTTTAAAGTGAGTTTATTTGGTTCTTTGAGAATTTTGTTCAATGTATTCTCATCATGTCATCATACTCCTCCATTACAGTCAGCTTCCATTTCTTTGTACCTTCAGTTTTACTTGGCTATCTCAGTGACTGCTTTTAAAAATTATTTTGCAGAAATAAAAGGAATGAACCTTTTTTTTCTGCATTTGTATGTCTCCATAGTTAATGTTCTTCACAATAAGCCTAGAGACTCTATAATATCTCAAAATGCCTTCTGACTTATTAAAGCAAAATTCAATTAGCTACCACGCTGTTGAAGGGTTTTGTATATGCCGAAGTGTCTCATTTTCTATGATGTGGTTACTTGGCACTGTGGCACATAGCAAACTGACTTGAAAAGCTATTACATTGGCTCCCTATGTCTCATCCCAATCTTTTGTCATCAAGGCTCAGTGATCCTCCCACATACTACTTTTCAGTTGTTAATAGATGGTATTTTTTCTTGTTGAACATATATTCTACTTTCTGGCTCAGTACAAAGTTCACGTACTACACATATAATAGGGCTTCTTAGAAACTTCTTATGCGACATAGCTCATCATCACAGCTTTATTACATCTAGCAATATATAAGCTAATGCTGGCTGTCATAGAAGAGAAACAAGTAAATTGACAGGATTCTTAGCTTGGACAAATTCTGGTTATAGATCTGATTATTGATATTGCCCATTAAGTGCTATCTTAAGGTCCCTATTGATAATAAGTTACACCTTTCCTTCTAAAGATAGAGAATATTATTTGTTAAGGAATTACTGTGTTCCATCCCCACCACCAAAACGAGAAATAAGGACAGACAAAACAAGCACACAAACAAAACCACATGCAAAATCTAAACCTGTGGTACTGTGATAATATTGTTAACTCAATAAGATCAGGGATCATCTAACATATAATCCTCTGGAAATACCTGTAAAGGGTTATCTAACTTAACTTAGCCTCTGAATGTGTTTATTAAGATTATCTCGATTATGTTAATAGGCTGGAAAGGCCCATATTAACTGGGAAGCACTCACCATTCCATGGGCTGGAGTTCTGAGTTGAACAAAAGGAAAAAAGCAAGCTAAGCACTAGCAGTCATTTATTTATGCTTCCTGACTGCAGATTTTAAGGTGATATGTTGCCTCAAGCACTGTTGCCATGATTTATTTCCCCACTATTACTGATTGTACCGTAGAAATTTGAACCAAAGAAACTCTCTCTGACTTGTTATTTTTTTTTTCAGATATTTTGTCAGACAAAGGAGACAAATAACTAATTCAACAAATTGGTCTGAAGAAGTGGGCTATTGCTGTGATAAGCCTGTGCATGTACTTCTAAACCTTTGGGAATGGTTTGTGGGATGTGGAATATCTTATATTTCATGCTTGAGAAATGCTGGAGAATTGCAAGGAGTTTAATGAGATATTATGGTAAGAGTTAGGAAGATCAAAAACCTGAAAGAAATGTGCACAGTAAGTATTTTGTTCATGAGGTGTCAGGAACTTGACTAGAAAGCATTCTAATTATATTCTGGCAAAGGATCTGGCTAAATTCTCCCTATATCTGATATATTAGTTACGGTTCTCCAAATGAATAGAACTGATAGACTGAATATATATTAAATACATTTTAAAGGGGGATGAATTAGAGTCATTTACAGACTGTGGTCTCACTAGTCCACTAATGGCTGTCGTTCACAGTAAAGGCCAAAAATCTAGTAGTTGCTCAGTCCATGAAAGTGGATGCATACACTGGTCTTCAATCTATGCTGGATTCCAAGGAAGCAGATTCTAAGCCCAGTGAATGAATGCCCCAGCAGCCAAGTAGATGAACTTGCTGGTGAGAATAAGGATAGGCAGGTTAAAACAAACAAACAAACAAACAACTTCCTTTTCCATGTACTTTTATGTAGGCTGCCACAAGAATGTGTGGCTCAGATTTAGAGTGAGTCTTTCCATCTCAAATGATCCAACAAAGAAAATCTTTAACAGGCTCGTCCATTTACTTGGATTTGAGGTGATTCTAGATATAGTCACTTTGAGAACCAAGATTAGATATCAGACCTGCAGAACTTTAGTGAAGATGAATTGAAAAGAAATGGACTGATATTTGATAAGAAAATTTCAAGACAGGATAGCATTCAGGCTATAGAATAATTATTGCTCACTTGTCTCATACATGTCTAAGTCAAAAAGAATAACATGGGGGCTTAGAAAGAAACAAAAATATGCAAGTGGTTTTTTTGCCTTTTTTTTTTTTAGATCTCAAGCAAGTTTAAAGTTGTAGCCAAGGCATGCAATAAAATGGCTATACTTATTAAAGAAAAATCATTTGCTTTGTGCTAGGAAAACAGGAAAGATTCCTTGAGGATAAGACCTGCTCAGCAACTTGTGAAAATGCAAATTCCTTTCAGAGACTCTGAACCAAGAATGATGATAAAGGAATGCTTTGAACAATGTAAATTGTCGAAATATCTTCATTAGGGTTACTACTGGCACACAAACACATCACTATTAAGCCATATCTTTCCACTATTATTAATCCCCAAGATCTTACAGTAAAAACATAAATAAGTTTAAAAGTCCCACAGTCTTTATAAATTCAAACACATTAAAAGTTCAGTCTCTTTAAAATAGCCAATCTCTTTTAAAAATTAAACATCTTTAAACATTCAAAGTCTTTTAATTTTAGGCTCCTGTGAAATCAAAAATAAATTAAATGTCATCTTACTTCAAGAGGGGAGCACCAGGGCACAGCCATAATTAAATCAAAGCAAATCTAAACCCAAATATGTAAATAGCTCAATGTCTAATGTCTGAAATTCACTCAATATCTTCTGTGCTCATCCAAATGGTTTGGGTCACTTCACCTGCTCTGCCCTCTACAACACACACAGCTTGTCTTCTTGGCTTTGGCTGGCTTCATTCCACTGCTGCTGCTGTATGCTGGCTCTGAGAAAATACTTCTCAGAAGATTTCACCTCAATGATGCTAGTCTCTTCTTAATCATCATGAAATTCTCAGCTCTAGCTGACCATCATCATGTATCCCGGCAAAGCAAAAGTTTCCCTTTAGTAGCTGGGGTATCTTGTTAATCACAGCTGATTCTTCCACCCTAGCTAACCAGAACCACAGATTCTCAACTCACAATAGCAAGTAACCCTGATAGAGTCTTTAAACTTCCCTCTGAAATTTCATAAGCCGGGTCTCCATCTTCAGCAATACCCTCAACATTCTTTTGTTCTTTCTTTCTTTCTTTCTTTCTTTCTTTCTTTCTTTCTTTCTTTCTTTCTTTCTTTCTTTCTTTCTTTCTTTCTTTCTTTCTTTCTTTCTGTCATCTGTCTGTCTATCTGTCTGTCTGTCTATTTGTTTTTGTTTTTGTTGTTGTTGTTTGTTTATTGAAACAGGGTTTTTCTGTGTAGCTAGGTTGTCTGGGAACTCGCTTTGTAGACCAGGGTGGCCTTGAACTCACAGAGATCTGTCTGTCTCTGCCTCCTGAGTGCTGGGATAAAAGGCATGGACCACCCATCACTCGATTCCTCAACATTTTTCTAGTATTTTCTGTAGGGCTGGATTTGTGGATAGATATTGTTTAAATTTGGTTTTATCTTAGACTATCTTGTTTTCTCCATCATGATGATTGAGAATTTTGCTGTGTATAATAGTCTATGTTGGCATCTGTGGTCTTTTAGAGGCTATCTAGGCCCTTCTAGATTTTAGAGTCTATTGAGAAATCAGGAGTAATTCTGATAGGTCTGCCTTTGTAAATTACTTGGTCTCTTTCCCTTGCAACTTTTAATATTCTTGGTTTGTTCAGTACATTTAGTGTTTTGATTATTATGTGGAGGGAGAATTTTCTTCACTGACCCAATCTAATTGGTGTTCTATATGCTTCTTGTATGTTTATAGGATTTCTTTCTTTTGTTTGGGGAAATTTTCTTCAATGATTTTGTTGAAAATATTTTCTGGTCCTTGGAGCTGGGACTCTTCACCTTTTTCTAGTCTTATTATTCTTAAGTTAGGCCTTTTCATAGTGTCTCAGATTTCCTGAATATTTTCTGTCAGGAAATTTTTAGATTTAACATTTTCTTTAACTGGTGTATCAATTTTTTCTATTGTATCTTCTACGCCTAAGAATCTCCCTTCTATCTCTTGTATTCTGTTGGTGATGCTTGGATCTGTTGTTCCTATTCTCTACCCTAGATTTTCTATCTGCAATATTCCCTCAGTTTGTATTTTCTTTATTGCTTCTACTTCCATTTTCAGGTCTTGAATGTTTTTATTCATGTCTTTCACCTGTTTAATTGTGTTTTCCTGTATTTCTTTAAGGTGTTTATTAATTTCCTTTTAAAAGGCTTCTATCATCTTCATAAGATATTATTTAAGGTCATTTTCTTGTGGTTCGGTTGTGTTAGGATACTCAGGGCTTGCTGTAGTAAGATAGCTCTGCTCTTAAAGTACTGTATTACCCTGGCTCATGTTTTTTGTGTTCTTATCCTGGCCTTTATCCTTCTGGTTGTCACTGGATGTTCCTGGTGTAGCATATATCAGGAAGGTGGGCTTAACTTGAATGTTCCTGGTGTAGCAGGCCTCAGGTAGGTAGCCTTGAGCCTAGTGTTGCTGGTACAGCTGGCATGTTAAAATCTTGCAGAGCCATGGCTGGACAATGGAGCCAGAGGACAACACACAGCTGTGGACCACTGGGTGTGCCCAGGGGGCATGGTGAATAGAGGGATGGGGGCAAGGAAGGGATCTAACATGGATGTTATTGGTATGGCAGGCCTGGTGAAGGCTGGCAGAGCAGTGATTATACAATCATCCTCAATATTCATATTTTTGAAAGTTCTACAGAACACCTCACCAAGCATTGAACATTGAATGACTTTTCTTTTAAAACTTCCAAAGTCTTTCCACAATCTTCTCTGAAACAACATGGTCAGGTCTGTCATAGCAATACCCCACAGTCTTGGTACCAACTTGTCTTATGGTTATTATTATTATTGACATGATGAAACTCCATGACCAAAAGCAAGTCGAGGAGAAAAGGGTTTATTTGTCTTTTATTTCTACGTTGTTCTTCGTCATTGAAGGATGTCAGGACAAAAACATTAAACAGGGGAGGAAGCAGATACCAGGAACTGACACAGAGGCCTGAAGAAGGGATGCTACCTACTGACTTGTTCTATCATGGCTTATTTTTTTTTATAGAACTCAGGACTGCCAGCCCAGGCATGGCACCACCCCCAATGGGCTTGGCCCTCCCCAGTCAATCACTAATTATGAAAATGCCCCACAAGCTTGTCTATTTACAGTCTGCTTCTGGAGGCATTTTTTTCAATTGAGGTTTCCTCCTCTCAGATGAATAGAGCTTGTGTCAAGTTGACAGAAAACTAGACAGCACACTAAAGAAGCACTTCTCCAGGATTAGCAAGTAAATGTTTCTGCAATTGTTGTCTAAGCGGTCCAGGCTTCATCTTAATCTAGCAGCAGAACATGGGAACATTGTTTATGTGGTACTGAGTTATTAGGCACTAAAGATAAAAGATTGGAAATGTCAAGAGGAGTCTTGAACAACTGTCTCAGAGATCTACTTAGGTCAGGCAATGTGTGGCAACTTTGGAGTCCCTTATAGAGAGCTCCTGAGAGACCACTGCATTGAGCTGTAAATGTGAAGCCTAAGTTTCAATGGAGACTCCAGGATGCTCTAAAAGCCAAAACTATAAGATGGTCATACATAAAAGATAAGTATACAGTGGAGAATACAGGCACAAGAGCAGTAGGAGTTGAACCTATATGAACTCTTTGGATCCCAGAAAACTGCATCATGAACTCCAGGTGCTGAATATTGAGGCATAGTATTTGGTGTTTGCTGTGTAATCATCACCCGCTGCTTTATGACTGTGCATGCAATATGACTAGCTGCCCCCAAATCTTACTGTTATGACTTTCCCTCCATTATATACTGTACACTTGAATTAGAAAATAAAATAAACTCCTTTCCCCTTTCAATTGAATTTGTCAAATATTCTATCATAGGAATGAGACAAGAAATCAATTCAGGGACCTCTACCCCACTTTAGTCCACCATCATGTCTTCCTTCGGTTGCATCATTAGTCCCCTAAGTAGCCTTCCTATGTCTATCATTGACAAAGTATTCTCCACATATATTCATAAAGATATTTTTCTAACAAGCTCATCAAATATAATCACTCTCTAGCTCAATAAACTCTCAGAAGAAAAGATAAGTACTACAATGGCTTCTGAGTGAGTGTGTAATTGGATCCTTTACCAACTTGTTGCCTGCTATTTGTTCTCTTACCTATATGGCTTTACAAAGGGGGGCTTGTCCAGGGTCTTCACACTTCTTTTGTTAATGACTGAAATGTTTTTTTCCACCACTGTGCTTCATTTTAAAATTATTTCTTTCTTTTTGCTTCCTCCTTCCTATCAGTTCTCTACAAGCACTGTATCATGGAGCTTACAGTTTCCCAGCTCCGTCCCACTATTCACTTGTTTCAGTGTTCTACTTCACTCATTTTTTTTTCAGATAATATTATCTTAAGGATGTCTACCACGGAAACTCTACTACTCAGCCGTCTTTTAGCTACTCTGTTTCATTTGTGTCAAGGTTTTCTGTATAATTCTTGCAAGCACATATTATTAATTTGTATTATATATCAGAAAAATTCAGTGTTTTATATTCTCCTGTCATATATTACATGCTGACTGCAGGTTCCAATTTCCCCACACTCTCCTCTCCAATCTCCCCCACCACTTTCCCTCTCCCCAAGATACATCCCCTCTGCTTCCCCCAAGAAAAGGTCAAGCCTCCTACTGACAGCAACCAAACACACTATAACAAGCTACAATAATATGAAGCACATACTATCACATCAGGTGTCACAAAAGCAAGCAGATGAGCAAGAGGCAGCTCTTGCTCCTACTGTTAGGAATTCCACAAGAACAGCAAGATACTCAGCCATAATGTATATGCAGAAGACCCCTTCAAACCCCTTCAGACTCCCTGATCTCAGGAAGCCCCCATGAGTCCTGGTCAGTTGATTCTGTTGGCTAGGTTTTTGTGGTCTCTGATGCTCTGGTTCTTCCAATCCTTCTTCCCCCTCCTCTGTGGGACTTCTCAAGATCTTCACTAGTGAAACGTTTTGATCTGTGTATATGTTGTAGAATGAGTCAATAAAGTCTATATCCATCAACTCCCAAACATATAAAATATAGTCTTTTATATCAATTTTGAAATATGTTATTAAATGTTGTTAACATGTAATGTATTGGATTACTAAACTTTATTCCTTTAGTCTAACTGAAAAATTTTGGTGATAGGAATAATGCCTATGCCCTGTTTATTACACTACATTCTCAATCACTGATCTCCACTTTAACCCCTGTATTTTCACTTTAAACATATTTGTTTTATTATTTATTTATGTGTACTTCTTATGTGTCTCTGTCTGGGTAACTGCATATGAGAGTGTATGCCGGTTAGATGCCAGAAACACCAGATGCCATATGGTTGGAATTACCAGTACTTGTGAGTCACCTAACACTGGGTTCTGAGAACTGAACCTGGGTGTTTTGCAGGAGTGGTACTTGGTTATAACTGTCGCTCCATCTCTTACATTTCATTGTCTACCTCCACTTCCTAGAACGGGAGATTTATGAGGACATGGACTTTGTCTTCTTTCACCAGTCAAGTTCATATATAGTTGACTTTATTAAATGGCACAGTAGATTAATGGGTGGGCATTTCTATTGGGATGAAGTATTTATACTAGCATATAAGATTAATGAACACAAAGATCCCAACCTTCAACCAGACTTTTGAAAAGACCAGGAGTTAATAGGTGCAAAAAGAGGTCACTGGAAGGCAATAATCACTGTGTCCCTAACAATGAAGCACTTATAAGCCACATTTGGAGAACAACTTATTTATATCATAGTAATTCAAGAGAAATAACAGCAAATTTGGGAAAAATCTTAGTGAAAATAGAGATAGAAGGACCGTTAAAAAGAGAATTGGAGGGGAAGATGGAGGAATGTTTGCAATAAGTAAAGGTTATAGTTAGGAAGAAATCCAACTTCTTGTCAATTGGGATTGGGCAGTCAGGTCTTGAAGGTTTTTCATGTGTCCTTTTATGATTTGACTTAGCTAATGATTGTGTGGCTGAAGCTAATGTGACCATGAACAAAAGCTGTGAATTCAAAGAGACAAGAGAAAAAAAAAACAAAAACAAAAACAAAATACATGGATTAAGTCAAAGTACATGAGTTCTGATGATTTGAATGCTAATCATAAAGAGAAAAAAATAGAACCATATACCAAATGCATAATAAAGAAAAAAATGAAAATGGTGACCTTCAACATTAATGGAATATGATGAACAAGCTTACTTGGCAATAAAGAAAAAAAAAACAGAATAGGGAACTCTGTTTCTGATTTAAGATAACAGAGCTAGAACTAAACTACTGACTACTGGTTTATAAGCCAGCTTGCCCCTTCCTCTTTTCTGAAAAAGGTATACATCTGTTCTTGGCCGCTTAGACAGCAAGTTCTGTTTGCTAAAGAAAAAACTGTTTTAACTAAAAACCTGCAAATCTCAGCTTCCTTACAACTTGCTTACATCTGGGAAAAACCTACTCTGGGGCAGGGATGAGCATCTAAGATGGTCATATAGACAAGATTATGACAGTGAATATTCTTTTATAAGCAATAGGAAACTTCTGATTAGGGCTGAGCCTCTTTGCACTATAGCTAGGCTACTGCCTTGTGCTATTTATTTTTTCTTTTTATATCTAAATACTAAAAATTTCTCAATGGGAAAGGATAAGCTTTCTTGATACTAATTACCCTTCACTATGAGGCTGAAAAGTCATTCAGAGAGTGTTGCTCCATCAACACTCGAAGCAAATTTTGCTTACATATTTTTCAGACCAGGGAATTCCTCTTATCTCTGATTAACCACAGATAACTCTAGCTGTTAGAACATTCCTCCTTGAGTTATACAGAAGTTTGTAATATTTGTCCCTTCTATATATGGATCCTAGCTTTGAGAAAGTTTGTGACTTCTGTACTTTTTACATTGTAATAGCCCACGGATATCTCAATACGTTGGTCATGCATTCCTTAATCATTTAAAGGTAAAACAGATACAACTCAATCAAGTATTCCTCCTAGAACCTAAATTATTCCTGTCATCAGCTTGCTTTCTCCCTGCCAGTGTGGGAATATGTGTGACTCATTAAGGTGAATCACAATCAATTCACCATAAGGTAGAAAGTCATTTCTCATTTATGTACTCTTTAAAATGTACATAGGAAACTACCAGTTTTAAATGTGAAAATAGAAGACAAAGTTTCAGAAAATTACTCCTTTGACATTAACCCTATACAGATATGAGAAAAATCTCCTTTGCATCATATTTGGCCACAGTGTGGCTTATAAATCTCCCTAAAAATGGAGCCCCAAAGAAGTCATAGTGATATAGAAGAAACTCAAAGTAATAATATTGATGTTATAAAGGAGTTACTAATGGATTTGCTTAGAAGACATTAAGTCAAAAGTGAACATTAGCTTAAAGAGCACTGCAAACCAGGCTTGTTAGTGGTAAGTGAAACTTTGGTTAGGATGTAAATGTTTATTCACCAGGATTGGCCACTACTTAGGCTCCATCCCCCTGATAAAGGAGAAGGCCCTTACTTACAATCAGCCTGTAGGTTCCATCTCCCAACCCCAAGGACATACCTCTCTCTAATGGGCAACTCAGGGGGCAACATGGAATCACAATTATCATTATGTTATGGTCTACACTTAAGTCCTCTCTGATCTTATCAGGAAACATTTAATTGTACAACTTGGCAGGATGAACCTGGGTAACAACTATTTGAAAAAGAGGTATGCTCATTACTACCAAAGTTAAAAGAAAATGAAAATGTCACCTGATTCTAAAGACAACCTTAGCATTATCAAGTTGAGGACATCACATCTGAGCAGTTTATAACATAGAAAACCAGGTTAACCAATGTGGACTAATGATAATATTTATATATAAAGTAAATTTCTCAACACTTATATTTATCAATATATTTTAAAATTATATTTTAAATCATATAATGGTGTTTCAATGGAGAAACTTCAATAGACTACATACCATTTACTTGTAACTTTTTCAATTGTACTACTGTAGAATATTTCATAAACTATCATAATATCAATTCACAAAAAGAACAATACTGGTGTGCTTAAAAATAATTCTAGCAATATCTAATTTCTTTGCTGTGTAAATCTTTATGCCTAAGTGGGTATATCTGCAGTCTCCTGTCAGTGTTTAAATTATTATAAGTGTAACTTGGGTCACGATCTGAAAGAGATTTAAGGACCACAGAGTTTGTGGACTGCATAAACCTAAATTATATACAAGTTAGTAAAAATCTTTGGTTGAAGACCATCTCTTTTGGGGCGTCCTAGCTGAGCCTGACAGGCAAGATGCTTTAGTAAAGATATTTTCTTTCATTAATCTCTAAGTGTATAGAGTTATTTCTCACAAAAAGGCATATTATTTTTCATATTCATTTTATTATAATAGCATAACTCCAATATACACTAACCCCACTTTTCTCATTTATGAATATGCTAAAGCATTTTGCTTAGGATCAATATCTAAAATGTCTGCCCAGAATATTTCCATTTTAACTAAAATTTTATTTTTTGTATTATTTAGTTTATTCACTTCTTAATTAAATTTTTTGAATTGTTCCATTTTTTTAAACATCAACTTAAAGAAAAATTCAGAGCATTGTACTTCCCGACAGTAACCCTGATTTCTCTTTATGTCCACTGCATCCATTATGCATCCATTAGCAGAGTCCTATCTAGTTTGCTGTGATTCTACTCACCATCATATCCTAATCTTGTGTCATACAAGTTGTTCTGTAAGTAAGTAAGTAATCTTTTACTTAAGGAAATGTTTTTCAAACTCATTGACATTGTCACATGTATCAGTTAGCTACTTTAGTTGTAGATATTTTCTCATCATCACACATACTAGTTTTATTTGTACCTCAGGGCTTTTACATTTGCTGTTCAGTCTTTGATCACTCTTCTCTTGATTATCAAATGGTTCATTCCTGGTCAGTGAAATTTCATATTAAATGTTGTTTTTATTATTCTCATACTATTCAATATAGCTTTCTTATTCTTTACATTATCCACCACAGTATCACATAATATTCCTCATCATAACACTAATTAGCAACATCAAATTACTAGGTTCACATACATTTTTCCTAATTTATTAAGTACTCCTTAATAAAATTCCATAAAGTCAGGAAAATTTTTTAAGTTGGGTATTTTTATTTTATTCATATATTTTATTTGCATCAACTACAACATACCTATTTTATAAAGTGAGGACATGACCATTTCAAGGTATGATTGAGGGGAGCAGTTTTATTGGAGCTATAAAAGAGTATAGTCAGTGACATCTGGAGGAGTCCAGATGAGTGAGAGTAAGTAGTAGACTAGACATGACCAGGAGTCTGAACTGGACAATGAAAGGAGAGAGTGAATGTGGGAGCAGGAGAGGAGGACCAAAAGAAGGGGGCAAGAAAGCAGGGACCAAGAGGACCAAGAGAGAGCCAAAAGCCAAGAAAAAGGAGTGAGAGACCGTGTGGTGGGAATGCCAGGGTTATAAGACTTCAAGAAGCTGGGGTAAGGGAAGCCCATGAGCTGGAGATATTTAGAGTAGTGGGTATGTGAGAAGAGCTAAGGATGCCAGCTTGGACTCTATAACAGATTTTTGTGATGCTGAGTGAGCCTAGATATTAGCATGTGCTGTGATATATTAATAGGCACCACAGTTAGACATTTGTCTTGAATTTCCTTTGGACCTGATACCTATCACATACAATAAACTTAGTAAATAGGTTTTTTTTTACTCTTAATAATGGTTTGTTAATGTATTTTAAATGCTACCAAAGTAGTAGATAGTAAACAATATTTTATACACTAAACATTGCATATATTTGAGAAAAATTTAAATAATACATTATGTATTATTAATTTTATACATTGTATATTTCAATTGCATGCAAAAGAACAATGAAATCTAAACTCTGAACAAACTATTAAAAATCAATAAAAACAAAAGGCACTACTATAAATATTAAGTACTCAAAGGTTAATATTCTCAAAATAAAATTTTATAACATACAATTGATTGAACTTATTCTTGATTTTTTAAAATGTTTTTGAGAATTTCATACACGAGCGCTATATCTGGTCACTCTCACTAACTTCTCTCTCCCTTCAACTCTTTCCTCCCACCTCCAAAATTCAAGATCTCTTCCTTAGTTATTATTATTATTATTATTATTATTATTACATACATATATGTATACATATTCATAGATGTAAAAATAATGTGAATGTACTGAGTCCATTCACTTTTGCTCTTATGAACAAGTGTCCAGGGATGACCAGTTGGGACTGGACAACCTATGTTTGGAGTTCATTCATGGAGGCAACTGATTTTCCCTCTCAGCAGCCATTAATTTTAGTCTTGGAGTGGGACCATGTAACAATTTCTCTTCATATTTGGTATGTCGACTGGTGCTGTCACTGTGCTGCGCTTGTCCGGGAAACATTATTGTTGAGTGTTGATGGGCATGTTTTCCCTATTATATCTAGGGGGCATGATCTATCAATAGGTTTTGGAACACAAGTTTTATAAAGGGTAAATGAAAGAAAATGAGGGAGGTCTTTAAGTGGAGAAAGGGAAGAGTGGTCAACATAAAGGTAGACCCAGGAAGGAAGAATAAAGAACACTGAGAATACTTGAAAAGACATGAAGAATCATTATGGTAGGTTCACCTACCATATGTGTATGTTACACACATACACACACACACACACACACTTTACATTATGTGTGGAGTAATTCTAGGTGCTGATATCTGGTCTTGTCTTTGATGATTGGGTATTTTCTTCCTTGATTTCGGTTTCATCTCTCATTCTTAGGAGAGTACAGTGGTTGTGTGTTACCTGGTAGGAAATCCTTTGTAGTCCTAATATGTGTGGCTACTGGGGTTCCAGGTAAAATGGGTTCCTAGGTGTTGGGATCTGACACTTAAAAATGGGGATGGGCTATGAAGGAGGCCTTGGGGGCCCACAGGAAGGAGGAAAACAGGGTGTTCTAAAAGGATCTGCTTTTTCTGGGAATCAATGCAGACTGGAGAGGCCTGCTACAGAGCTGTGGAAGAGACTAGGGATTGAATTTGGAGGAGGAGAGGCCGAGGTAAAGATTTGTAGCTAGTCTATTCACTTTCCTGATTAGAGTGGCCTGTGAGTTCCCAGAGAGAGAGCTGCTGGGTTTGAGGGCTTAGAAAAAGCATTGAGTTGAGGGAGGGAGATTAGGAGGAAAAAATTCTGTGTGATCCATTGGGAATGGGGGGAGGGGGAAGGTTGTAGCAGATGTTCTGTTGCAGAGCTGGGGAATGACTGGGAGATTGGATTTGGAAGAGCCAAGGAGGAAAAGGTGAAGCACTTCAATTAGCTTACCTGCTTCACAGGAAAGGAATGTTCTGTGGGATCCCCCCGCCCCAAGTTCCATGCATTTACTTCTCACAAATTCATCAATACCACACTGAGAAACCTCTGTTTCAGTTGTTGGTCAAGGGAGTCCAAGAGACTCCTCAACCAATGTATGCTATTGTTAACACTATCAGTTGTCTTCCAAAATCTGAAGTTAAGGCCCTAGGGATAAAGAAATTATGTACTTTAAACATAGGACTTGGAAGAATCAAGCTCAAACTGACTTGAAAGCCTCCCTGAGAAGTGGATTTCATAGTATTAGTAGGTGCTACGTAAGTTACCAATGGAAATAAAAACAACAATAATCCCACTCATGAGTAAAGCCTATGAACTATAACTGTGACTGGATTGGTGTATTATCTACACTGGTGAAATAGTGACACTTTTGTCTTGGCGGTAACCAATAGCTCTATAATTCCCAATTCCTAAACCAGTAAAATTTATGTTTTTTGATGATCTATCCTTATACTCACAGGTACCTCTTATGAAGCTCATTTTGCAACAGACTGAGACTACTATAGAGACATATAGCTGCTCAAAATGCAGAAAATAAGTGACTGTTGTTTGTTGAATCCCAACTGATACATCTGCAACTAAGGCTCAGGGAAAATTGGAGAAGAGGAGCCATAATGATTGTTATTATACATTTTAAAAGGTATATGAAAAGATGCAAACATAGACTCAAACAGTATAACTGATAGATAAGCAATATGATTCACAAAAGTAGCCATACCTAAGCTGTCAAAGTTTACAAGGTCCTTTATCATACTTTAGTTGATTAACTCTTCCAGTTTAAAAAGAAAGGCAGGCCAGTAGTTATTACTTCTTGGGGAAAAGATGAGAAAACTAAGGCTCAAATTTATAAATTTTTTAAAGCTTGCTGTCCTATTTTTTTTTCCTCTGGGTGTGTCAAAATACTAAGAGAAAAAGCATATTTTATCTCACAATCCATCAATGGGAAGTCAGGCAGAAATGTGAAACACAAGTCACATCACATTCATAGTCAAGAACAAAGAACTAATTTCTGCAAGTTTACTGTCAGCTCACTTTATTCACTCT
>CM053742.1:80476774-80491994 GCA_028658305.1 Pachyuromys duprasi
TGATAGGGGAGGACCTCCTCCCCTTTTATCTGACCCTGGTTTATCAGGTCTCTTCAGGACTGGCTGCAAAGTCCTCCTCTGTGGCCTAGCAGGGCTGCTCCTCCTTTGCAGGGCAGAGAGGTCAAAAAGCCTGCCATTGAGTTCATGTCAGAAATAGTACCTACTCCCATTACTACGGTACCCACTTGGATACTGAGCTACCATAGGCTACATCTGAACAGAGGTTCTAGGTTATATCCATACATGGTACTTGGTTAGAGAAACAGTCTCATGTAAGACCCCTGTGCCCAGATATATTTGGTGCTTGTGGAGCTCTTATCCTCTCCAGGTCATTTAACTCCCCCTTCTTTCATATGATTCCCTGCCATCTGCCGAAGGTTTGGTTATGAGTCAGTATCTGCTTTGATACACTGCTAGGTAGTCTTTCAGAGGCCCTCTGTGGTATTCTCCTGTCCTGTTACTTGTTTTCTCCTACAACAAATGCCCATCCCATTTGTCTTTCTAAGTGAGGATTGATTATCTTAACCAGGGTTCTCTTTCTTGTTTATCTTCTTTAGGTGTAGAGATTTCAGTATGTTTATCATATCTTATAGGTCTAAATAAGTGAGTATATACTGTATGTGTCTTTCTGTTTCTGTGACACCTCACTCAGAATGATCTTTTCTGGATATCACCATTTTCCTGCAAATTTCATGATTTCCTTGTTTTTAATTGCTGAGTAGTATTCCATTGTGTAAAAATACAATTTCTGTATCCGTTCCTCAGTTGATGGACATCTGGATTGTTTATAAATTCTGGCTATTACAAATAAAGCTGCTACAAACATGGTTGAGCAAATGTCCTTATTGTGTACTTGAGCATATTTTGGATATATGCCCAAGAGCGGTATAGCTGGGTCTTGAGGAAGCACTATTCCTAATTGTCTGAGAAAGCACCAGATTGATTTCCAAAGTGGTTGTACCAGTTTACATTCCCACCAGCAATGGAGGAGGGTTCCCCTTTCTCTACAACCTCTGCAGCATGTGTTGTCATTTGAGGTTTTGATCTTAGCCATTTTGATGAGTGTAATTGAAATCTCAGGATCATTTTTATTTGCATCTCTCTGATGGCTTAAGGACATTAAGCATCTCCTTAAGTGTTTCTCTGTCACTTTATGTTCCCCTACAGAGAATTCTCTGTTTAGCTCCGTACCCCGTTTTTTTAAATTGGATTGCTTGATTCATTGCTTTTTAACTTCTTTAGTTCTTTATATATTCTGGATTTCAGCCCTCTGTCAGATATAGGGTTGATGAAGATCCTTTCCCAGTCTGTAGGCTCTCATTTTGTTCTGACAACAGTGTCTTTTGCTTTACAGAAGCTTTAAGTTTTCATGAGGTCCCATTTATTGATTGTTGCTCTTAGAGTCTGTGATGTTGGTGTTCTGTTCAGGAAGTTGTCTCCTGTGCCAATAAGTTCTAGGCTCTTTCCCACTTTTCCTTCTAACCGATTTAGAGTATCTGGCTTTATGTTGAAGTGTTTGATACACTTGGACTTTAGTTTTGTGCAGGGTAATACATATGCATCTAGTTTCATTTTTCTGCATGTAGCCATCCAGTTGGACTAGCACCATTTATTGAAGATGCTATCTTTTTCCATTGAATGGTTTTGGCTTCTTCGTCAAAAATCAAGTACTCATAGATGTGTAGGTTTATTTCTGTGTGTTGTATTCAGTTCCATCAATCCTCCTTTCTGTTTTTATGCCAATACCATGCGGTTTTTATTACTATTGCTCTGTAGTAGAGCTTGAGTTCAGGGATGGAGATACATCCAGATGATCTGTTGTTGTACAGGATCGTTTTGGAGATTCTGGGTTTTTTGTTTTTCCATATGAAGTTGATAATTTTTCTCTCAAGGTCTATAACGTATTGTGTTGGTATTTTGATGGGAACTGCGTTGAATCTGTAGATTGCTTTTGGAAGAATGGCCTTTTTCACTATGTTAATCCTACCAATCCATGAGCATGGGCTATGACACCTGTGAATCACAGCGATGACTAGCATGGCATGAAAACCTTCAGACTATAGTAGTGGAATGCATACCTTGGCAGTAATGGACAACTCTACACTTAATCTTAAGGCTTTCCCAAAAGGATCTGTATATTATATGAAATACAAAATAGCAAAACAAGAGAGTGGAAGTAAACATCCTCTGGCTCTATCAAAGTTGAGAGACTACTGAGTTTATTTCTTGACTTAGGTAGGAGACAATATTTATCAAAACTGGAGAATGCAATTCATCCTGTCTTTGAAAATAGTCCCCAATAGGATTTCCAACTGCCTTTTCCTCCATGCTTTACTTTTCTAGACAGATTCCTAGCAGGAGTTTGCTATTCTGAGCAGAATCATTCTCAGGAAAGAGTACCCTAGATAAATGAAACGGCCCTGCCAGTCATATATCTTAGTATCCATTCTTAAATTGCCTGTGCTCTATGCACTCAGTGCCTGCAAATTTGTTGACATGAGTCAGTGCCTCTGAGCTTGTTCAACTTTTAGAGAACTGTTAAAATTGGTTTGGAGGTCTTATGAAGCAAAACATCATTCCTTGCCCTCTGAAGCAGCTTACATGCATATTTATTCTTTTTGTAGATATTAGGCTTCTGTTAGCATAATACAAGATCACATTATCTTTTTGGTAGTTCTTGTTCACTTTGACTCACCCGCTGCTTGACGACAATTCTAATCTCCTAACTCATTTTTTCCCTGAAACCCTTGTCAAGTAACATGCCATCTAGACTGGTGATAAGGCTCAATTTGGACAGCATACATATGTGTTAGGAGGTTTGGGAGTTGAAAAAGAAAATAACTTGAAAATGCCATTCCAATTTAGAGATTTCTAAACTAGTCAAGGGAATAAAAATGAAGCTTTGTTGTTTTTGCAAAACTTTATTGACTTGGTAGTGAGTTTGAGAGAACCATGATGAAAGACACTTTTGCCTGTACTTTTCCAATACCTTTGAACACTCTAATGACTATATTTTTATTTATTGGTCCTCAGCAAACTCATGTTATTTGTGTACCTATCATGTAGAAAGAAAGCTTTTCCATTGACTGAATTTTCTGTTTTGTAATCTTTTGGAACTCTGATTCTGGATAAGTAAACATGTGACTTTGGCAAAAAGTTTTCTAGAAATTGCTAACAATGATCTTGCTATATGGGACTATTTATTCTAACATAAGTAGTATATGATTTACTTTTCTATTATAGTGACAAAATATTATGACCAAGGAAACTTATAAAAGAAAGTGTTTAATTTGAACTTAGGTTTCCAAAGGATCATAATCTACTACTTGAGGGCAAAGGCATGGTTGCAGGAATAAATCATGATCCATAAGTAGGAGATAGAGAAAAACAATGGCTTTTGTCTTCAAAAGACAAAATAGTCTTCTGAAACCTCAAAATCTTCCACCAGTGAAACATCTCCATTAATAAGGTCACATCTCCAAATCTGTCCAAAAACAATTCCACAAATAAGGACCAAGTATTCAAACATATAATCCTATAGGTGCTATTCCTTTCTAAAACATCACAAGTGGTATCTGGCATTGATGTACCAGTGCTGTTTTCTAAAAAAAAAAAAAAAAATACACACAGCAAGTGATAACCCAATGTTAGTGAAAAAAGAGCAACACAAAAATCAGTTTTCTTCCTTATTTTGTGGTGCACATTGTAGCTGATCCCATTTACCAATTCAACCATGCAATATAGTAGTCCAAACTTTTCATATTAATGCCAGAGTAACATGGGTTTAAATTTCAGGTCTGATATTTACTTGCTGTGGAATGACAGCCGGTCCCTTAATATTCTAAGATTTTGATTACTCATTAAATCAAGTTAATGCTATCTTGCTTATTAAACCTGCTATGAAAATTTGTTAAGACAGTGTGATCAAGTGTTTAGAATAAATTTGGTCCTTTATAGTGGGAACCAATTTCATAATTATTATGGCTTACTAATACTTTAAGATAAAAAACAGATGAAAGAAAATTTTAATCTGTTAAATATGAAAATTTATTCATTACTTACAAAAACCCTAATATATAATCAAATAAAAAGAAAATTTTGTTAGTGAAGTAAAAGAAATTCCACACTTGGAAGGACAACTCAGACAAGGAATTACTGTATCTTTTCTTTATTATAGCAGCGTTCTACACAAGATACTTAGATTAAGAAAACCATGAGAAACCTCCTTTTGAATTGTTAGCTAGGGTATTTAGAAGTGATTTCCAAAACAATGCATATTATTGATGTGACCCCCTTTGCTGCCTTTCCAGGGTTAGGGGTGGGCCCCTATTGTTGTGTAGAACACACTACTCACATGATATGCTCGGTATTTAACCTTGAACCCTCTTTCCTGTGTTTTAACATCAATAGTTACAGAAAATACTATGGAAGTTGCCAAGGGAGAGCAGGAATTAAACAGTCCTACGAAGATGTTACAGCTATGAACCATTGACGATGAGTAGCATGGCAAGATGTGAATAGAAGTATAATAAATGGCATGTACACTTTGATGACAACCAACAGTTGTCTAATTAGAAGTAAGTTGCACTCACCAAGAAGGATACAATGCTTGGTACTGAAAACCTAGACAGCTTCATGAGACTAACAAGGTCATGAACTTTAGTAAAGAATGTGTTATGTCACTTTTCCAGACCAACATAATCCATTCTATATTCTAAATTTTTCCCTACACCCACAGATAAGTGTAGCTATCACTCATCCAAAAACCTTTCCTTTATAGAAAATGGAGACTATTACAGAAAAGGAAAACTGGACATAATGCAGGCAACAATAGGTCATGGAGAGTTTAACCCTAACAGATACTTCTACGCTGAATCTATGGCTCAGGGAACAGCATGGAATAGCAGACAGAAAGATTGTACAGGTAAGAATAAGATGTCTGCTGTGAAACAGGCTGCCCTAGAAATGGATGCACAAACAAGACTGTGACACCGGTAATATCAATTGACATGTTAATGTAAAAGGAGGACATTTTTTCAGGGTCACCTACCTAGAAAAAAAATTGTGGTCAACTAATGAGTCCTGGGAAAGGGAGACTTAGTCTCTTCTAGGAATGTACCATCTTTTAATATTTCAAATGCAGAAAGGTCAACCCTGAAACCATCTATCTATCTATCTATCTATCTATCTATCTATCTATCTATCTATCTATCTATCTATCTCACCAATAAAATAAACTCAACAGGTTATATTTATACATTTTTATGTACACATACACACACACTTTAAGCTATCAACTTGAGAATGCAGCCAAGAGATATTTGAAGAGTTTGAAGGATGGTAGTGAGAAAGGACTGGATGGAGCAAAAGGAGAAGAGAAACTGATATAATTCTATTTTATTTAAAGACATTACATGATGAAAAAATAGTCTACTTGCCTTTAATTTCAGCACATGACAGGCAGAGGCAGGTGGATCTCTGTGATTTCCAGGCCAGCCTGGACAATACAGTGAATTCCCAGCCAGCTAGGGCTATATAACGAGACCCAGTCTCACAATAAACAGCCATACAAATCAATTAGTTTGTTTTGAGCTAATTTTTTGTTTATTCATTGTACATGATATTGTATTGCTGAAGGGTGTTTTATAAAAATTATATATTGTAAATTGACCCTAACCCACCACCAATTTATTTTTATTTTTAAAGAAAGAAATCATTTATGTAATGTGCTTGAAGAAAAAAACAAAGAATCAAAATTGTGAGGCATTAGTGTAGTCTGGTCTTGAATTGTAATGCATGGGAATGAATATATTAAGAATAAGCCACATCCTGGAAAGGATTATAAATTTGAATACTTTCTATTTGAAATAAGCTATCTTACATTTAACACCCGAGTTTGAGCCCTCAAACCTATGTGAAAGCAGAGAGAGGGAACAAATGCGACATCATTGCCCTCTGACTTCCAACCACGCATGTGTTCTCTCTCTTTCTCTCATATACATGCACTTATATGTGCAAGTGAGTGCACACCCACAGAAAGAAATTCCTTTCCAGTTTTTAATAGTCAGAAACTGGAAACAACCTAGATGTCCCTCAACCAAAGAATAAAGAAATTCTGGTACATTTTCATAATGGGATACTACTCAGCTATTAAAAATAAGGAAGTCATGAAACTTGCAGGCAAATGGATGGAACTAGAAGAGACAATCCTGAGTGAGGTAACCCAGAAGCAGAAAGATATACATGGTATACACTCACTAATAAGCAGATATTACACCTATAGTACAGGGTAACCATACTATGATCCACAGACTCAAAGAAGCTAAGTAACAAGGAAGACCCAAGGATGGGTTCTAGAATTTCACCCAGAAGGGGAAATAGAATAGAAAGCAGAAGTGGATCAAAATTATTGACAAAAGCAGATTAAGAATTAATGGTTTATTTTGTAGTTCAAGGGTATAGTCCATTAGACTGGGGAAGTTATGGAGGCTGGAGCTTGAGGTTACATTGGATTTGTAGTTAGGAAACAGAGATGAACAACCATGCTCTGCTCACTTTCAGCTTCTCATTCAGCTCAGGACTCCAACCCATGAAAGGGTGCCACCCATATTTAGGGTGGATCTTCCCATTTCAACTAACTTTATTGAGGTGTACCCAGTGGCTTGTTTGCATGATGATTCTAAATACTCTGAATTTGATTTTAATCATCACAGGGGAAAAACAAATTCTTTGACAACATAAGAAATGGAGCTTACAGTTCTCTACCTACCTTTGTGCCAACAATATTCACCTAAAGTGCTTAGGGACAATTAGGGTTCATGTTCCATTTCCAGTCACAGACCTCCAGCAATATAAATTTATGTTAAGATAAGATGATGCTTTCAGGAACCATTCTGATTTACTATTAGTTTTCAGACATTATTATATGATCTCACACAGGTGGATTTATATCTTACCCTAATAACCAAGTGTACTCTTAAGGGAAAATAGAGGTTCTTGGATAGAATGAGAAAGCATGCAGATTTGTACAAAACTGACTGTTCATATCTCAGCCACTTCTAGATCAGAATCCTACTACTTTGGATTGTGATATCCCAATGCAACCCATAGACAAAGGATGCTGGTAAAGACTCTCATTAAATAAGATGCCATACTCCATGACGGAATCATAAAGGAAGGACAAAATATCAATCCTTATTTCTCAACAGGTTACTTCAGGATTCATCAACCATGATGCCCCACAGTCAAATGGAAAAACTGTTCTGGGACATAATAATTAGCCAGCCAGTTTTCAATTTCTGTAGAATGCTTTAGAAACTACAGAAGGAAGCTGACTCCATAGACATAGTTGCTAAGACACTGATTCTCAGTGTTCAGCAGTTGAGATACGATGGAAAACAAAAAGGGTAACATGATGAGAAAGGTCCACTGTGAATGTTTTTTTTTTCTTGTTTTTCTTGTCTTGCCCCTTTCCTCTTTCCTTTCACTGCTATTTAAACCCTAAGGAAAACTCATGTATTTTTTATCTGTATAATCTTTTAAGAGATTCATGAGTATGTTCTTCATGAATTCATTTATATAGTGCTAACTGATATGGATACAACAGTTTAAGCATCTACAAACAGAAGGACATGTAAATTATATCACGAACATTTCCACACACTATGTTGAAAAGTAAAATTTCATCCAGCTAGGGTAAAAGTTAGCTATTTTCTTTTTTTGCTAAGTAATATAGTGGTTACAGGCTTCATTTGAAACATTTTCTGTGTTAACTATGATGGTGGATTAAAGAACCACATTTTGGCAAAATTATATAGAATTTAACATATCCACAAATACAAAGTAAAAGTACAGCTGGGGTGAGGTAACCTGATTAAGGCTGATGGACTGTATCACTGCCTTTAGTTTCTGTATTACATACACTATACTTCTTCCTACACAATTAGTTTAATTTATGATTTATGAATTGTTTTATTTTGCATTCTATTGCTGTGATAAAACTTTGGAAGAAAAGGTGTATTTGACTTACAGAACCCAAATGACAGTCACTGAGGGAAGTCAAGGGTGGAGGAACCTGTAGGTAGGTATGAAAGTATAGACAATGGAGTAATGTTGTTTGCTGACTTGCTCTCCATTGCTTCTTCTACCAGCTTTCTTACATAACCCAGGGGCTCTTGCAGAGGATTGTCATCACCCATAGTGGGATAGACATGCCTGCAACAGTTATTAATCAAGAAAATACCCTAGAGTCTTTCAGAGGGCAGCTGTGGTAGGCTCCCACCCTGTTCCCTCTTTTCAACAGCTTCTGGTATATTTTTTTATTTGCCCTTCTGAATTAGAATAATGCATTCTTCCTATGGTCTTCCTTGTTTTTTAGCTTCTTTTGGTCTGTGGGTTGAAGTATGGTTATCCTGTAGTATATGACTAAAATTCACTTATTAGTGAGTATATACCATGTGTGTTTTTCTGAGTCTGTTATCTAATTCAGGAGGATTTTTTCTAGTTCCATCCATTTGCCTGCAAATTTCGTGATGTCAATAATTTTAATAGCTGAGTAATATTCTATTGTGTCTTAATCCATTCTTTGGTTGAGGGACATCTGTGTTGTTTCCAGTTTCTGTCTATTATGAATAAAGGTGCTATGAACATAATTGAGAAAAAGCTCTTGTTGTGTGGTGGAGCATCCTTTGGGCATATGCCCAAGAGTAGTATAGCTGGGTCTTGACGTAAAACTGTTCACAATTTTCTAACAAAGCACTCGATTGGTTTTCAAAGTGGTTGTACAAATTTGCATTCCCAGAAGCAATGGAAGAGTGTTCCTCTTTCTCCACAACCCCACCAGCATGTTTTGTCACTTGAGGTTTTTTTTTTTATCTTAGCCATTCTGATGGGTATAAGATGAAATTTCAGAGTTGTTTTGATTTGTATTTCCCTGAAAACTAAAGATATTGAGTAGTTCCTTAAGGTTTCTCACACATTGGATATTTCTCTGTTGAGAATTCTCTATTTTTTAAAATTAAATTTTTAATTAGATTATTTGGTTTGTTGGTGTTTAATTTTTTTGAGATTAAAGCAGATGTTGAGACTCACACCCAAACTTGGTCAGAGATCAGGGAGTCTTCTGGAAGAAAGGGGAGATAGAAGGACCCAGAGGAATCAGGAGCACCACACAAAGACCAACAGAGCCAACAATTCTGGGCCCAAGAGTAGGGGAAGGGTTCATAACTGATGTACCAACTGAGGGCTATGAATGGAGAGGACCTCTGCCCTCTGCTCAGATGTAGCCCATGGGCAGCTCAGTTCCTATGTGGGTCCTCTAATAAGGGGACCATGGGCTATCTCTGATATGGAATCTTATGCATGCTCCTTGATCACTTCCTCTGGGCAGGATGGCTTTGCCAGGCCACAGAGGAAGAGGATGCAGAGACTTGATAGTCTGTGGCCAGTTGGTAAGGGAGGAGGACTCTCCCTTTCTGAGGGTTAGTGGAGAAGGTTAGTGGGGAAGAGGGAGGGAGGATAGGATTGGCAGGAGACAAGGGAAGTGCCTTTGATCTGGATGTAAAGTGAATAAATTTAAATTAATTAATTAATAAGATAGAATAACTTCCAAAAGCAAATCTGATGGAGGCAATTTCACATTTGAGGTTCACTCTTTTTAGATGACTTTAGTTTGTGGCTAGTTAAAAAAATACCTTTGCTCATCAAGAGATTAATAGATAAATTGTTTTATATAGAGAGAAAATAAAATTCATTTATTCATAAAGAAAATGTAAAATTATGTCATTGCATAAAAATGTGTCAAACTGTGCAACACTGTAAAGCAAAATAAGCAAGACTCATAAAGACATTCTTTCTTGTTTCCTTTTTTAATATTTTTCATTTTAAATTAATTATTTCTTTACTTTACATCGCAGTCACAGCATTCCCACCCTCTTTTCCACCCAGTCCTCACTTTTATCTCTTCTCCCCTCTCATCCACCTTTCTTTCCATTCTCCTCAGAAAAGGGAGTGTTCCCATGGATACCAACCAGTCTTGGCTCATCATGTTGCAGTAAGATTAGAAGTATCTTCTGTTGAGGTTAGACAAAGTGATCCAGTTAGGAGAAAGGGATCCAAAGGCAGGCAATGAGTCAGAGATTGCTAGGGATGTCACTTTAGGAGTCCCACATGAAGACACAGCTACACAACTCTTACATATGTGCAGAAGGCATAGGTACCTCACATTCATGCTCTTTGGTTGGCAGTTCAGTCTCTATGAAAACCTATGGGCCCAGGTTAGTTGATTCTGTAGGCTTTCTTATGATGTCCTTGACTCCCCTGGCTCCTTCAATTATTCCTCCTTCTCTTCCAAGATTTACCCATGATCCACCCAATGTTTGGCTGTGTGTCTCTGCACTAGTTACCATCTGTTGGTTGGTGAAGCCTCTCTGATGACAGTTATGCTAATCTCCTGTCTGCTATTATGAAAGACTACCTATCATTACTAGTGTCAGGGTTGGGTTCCCTTTCATGGCATGGTTCTCAAGCTGGACCAGTCAGTGTTTGGTCATTCCCTCAATTTATGTTCCATCTTTACCCCTGCACATCTTATAGGCAGGACACATTGTTGTTCAAATGTTTCGTGGCTGGATTGGTGTCCCAGTTCCTCCATTGGAAGTCTTGCTTTTGGTCAATGTTAATCTATCCTCCTACAGTCTTTCTAATATGTGAATCATCTGCTGACTTCTTACTTTGTGTAAAGTTGTTGTTCCAATCCAAGCAACTAGCATCTTTCTTATGAGTTCTTAAAATAAAGATGGTTTTCATGATTCTCAACACGGAAATCAGAGTGATCTGCATGTCCTATACAGTCATATATTTCCTTCATATCCCTCTATATTATATCTCAAATCCAAGATTTTTTTTAAAACTGTCTTATCTGTAATCTGCAAGGCCTTTTATTATTACCCATCCAGTATATGGCTACCCTCATTATTCCATTTGATCACTCTGCTCTATTCATATATTTCTTTAAGATGCCAGGTACCAGATATTTTTAAAAGAAACTCAATATTGTATTCATTTTTAACAGACTATTCTTTCTCCTGATAGTATCACATCTTTGCCTTTTCCAAGTCTACTCAAATGCTGACAACTCAATGAGATCTAAAGCTTTTATCCTAACTTTCATGTATACTTTCTTGATATTTCAGCTTCACAGTTTAATTTTCATTACCATTTACTAAGAAATTTTCCACTAAAGCTGTTAATGCAAATTTCAGTTTGTGAATTTCCAGAGGAATTCTTTGTACTAAATCTTTAGATTCATTCTACACTGTTGGTTAGGATATGTTCTCACTTATACTAAGGAAGAAAGCGAAAAAACTAGATTATTTCCTGCACATCTGTGAGTTTTTTCTGCTGTGTTACTGAGCAGAAGAGTAAATATAACACCTGTAATCATTTCCTTACATAGTTAATAGAGTAGCTTCTTTGTTGTAAATGTACTATGAAAGAACTGTCTCCTGAGGATTCAGACATAGTTTATTCAGTCCCTAAAGGCAGTTACAAGATTGTGTTTCTGTGTAGTTGGGTGAAAACAGTGTATGCTCAATACTTCTGAGAAAATGAAGAGATTTGTCATGACTTTAGACAAGAGAGATTATATCTGAAAGATTTTTTTTTTACTTAATAATGTACTAGTATGGCTTGGTTTGTTGCACAGAGAAAGTGCTGGGTACGGTATTTGCTCCCAGAATTTCAGGGTTTCAGTTACTTAGAATCTGGTTTTACATGTTCTATAGTACTCAGATAAGGTCTACTGTGTACAGAGAAATGAGAAGCTTCAGAAACTCCCACTGCTTCTTTGGGTTTAGAAGCATCACCTAGTACCATCCTTTATTCCTGGCCATATCATTAAAGGACTCTATATACTTCATGCTTTGGAGTTATTCCGTACATTGGATTGTTAATATAATGGAATATTTTGACATATTATGATTCCTACCTTCCAAAGCTGTAAGAAGCAAACTTGCATTTCCTCCCCAGATAATGGTGGCTGAAATTGTACCATCTATTATGTGTCATGCGACTCCTATTACCAGATATATGCTTTTTGAACAGTTTTGTGTTGAGACTTAGCCTTATTTTTATTTTTAGCAGTGTTCTGTTGAATCTGAGTATGTATGTCCATGTCAAATACAAGTAAAAAAATCCCATACACTGACTTATTTTTCTAAAAAGATTTCAAAATATAAGTAAGAAACAATAGTTTTGCTCTCCAAACATTTTATTACTTTCACTCACATGCATCAGGCTATGGAAGCTCTGCATTTATAGAGAAATGTAAAATAAACATTATTTTGGTATAAAATTTAATTTTTACATTCTAGCTATGACATAGTGATTACTTCCCCCATCTATATTTGAGATCTTATATAAATAATTGTGAATATTCACAACAAATGTGAATCTTAGGAAAATATTAAAAATGTTACTAGTTGCTAGTATCATGAATAATTTATGTTTATTTGAAGATAAAAATAATAGTACCAGTTAGAAGCTTAGAGTCTAAGTCCTTATTATTTAAGTAAAATTATTTAAGTAAAATTTCTTATTATTAAGAAACTTGCTAGCAATGTGAGCTCAGGAAAATTAAATAAATTATTTTAGGCTCAGTTTCATTGCCTGTGAAGTGGGAATATTAGTTTCCACATTAGAGAACTATGAGGATTAAATGAAGGAACACTTAAAAATATATACTCATGCACACACAACAGTACAGAAGCACACAAAAACTACCAGCAATTGAGATAGCCTGAGCCCAAGATCTGCTTAAACTCAAAACCTGATAAAATCCCATTATGGGAATGTAGACACAACATTCCAATCCTAGCTGAAGAACTATTGACATTAGGTTGCTACTGGGAGAGGAAGATTTTATTTTCTTTAATGATGTGGAATTTGGTATACCAACTATACCCCAGGGCAGTACCCATGCCCAGGAGTAGTTGGCTAACACAAACTATGGGTTAAAAATATAGTCACTTCTTTTTTTAACATTTTAATTTTATATTAATCACAGTTTATGTACTTTGTATCCCAGCCATAGCCCTCTCCCGCATTCCCTCCCTATCCCTCCATCGCTCCCTGATCTCCTTCCTGCCCCTTTCCAAGTCCACTGATAGAGGAGGACCTCCTCCCCTTCCATCTAACTCTAGCTTATCAGGACTCTTCAGGATTGGCTGCAATGTCCTCTTCTGTGGCCTAGCAAGGATGCTCCTCCCTTGGGGGGCAGGGGGTTGAAGAGCCAACCATTGAGTTCATGTCTGAATAGTCCCTGTTCCCCTTACTAGGGTACCCACTTGGATACTGAGCTACCATTTGCTACATTCAAGCAGATGTTCTAGTCATACCTGGTCCTTGGTTGGAGAAACAGTCTCATAAAAGACCCCTGTACCCTGATATATTTGGTCCTTGCGGAGCTCCTGTCCTCTTCAGGTCATACTAACTCCCCTTGCTTTCATATTATTCCCTGCACTCTGCCAAAGGGTTGGTTATGTGTCTTAGTATTTGCTTTGATACACTGCTAGGTAGAGTCTTTCTGAGGCCCTCTGTGGTAGGCTCTTGTCCTGCTACTTGTTTTCTCCTACATCCAATGTCCATCCCATTTGTCTTTCTAAGTGAGTTACTTCTAAGAACAAATCTTTCTCTGTAATTTAAGAAGAATGAGTAGCAATCCTTTATGAAGCTAATTCTGAATCTATTTTATTTTTAAACAAAAATTGAACTAATGCATATATGTTGCTTTAAATTATATATTTTACTTACATATCTATAAGTAAAAAAGTGTGTTTATGAGAGAGAGGGAGAGAAGAAGAATGAGAAAGATGGCTAATAGTATAATTCCAACTGTATTATATATCAGGAAAACACTTTAGTACTGAAGGACTCTGCTGACATGGCCATGAGACCAAATTCATTAAGAAAAGAAGAAAGCAGGTTTTTATCCTTTATTTTCAAGAAGTCTGAGGGATCTTAGGCAAGGTGTCCTGTGGAGGCAAATTAGGAGTGTGGTCCCACTGGCTGTTAGTCACAGAATAACAAAATGATAGTCTTTTTCTCTCTGCACCTACTGGCTATACTTATAAGACTGATCCTCTATAATTCAAGAAATTTAAAGAGTTTGATCCCAAACACAGCAATAAAGAAACACAAGAAACATGAACTCACCAATTTTATAGAAGCCTTTTATTTTCTTCCACTCTTCCCTGTTACCACAGAACACGACACATATATTTAGTACAGCATTTGTTTACCATAATGCATTCTAACTAATAGATTATGTGTCATTTTTCTGGTATTTAACATTAAAAAGCATTTAGTAGATATTAATTATCTGAATAATTATACATAGCCTGCATTGAGAACTTACTAAGTTCTAGGAATTGTCCTAAATTCATCTCTAATATAAATTAACAATCACAACCATATTAGCTAAGTTTGGTGAGGCATTAACTTTTGCCATTTTGGAAATGAGAGCTGTGAAAGCAAAAGAGATTAAAAATATGCTTAAATCTCCATATTTAAAAATCATTAGGGAAATTATCTATGTTCTGTTTGATTGAGATCCTGTATACAGAAAGGCTGTTGAACACTAATGAGTTTAGTTTCTCCAAAGAGCCCTTAAAAGGGACACATCTGGGCAAAGTGCACCAGGGTATTAAATGATTCTAGATGTATGAACATTGAGTTCTGCAGACTTGGAGATGGTGTTATGTTATCAAAATTTAAGTTTTCATGGTTTTACTTTTCCTGATTTTCCAACATGACGTCCTCCAAACGTTAGTTCAAGACCTGAAGTCTTAGTTTAGTATGAATTGAACTTAGCAGTCAACAAAGGTCAAGATTCATTAAGTGATCAGAATTTGCAATAGCATGTAGTTCTTGATTCCAAAGCCATTGTGTTTGCTAAGATTCAAAGAGAAAAAGCTTATTTGGAATTTAGATAGTATGCTCCTCACAGCTCCAAAGATACCTTAATTGACAAGGTCTAAGATTTTTGACCTGCCAGGGCTGGAAAACATAAGTCATCCTAGCTTGTATTAATCAAGGTTTGCATTTTCCCCTCATAAAAATAAAAAGACGTTATTGTGGATTGTTTTTAAATTTTATTATTACTTACATTTTATTAACTCTATATCCTAGCTGTATCCTGCTCTCGTTCCCTCCCAATCCCACC
>CM053742.1:80492494-80528312 GCA_028658305.1 Pachyuromys duprasi
CTTTCTCTTTCTGGGATACCTAACTCAGAATGATCCTTTCTAGATCCCACCATTTGCCTGCAAATTTCATGAGTTTTCATTTTTAGTTGCTGAGTAGTATTCCATTGTGTAAAAATACCACAATTTCTGTATCCATTCCTCAGTTGATGGACATCTGGGTTGTTTCCAGGTTCTGGCTATTACAAATAAAGCTGCTACAAACATGAATGAACAAATGTCCTTGTTGTGTACTTGAGCTTCTTTTGGATATATGCCTAGGAGTGGTATAGCTGAGTCTCTAGGAAGCACTGTTCCTAATTGTCTGAGGAAGCACCAGATTGATTTCCAAAGTGGTTGTACCAGTTTACATTCCCACCAGCAATGGGGGAGGGTTCCCCTTTCTCCACAACCTCTGCAGCATGTGTTGTCATTTGAGTTTTTGATCTTAGCCATTTTGATGGGTGTAAGGTGAAATCTCAGGATTGTTTTGATTTGCATTTCCCACATGACTAAAGCCGTTCAACATTCCTTTAAATGTTTCTCTGCCATTCTATATTCCTCTACGGAGTATTCTCTGTTTTGCTCTGTACCCCATTTTTTAAATTGGATTGCTTGATTTATTGCTTTTTAACTTCTTTAGTTTTTTATATATCCTGGATATCAGCCCCCTGTCAGATATGGTAGGCGGAGATCCTTTCCCAATCTGTAGGCTTTCGTTTTGTTGTGACAACAGTGTCTTTGGTTTACAGAAGCTTTTCATTTTCATGAAGTCTCATTTATTGATTTTTGCTCTTAGAGCCTGGGCTTTTGATGTTCTGTTCAGGAAGTTGTCTCCTGTGCCAATGAGTTCTAGGTTCTTCCCCACTTTTCCTTCTAACCGATTTAGAATATCTGGTTTTATGTTGAGGTATTTGATCCACTTGGACTTTAGTTTCATACAGGGTGATAAATATGGATCTAGTTTCATTTTTCAGCATGTAGCCATTGAGTTGGACCAGCACCATTTGTTGAAAATGCTATCTTTTTTTCCATTGAATGGTTTTGGCTTTTTTTTTTTTTGTTAAAAATCAAGTATTCATAGGTGTGTGGGTATATATCTGGATCTTCTGTTATGTTCCATTGATCATCCTTTTTGTTTCTATGCCAATAAGATGTGGTTTTTATTACTATAGTTCTGTAGTACAGCTTGATATTAGGGATGGAGATACCTTTAGATGATCTATTATTTTATAGGATAGTTTTGGAGATCCTGGCATTTTTGTTTCTCCATATGAAGTTGATAATTTTTCTCTCAAGGTCTGTAAAGAATTGTGTTGGTATTTTGATGGGAATTGCATTGAATCTGTAGATTGCTTTTGGCAGGATTGCCTTTTTCACTATGTTAATCTTACCAACCCATAAGCACGGAAGATATTTCCATCTTCTGCTATCTTCTTCAATTTCTTTCTTCAGAGACTTGAAGTTTTTTTTAAACAGGTCTTTCACTTGCTTGGTTAGAGTCACCCCAAGGTACTTTATGTTATTAGTGGCTATTTTGAAGGGAGCTGTTTCCCTGATTTCTTTCTTGGCCCTTTCGTGTTTGGTATACAGGAGGGCTCCTAATTTTTTGGAGTTGATTTTGTATCCAGCCACTTTGCTGAAGATGTTTATCAGTGAAGGAGTTCTCTGGTTGAATTTTTGGGGTCGCTCATGTATACCGTCATACTCTCTGCAAATAGTGACACTTTGAGCTCTTTCTTCATTATTTGTATCCCCTTGATCTCCTTTAGTTTTCTTATTGCTATAGCTAGGACTTTAAGTACTATGCTGAAGAGATATGGAGAGAGTGGGCAGCCTTGCCTTGTCCTTGATTTCAGTGGTATTGATTTAAGTTTCTCTCTATTGAGTTTGACATTGGCTATAGGCTTGCTGTATATTGCCTTTACTACGTTTAGGCATGTGCCTTGTATCTCTGATCTCTCCAAGACTTTAAACACGAATGGGTGTTGGATTTTGTCAAATGCTTTTTCTGCATGTAAAGAGATGATCATGTGTTTTTTCCCCTTAGTTTGTTTATATGGTGGATTACATTGATGGATTTCTGTATGTCAAACCACCCTTGCATGCCTGGGATGAAGTCTACTTGGTCATGGTGGATGATATCTTTGATTTGTTCTTGGATTCGGTTTGCAAGTATTTTATTGAGTATTTTTGCATCAATGTTCATAAGAGAGATAGGTCTGAAGTTCTCTTTTTTTGTTGGGTCTTTCTGTGGTTTAGGTATCAAGGTGACTGTGGCTTCATAGAATGAGTTTGATAATGTTCCTTCTGTTTTCAATTTTGTGGAATAGTTTAAAGAGAATTGGAGTTAGCACTTCTTTGAAGGTCTGGTAGAATTCTGCACTGAATCCATGTGGCCCAAGCCTTTTTTTGGAAGGGAGACTGTTGATGACTGCTTCTATTTCCTTGGGGGATAAAGGTCTGTTCAAACTTTCTACCTGATCTTTTGACTTAATTTTGGTACATGGAATCTATCCAGAAAATGGTCTATTTCTTTTAGATTTTCAAATTTTGTGGCCTATAGTCTTTTGTAGTACGACCTAATGATTGTTTGGATTTCCTTGGGGTTTGTAGTTATGTCCTCCTTTTCATTTCTGATTTTGCTTATTTGGATAGTTTCTCCTTGCCTTTTAGTTAGTTTGGCTAAAGGTTTGTCTATCTTATTGATTTTCTCAAAGAACCACCTCTTGGTTTCATTGATTCTTTGAATAGTTTTATTTGTTTCTAATTGATTGATTTCAGCCCTGAGTTTGATTATTTTCAACCAGCTGCTCCTCTTGGTTGTATTTGCTTCTTTTTTTTTTTTTCTCGGACTTTCAGTTGGGCCATTAAGTTGCTTGTATGGGACGTCACAAATGTCTTCTTGAAGGCACTTAGTGTTATGAATTTTCCTCTTAACACTGCTTTCATTGTGTTCCATAAATTAGGGTATGTTGTATCCTCATTTTCATTGAATTCTAGGAAGTCTTTAATTTCTGTTTTTATTTTTTCCATAATCCAGCTGTTATTGAGCAGCAAGTTGTTCAGCTTCCATGTGTGTGTAGACTTTTTGCTAATTCCATTGTTGTTGATGTCTAACTTTAGTCCATGGTGGTCAGATAGAATACAGGGGATTATTTCAATCTTTTTGTATCTGTTGATGCTTGCTTTGTGACCAACTATATGGTCTATTTTGGAGAAGTTTCCATGAGGTGCTGAGAAGGTATATTTTTGGGTGAAATGTTCTGTAGGCATTTATTAGTTCCATTTGATTTAGGACCTCTGTAAGTGCCTGTATTTCCCTATTTAGCTTCTGTCTAGATGATATGTCTCTTGGTGAAAGTGGAGTGTTGAAGTCTCCCACTATTAAGGTATTAGGATAGATGTGTGATTTAAGTTTTGATAATGTTTCATTTATGATGCAGGGACTCTTGTATTTGGGGCATAGATGTTCAGAATTGTGCTTTCATTTTGGTGGATTTGTCCTTTGATGAGAATGTAGTGTCCTTCCTTTTTCGGTTAATTTTAGTTGAAAATCTATTTTATTAGATATTAGGATATCTACCCCAGCTTGTTTTCTGGGTCCATTTTCTTGAAAAACATTTTTTCAGCCCTTTACTTTGAGTTAGTGTTTATCTTTGTTGCAGAGGTGCATTTCTTGCAGCAGAATGTTGGATCCTGTTTCCAACCCCATTCTGTTAGTCTGTGTCATTTTGTTGGAGAATTGTGTCCATTGATGCTGATAGATAATAGTATTCAATGTACTTTAGTCCTTTTTTGTGGAATTGGTGATCTTACTGTGACTCATTGCTTGGTTTCTTTTAATTTTTGTTGCGATATTATCTGTATGCTATGTTTTCTTTGGTATAGTTGTTTTCATATTGGTGTTTTCTTTCTAGTATCTTCTGTAGGGTTGGTTTGGTGTGTAGATATTGCATAAATTTAGCTTTGTCATGGAATATTTTGTTTTCTACATCTATGTTGATTGAAAGCTTTGCAGAATATTGTAGTCTGGGTTGGCATCTGTGTTCTTGTAAAGTCTGCATGACACCTTCCCAGGCTCTTTGGTCTTTGTTAGTTTCTGATGAGAAGTCCAGTGTGATTCTGATAGGTGTACTTTTATATGTTACTTGGCTTTTTTCTCTTGCTGCTTTTCATATCTTCTCTTTGTTATGTAGATTTAGTGTTTTGGCTATGATGTGACATTATGTGTTTCTTTTCTGGTCTAGTCTATTTGGTGTTCTGTAAGCCTTTTGTATATGGACATCTCTTTCTTTAAGTTGGGAAAATATTCATCTATGATTTTCTTGAAAATATTTTCTGCAGGATGATAAATATGGATCTCTTTTCATCTTTCTGCATATATATTTATCACCCTGCATAAAACTAAAGTCCAAGTGGATCAAAGACCTCAACATAAAACCAGACACACTAAACTGGTTAGAAGGAAAAGTGGGGAAGACACTAGAACTCATAGGCACAGGAGACGGCTTCATGAACAGAACACCAACAGCACAGGCTCTAAGGTCAACAATAAATAAAGGGGACCTCATGAAACTGAAAAGCTTCTGTAAAGCAAAAGACACTATCATCAAAACACAATGACAGCCTACAGACTGGGAAGGTTCTTTACCAATCCTACATCTGACAGAGGGCTAATATCCAGTATATATAAAGAACTCAAGAAGTTAAAAAGCAACACATCAAGTAGTCTAATTAAAAAATGGGGTATGGAGCTAAAAAGAGAACTCTCTGTAGAGGATTGTAGAAAGGCAGAAAAACACTTAAAGAAATGCTCAACATCCTTAGCCATCAAGGAGATGCAAATCAAAACGACCCTGAGATTTCACCTTACACCCTCCAGAATAGCTAAGATCAAAAACTCAAGTGACAACACATGCTGGAGAGGTTGTGGAGAAAGGGGAACCCTCCTCCATTGCTGGTGGGAATGCAGACTTGTACAACCACTCTGGAAATCAATTTGGCGTTCTCTTAGACAATTGGGAATAGTGATTCCTCAAGACCCAGCTATACCTCTCTTAGGCATGTATCCAAAAGATGTTCAAGTACACAACAAGGACATTTGCTCAAACATATTTGTAGCAGTTTTATTCGTAATAGCCAGAACCTGGAAACAACCCAGATGTCCCTCAGTCGAAGAACGGATACAGAAATTATGGTACTTTTACACAATGGAATACTACTACTCAATTAAAAATGAGGAAATCATGAAATTCACAGGCAAATGCTGGACCTGGAAATGATCATCCTGAGTGAGGTATCCCCAAAGCAGAAAGAAACACTTGGTATTTGGGCATGCTGAAATCTATACACCTAGGGAAGATAAGCAAGGGGGAGGACCCAGGGTGGGATGATCAATCCTCGGTTAGATGGACAAATGGGATGGACATTGAATGTAGGAGAAAACAAGCAACAGGACAGGAGCATACTACAGAGGGCCTCTGAAAGACTCTAACTAGCCGTGTATCAAAGCAGACGTTAAGACTCATAACCAAACTTTGTGCAGAGTGCAGGGAATCGTTTGAACAAAGGGGGAGTTAGTAAGACTTGGCAAAGACAAGAGCTCCACAAAGACCAAATAGATTAGGGCACAGGGGTCTTTTATGAGACTGTTTCTCCAACCAAAGACCATGTATGTATTTAACCCAAACTCCTGCTCAGATACAGCCCATGGTATTTTAGTATCCAACTGGGTAAACTAGTAAGAAGAACAGGGACTATTTCTGTCATGAACTCAATGGCTGGCTCTTCGACCCTCTCCCTTCTCCCCGGAGGGAGGAGCAGCCTAGCTAGATCCCAGAAGAGGACATTGCAGCCAGCCCTGAAGAGACATGATAAGCTAGGATCAGATGGACAGGGTGGGGGGTAGTTTCTCCCCTATCAGTGGACTTGGTGGGGACAGGGAGAAGATGAGGGAGGGATGGGGAGAGTGGGAGGGAATGAAGGAGGGGGTTACGGCTGGGATACAAAGTACATAAACTGTGATTAATATAAAAATAAATAACTTACTTAAAAAAGAATTTTCTGGACCTTGGAGCCTGGAGTCTTCCTTTTCATCAATTCCTATTATTCTTAGATTTTGTCTTTTCATGGCGTCTTTGATTTCTTGGATATTTTGTGTTTGTGACTTTTCTGATTTTACTTTTTTCTTTGAGAAAAATATCGATTTCTGTGAGTGTACTTTCAGTACTTGAGATTTTCTCTTCCATTTCTTGTATTGTGTTGGTGATGTTTACCTTTGTGGTTCCTGATCTTTTCTCTAAGTTCTCCAGCTCCAGGGTTTTCTCAGTTTGTGTTTTCTTTATTGATTCTAATTCTATTTTTATGTCTTGCACTATTTCCTTCTTCTGTTTGAATGTGACTTCCTGTCTCTGTAGGATGGCCTCTATTTTTTTGTTCGTTTCCTCTCTATATGCCACTAAATTTGCCTCTACTTGTCCCTCTATTTGTTTGGCTGTATCTGCCTGTGTTTCTTTGAGAACTTTGTTCACTTCCTCTTTCTTCGCCTCTACCTGTGAGTTCAATTCTTTGAGAGATTTGTTCATTTCCTCTTTAACTGTCTGTATTTGCATGGCTATTTCTCTGAGAGATTTATTTGTGTCCTCTTTATATGCCTCTAATACCTGGATAAGCATATCTTTAAGGTCATATTCCTGTGTTTCAGATGAATTGTAGTATCCATTGATTTGAGGGGTTGCTGGTGAAACCATGATTTCCTGATTTTTTGTTGGGTGTGTTCTTTGCCGGCCTCTGGCCATTTGCTGTTTGTTCTTGGGTTCTGCAGTTCAGATTGGTACCATCTTTCTCTGGCATCTGGAGAATTATTCAAGGAAATGGGAGAAGTCCAATGGTTTCAGCGCGTGCATAGGTGCTTCAGCTGTATCTGTGGGAGGAATGTCTGTTGGCACAGAAGGACAAATGCGAGTGAGCATGTGAGTGTGCATGGAAGTTTGCCTTGAGGGACAGGGTGCTGAGAATGTACAGCCCTTCAGTGTGAGGGAAGGATGTCTTACAGTCACCAAAGGGGTCACGGGCACCGAAATTATCTCAAGTGCTGGTGACAATCATGTGCACAAATTCCCTGGGTATGTCAGTGGCCTACAAGCTACTGGACTAACTGAGCTCCTGGAGTTATTTGCCTAAACTCCACTGGAAGCTCCACAGAGCCGGGATTTCCAAGTCCCAAGAAACCCTCTGTTTTCCACAGTGGATGTGTGGGTGGGAGATTTCTGATGTCTGCTGCTAGCTTAGAAGCACCCTGTGTCTGGGGCTCTGCAAGCACTTGGGAGGCGCACTCAGTCTCTAACAGGTCAAATCGTAATGCACAGGAGTTCCTCCTCTTCTCTACTGGCAGGTTTGGACCTGCTGAGCCAAATTTGCGCTCAGACAGCTCAGTGGTGTTGCAGCCGCTGTACCCAGGAGTCCAGTTGTGGCTGCAGAACTGGGGTGTCTAGGTGCTGCCGGGAAGTCTTGTGTAGCCACTACCATGGCTTGGTGCTTGGTGCACCTGGGTGTTTTACAGGTTCCCCGGACTTTGGTGGCTGCACAGCCTGCTATCTGCCACCAAGGGAATTAGCAGTTTGCACAGTCAGGCTCTGTGGAGTCTGTATGGCCAGCGCTTGCAGGCATGGAACCCAGGCAGAATTATACCTCAGATTTCCGGTTCGAGATGCAGGTTAGGCAGCCTGCTGAGGCTGTGGTGCTAGTATCCCTGCCTCTGCTGTCTCAGTTCTCAGGCAGCAAGTTCTGTATCACTGGCGCTGTGTTTTGTCTCCTCAGAGGAGGAGGGAGGCCCAAAGAAGGAAAATGCCTCTCTCCATTCCCAGAGAAGTCTGTGTCTGACTTGAATCAAAAAATTCTCCACTCCTGCGGTGTCCCCCCTCCTTCAGGAAGCCACAGTGTTGATTTTCTGGTTTTAGTTGCCCCTCCACTCATCAATTTCAGAGTTTCCAATCCTCTGCCTCTCAGAAAGGGTGTGCTCTGATTGCTGCCATCTTGGATCGCCTCTTGTTCTTATTGCAGTGCCTCCTGTTATATTTATGTTAACCTGACTAAGAAATCCCTCTTTCCCCCAAAAGTGTTGACTATTTAATGTTTTCGGAGTATCTCTATTGCCAAGTAATAAGATCAATATGTTTTCTGTATCATAAATATTAGATCTCTATGATGGGCTTTTCTGGTTTTGAGATGTTCCTTTGCTCCTTTCACGGGTTCCTGTTCCAGCAGACTTAGGAATCTAGAAGAGATCAAAGCGATATTCAGTTGACACCTGGACTCTGAAAAGAAGGAAGAAATTGTTACAAAATAAATGGCTCTTTCTTTTGGCATTTCCTTTCTATTTACAGGAAGGAAAGTAATGCCATAGCTTCTAAAGGGAACCATACCTGTTGTATTACAACTTGTTTGAAATAGTATCGTTTCTTACAGGGGGACTGAATGGAGAAATTTTATACATCTAGGAGAAAAGAAACTTGCATATTTTTACAAGGATCCCACTTTAAGGTTATAGAAGCCGTAAATAACTGCTGTGAAAATGAGCTGACCAGTCAGTATTGTTGCTGGCAGAAGATTCTCAGATATGATGAGCTGCCTGTAAATCATACAGACAGCAGCATGGTTGAAGATTTCATGAGCTATCACTGGTGGGATTTTCAGTGACAGAGCTGTTTTGGGGTTACTAATGTTTCTATATGTAACCTCTCACCTATACTCCTGTTAGTAACTGTAGTGAACACCTTGACCCAACAAGTCAGAATTTGGTGCAATTTGGAATCTCTGGTGCTGAAGATATGCTTGCAGAAATTGATACTTCTCTCAAAGAAAAAATAAAATCAGAAAAGTCCCAAACACAAAATATCCAAGAAATCAAAGACACCATGAAAAGGCAAAATCTAGGAGTAATAAGAATTGATGAAAAGGAAGAGTCCAGGCTCCAAGTTCCAGAAAATATCTTCAAGAAAATCACAGAAGAAAAATTTCCAAACTTTAAGAAAGAGATGTCCATAAACATACAAGAGGCCTATAGATCACCAAGTAGACTAGACAAGAAATAAAATCCTCATATCACATCAATGTCGAAACACTATACACACAGAACAAAGAAAATATATTAAAGGCAGCAAGGGAAAAAGGCCAAGTAACATATAAAGGTATATCTATCAGAATCACAACGGACTTCTCATCAGAAACTATGAAAGCAAGAAGGGCCTGGGCAGAGGTCATGCAGACTTAAAGGGACCACAGATGCTAGACCAGGCTACTACTACTACTACTACTACTACTACTACTACTCACACACACACACACACTAATAAAAACAAAATTATGTATACACTCATGTGTCTCTGGGTGTGTTGGTGCACAAATCTAATGGTATGCATGTGGAGGTCAGAGGACAACTTTGTGGAGCTGATTCTCTCTGTTCACCTTTATTTGGGCTTTTTCGGTGGACATAATTCAGGTCATCAAGATTGTGAAACTTGGTACCCGAGTTTCTGAAATAATGGGGTCTGGTTGTGCCTGAACTAGGTGACTAGTTAAAAGGCAGGGCTGGAAATCATATTTAACGACCAATGATGGTGGTCTGATATGTTTAGTTATGCCTATGATGCCACCATGAAGACTCTCAATGAAGGGCTCCAGGGAGCTTTCAGGTTGGTGAGACATGAAGGTTCTGCATTATTGGCATATCTTGAGGGGGTATAGTACCTCCTACCACTCCTCCAGCCCTTGCTCTATTGTCTCTTCCACCAGGTTGTCCAGGGTTGTATCTCTTAAAATAAATTAATGCATTCTTGAGTTTTATGAGTCATCTTAGTGAGCTATTGAAACTGAGGGGGAGCAGTGGAAAACCTTGAATAAGGAGCTGAAAGGACAAAGGGTGGGTGGCCTAGACACCCACTTCTGATGGGCACAAAAAGTTAGAGCAAGTTTGTGAATCTGAGTCCATAGTCTACAGTCTCATATTGTGCTCTGTTTAAAATTGTTTTATTTGGGGTTCTTTTTTAAGTCTTTTTATTTATTTTTTATTAATTACACTTTATTCACTTTGTATCCCCCCTGTAGCTCCCTCCTTCCTCCCCTTCCAATCTCTCCCTTCTTCCTCCTTCTTGACACATGCCCTGCCTGAAGTCCACTGATTGGGGAGGTCTTCTTTTCCTTCCTTTTGATCCTAGTTCTTGAAAGCCTCTCCCCTTCAATTCAGCAGTGAATCCATGTAAACTTAGAATATTTTTTTACTGAAGGCATTTTTAATTAAATTTTTATTTTTATATTAATTATAGTTTTTTCGTTTTGTATCCCACCTGTAACCCCCTCTCTCATTCCTGTTCAAGTGATTGAATCTTTTGGAAACCCATTTGTTCTTTGTTCTAATTGAGCTTAGTTGGTAATTCAACTGTCTATCTCAGAGTCAATCTATAAGGGCTAGCTGAATATAGCTTAAAATGTAAAACATGTTGATAAACTTGAAGCAGATAGAGAGTTGCTTAAGTTGATTATAATGTCACATAATTTCTACTGAAATTATTTCACCTGGGAAAATGTCAAACTGTCCTCATTAGTAGATCATGCAAGAAATGTGTTCGAGATTAAAAACAAGACAGCAATATGATTAATCTTACTATGCCTTGTACTTCCTATGAAATCAGCTTTTACTTATAAGCAAAATATATTACTTTAGTTTTAAACTATGTGCTTGTCCATACCCATTACCCATAATAGTGCTTGTGAATGTGCAAGTATGCGTGTGTGTGTGTGTGTGTGTGTGATATGTATTGGGGTACCCATTTGATAAAAGCAGCCAACAGGTTACAATCATCCTTTCTCTCTCTTGCTATGTAAAGATTTTTAATTTTAATTTTTATATTAATTTCAGTTTATTCACTTTGTTTCCCAGCTGTATCTCCCTCTCTCATCCTCTCCCAATCTCACCCTCCCTCCCTCATCTTCTCCCATGCCCCTCTCCAAGTCCACTCAAAGGGGAGGTCCTTCTACCCTTCCATCTGACCCTAGCCTATCAGGTCTCATCAGGACTGGCTGCATTGTCTTCCTCTGTGGCCTGGTAAGGCTGCTTCTCCCTCAGGGGGAGATGATCAAAGAGCTACACACTGAGTTCATGTCAGAGACAGAGCCTGTTCCCATTACTAGGAAATCCACTTGGACACTGAGCTGCCATGGGCTACATCTCTGCAGGGTTTCTAAGTTATCTCCATGCATGATCCTTGGTTGGAGTATCAGTCTCAGAAAAGACCTCTGGGCCCCGATTTCTTTGTTCTGTTGCTCTCCTTATAGAGCTCCTGTACCTTCCAGGTCTTTCTATCTCCCCCTTCTTTCAAAAGATTCCCTGCATCGTCCTTAAAACAAATTTCCATCATAAATGTTGGAAGCTGTGGATGTCGGTACATAACATGTTAATGGTTTTGAGTAGTTATCTGAATCATTTGTAGTCAATAAAGTAATTTCTCACCTTGCAAACCTTTGCTAAAGATCTATTTTCCTTTTTGTATTACAGCATCCCTATTTCTTTCCCATACCAATTTTCCTTTTGTGCTGTTCAATAAATAAATAACAAAGTCCTTTGCCAAGGATAAGGTTGGACTTACTTTTATTTTAAATGACTCTGACTGGAAGTCTCTTTTCTCATTTCTGAATGTGATATTGATGTGTGTGTGTGTGTGTGTGTGTGCATGTGCGTGTGTGTGTGTGTGTGTGTGTATGATATAAGCAAAAAGAGATTATTTGGGAGAAATAAGGTGAATAGCATGTAGGAAAGTGGAATAAGACAGTGCAGTGGGAAAGTATATGATCTGGGCACAATCATATACATGTATGAAAACGACTTAATGAAACCCATTATTTTGTACACCAACTAAAATGGTAATTAAATTTTTGAAAGTTGAGAAGAGGTATAAAAAATCCTTCCTTCCCTTCACTCTTCTTTTTTTTTCATTTGTCTCCCATACATGCACCAAAGAAAGGTCATATGGAGACATAAAGGGATGGTAGACATATACATGCCATAGAGAAATACAGATATCCAAAACCTGTTAAAACTTTATCTGGGACTGGGGAGATTACTCAGAGGTTAAGAGCATTGGCTGCTCTTCCAGAGGTCCTGAGTTCAATTCCCAACAAACACATGGTAGCTCCCAACCATCTATAATGAAATCTGGTGCCCTCCTCTGGCATGCAGGTGTACATACATACAGAACATTGTATACATAATAAATAAATAAATCTTAAAAAAAAACTTTATCTGACTTCCAGTCTCCAGAACTGACAATATAAAATCATAGTATTAAGAACCACAGTCAACGGTAATTATCATGAAGAATTAAGTAGGGGAAGAAAAGATTATAAATAATGAAACTGTCTTTATTCATAGGTAATGTGTACCCTAATGTTTTGAAAAATATTATTTCCAATTACACTTTGGAATAAAGAGAAAAGATTATTATCCAGAGGGAACTGTATGGAAATTCTAGTTATCCTGAGTCTTAACTGGTTATCTTGGAATTCAGTAGCTTAATCAGCACATCTGTTACCAATGAAAGTATATAAAAATGCAGATCGATTGTACTACTAAAGAAGGGTCTGCCTAAATATAGACAGATATTGTGTTCATAAAATCTTGCTGAGCTCAATTTTCCTATAATAACAAACTTTCATTACCAAAATTTACAAACGTTTCAGTTCAGTCATCCTATATTCTTTCCTGGGTCATTAATTCCATGAATTAAATCCCATGAATACAGAGTATATTTTAGTCCCTGGCATTTGGTTATTCATGGAGAAAGATATGATTACTATTATCTCATACTGAAATCCCTTAAGAATCACAGATCCTTAAAATTCTTCAGCACACATTATTTTCTTCACATTGTGAATTCCCCAGGTGTCTCCCTTACTTTCATTTCTAGAGGAGATTAAATGATCACTCTCAACACAAATTGTGGAAATGGCTGTGTTCTTCCTCTGACTTGAGGACTCATCCTGTTCATAGCCTTCTTTTTTCTGAGTCTAGAGGCTTTGCTGAGCAGATCATAACATTAAACATTTATGTTTTCATTTGATATTTTCAGAATCCTGCTTCAGTTTTCTATTCTAAACAGTGTGTGTGTGTGTGTGTGTGTGTGTGTGTGTGTGTGTGTGTGTGTAAAACTGTTGTTGTAAAGTAACTAAATACCATGGAAACAGCTTTGAGTGAGAGACACATAGTAACTGTGTAAACTGTCTGGGTTCAGAATTAGCAGTTTGGTTGTGATATACAATAATAAAAAGCAATGCTTGCTAGATATTAGATTGGGTGTCACTCTTGCTTTGTGCTGCGGAAAGTCTCTGCAACATATAATCCCTGGACAAAACCTGCATCTTGCTTCAATTATCTCATACTGACTGAGTAAAGCCTTGATAATTGATAAATTGGTTGCAAGAGTTGATGAGAATGAGGAGATATTTCAGATTTTAAAGATTTTGTTTTATCTAGTCTCACTTTTTATATACAAGAGAGTTCTGTTAAGGCAAATTTGGCAAGACACTTGCTACTTCCCATATTGTGTATACTATTTCCACAAGTATTTATTAAAGTATACTCTACTAATTTTATTCTTTTAAATGTTTACTAGAGACAGAATATTGTGCATACCTGCAATCATAGCACTCTCAGGAGGCTGAATCAGGAGGATCACAAGCCAAAGGTCAATCTGAGTTACATAGAAAATGTCTCAAAATGTGTTACTTTGCTATAAATAAATGTGTTGTTCAAGGTAAGTACATCATACAATTCATTATGGCTCTACACTTGATCTTTAGTCTCTAACACTCAAATGTAAACTTCCTGTTGATTACCTCAATCTAATATTACAGTAGGCTGCAAATTTAGCAAGTGAACAAGAGTCTAGTTGTTATTCCTAGAAGTCATAGTCTCTTGTTCCAGACAGTAATTAATGAAATTATCTACTTTCTAATTACCAAGCTAGTAATCTTAATTTCAACCACTTCTTTAATTTATATGTTTTTATTTTATAGTTCAACAAAACCAATTGCTTATCTTATAAAATGTTGCTAACATGCACACTTACTCTCACTTAATCCAGGATCATGTGGACCATTGCAGTGCCCAGGCTTATCACACACACACACACACACACACACACACACACACACACACACACACACACACACACACTTGCATGCATGCACTCACACACAAAAGGAAAATTGGTATGGAAAAGAAATAGGGATGCTTTAAAAAAAACAGAAATTTAGCAAAAGTTTACAAGGTGAGAAGTTACTTTATTGACTACAATTGATTCAGAATACGTGCTGCTTCCAACATTTATGATGGAAATTTGTTTAAAGGATGATTCCAACCTGTGATATCCATTTTGTCAAATGGATATCACAATACATACCACACATACATACACACATGCATGCACAACACACATACACTTTATAAAACAGACATTATGATCTTTAAGGAGAGCTGAGATAATATTATTACTGTCATCAGAAACTGTTAGTGGCTCCATAGTGTCTACATAGGACAAATAAGTTCTCCAGCACAATTTCTAGTCCAATACCTATTTGGCACCTATCAATGTCTTCAAATTTATCCTTTTAAAGGAATATAAATATATTTTATTATGATTCTCAAAAATGAGTAGCACATATTGTCCTTGTGTGATTAGTAGTGTGTCAGTAATTGGTAAAGGCTCCCAGAGTTAACACCAATTAGACAATGAAAAAATTTTTATTCACCAAAGATACTTCCTTAATTCAATTTCTCCTGTATTTATCAAAGCAATGCATTCAAGGGATGGATTGATAGTTAAAGGATTAAAAGCACTTGTTGATCTTGCAGAAAACCTGGTTTCTGTTTTCAGCACCCACATTATACCTCACAAACATCTGTAACTCCAGTTCCACAGCATCCAAAACATTCTTTTGACCTCTGTAGGTCAAGGCATGTACATAGTGTGCGCACACACACACACACACACACACACACACAGATACAGAAAAATCGGCCATACATATAACATAGATAGATGATTGACAGATAGATAGATAGATGGATGTATAGATAGATAGATAGATAGATAGATAGATAGATAGATAGATAGATAGATAGATGTGTATCTACAGAGCAATAAAAAAGTTTTAGGAATTACAAGACCAGATACTCTACAGAGAAAGCTGCAGCAGGATGCAAGATGGATTCTCTCCAGAGCATCTCAAAGTCCAGAACCTGATGTTTCCCTTTGAAATTTAGTAGAATTTTTAGGTAGCACATTTAGGGAACACATTTCCACCTCTAGCTCAATGAAACTGTCTGGTGAAAAGAAGTCATGAGGCCCCTGCTTGTTCTCAAAACAGTTGACTGGAGCATACAGATGCTGCTTTGCCTTTAAATGAAATAAAATTAATGCAACTCTTGAGGTGGTTTTGTTTTGTCTGACTCATAGGGCCTCCATCTGTGTCTGTTATACAACATTGCCAAGGAAAGTACATATGAAAATCACTCCTTATGCTATCAAGAGACACTCATTACTGGTGTAATGTGAATTTTTTAAAGTATAATATTTGTCTCAGAGTCATATGGGCACTTGATGAGCACCCTTTCAAGTAAGCTTTTATCTTCTGTGGTACAGAATTGGAGAAAATATGACATACCTATAATTATCACATTATCACTCCTGGTTTGTGTATACTCAATCCCAACAGCCCATTACTCAAGACCTGAAATTTTCTTAGGTATGTGTGTATAGGAGACAAAGACAGTAAAAGAGACAAGCATATGAGAAACCCTTATCTTATAATTTACATTAAGAGGGTAGAGATAAAGGAAGAGGGTAAATAACACAGGCTTAAAAATTTAAAGCTGGAAAATAATGGTATTAATGTCAAGTTTATAAAGTCAAAAGAAGCCTCCTCTTGTGCTATAGAGACATCTCAGCCTCACAAACGCACGGAATTCACCAAAAGCCACCTAATAACAACAATAAAAAGTCAGATATTGTAAGGTGGGCTTGTAATCCCAGCGGTTTGACCTGGGAAAGGGCAAATTCCTGGGCCCGCTGGTTAGCCAACCAAGGCTACTTTTTGATTGCCACTTCACGAAAGAGACCCTACCTCAAGAAAACAAGGTAAAGAGTGCCTGAAAATGATACCCAGACTTGATCTCTGACTTCCACACACACATATACACAGAGATACATGCACACACATATGAAAATGTGCATATACATATGTGTGTTTATATACACAAACAGAAATACATGTGAGCAAACAAAAAAACTTCCTCAGCAATACTACATTTACCACCACAACTTAATATCCTCTAGGTATTGCGAACAAAGATTGCCTTGTTTTCTACCACGTAAACACAACCTGAGTCAGTCTCTCTGTTTTAATCAGGTTAGATCTAAAATAAAAGGATATTTTATTGCTCAAGCTAAAGACATAGTTATAACCTCACCTTGCCCCTATACTTCTAAGCATTCTTATTCTCTGTCTCTGAAACCTATCCTGAATCTTTTCCTTACATCGCAGAAAACACCCTGTTTCTAATATGAACAACACCAATATCAAATTTACTGGAGCTTGACCTCTGTTCCTACCTCTCTATCATCCATTCTCTCCCTAGAAGCCAATGTGAACTCTTGAAATTGAAAATCAGACAAGTTATCTTCCCTATTCAAAGCTATCTAATGGGTTCTCATATTGGGATCAAAACAGAGGTTTCCAGAATGTGGAGCCTGGCTCCTTTTTCAGTTTCATTTAATATCACTTTTCTTACTTACCCCAAAATATACTGGCTTTTTTTCACCCTTCTTTTGCAGAAAATCACTAGGCTCATTGTAGCATTGTACTTACTGTTCATTCTATCTGAAGCAATGCCTACTATGCTCTCTCTCTCCACCCCCCTTTCTCCCTCACCTCTCTCATAATAGACTCCAATTTTAGTCTTTTGCACATGGATACCCATTTTAACTAGCATTTTTACCAAAGTCCATGTAAACATTTGAATTTATTTCTGGGCTGTTTTTCTCTTCCTTTGGCCTATAATTCACATTTTATGTCAGCACCATACTGTCATTGCTATCATTTTTTTTGGGGGGGGCTGTATTTTGGATTCAGATACTATAACAACTGTAGCATGGTTCTTTATGTTCATCATTGATTTAGCTAGGGTTCTGAAAGTTAGGGTCCTTCAGAATTTCATAAGAATTTTTATTATTTTATCCTAGTATCATATATAGACCATAAAAGGAACTTCAGAACTTTTTATTTTGTTTACTGATGTTGTTTCATTGTCAACTGATTATGAAATACAATCTTTATTAAATGGGTAGATGAGTAAGATAATTATTTATTTTGCCTTGTGAAAAATGAAATTTTGAGAATTATTAGCACAGCATATTGTATATTTTAATGTTAGCCCACTTATACGTCCAGAATATATCTGAAAAACATATGCTGGGAGTAAAATATAACAAGACTCAGATTTTCTTGAGGAACTGGATAATCTTTGTTTTATTTGTATCTAATACCAAGTAGAACAGTCAAAACATAGTAATTGTTCAGAGGATTGAATTTCAATATATCAGAAAATTTAGTACATATTATTATTTTTTCTGACAGTGTCTCTTATAACTCAGGCCAGTTTTAAACTCACTATGTTGCTGAAAACATCCTGAACTTTAGATTTTTCTGTCTCTTCCTCCAAGGTGCTATGATTATGAGTCTGAGCCACTATACAAGAGAGCTGCACTTATTAATTTTAAATATTCTGCCGTTTTGTTATTTATTTATTTCAATTTATTCACTTTGTATCCTGGCTATAGGGCCCTCCCTGGTCTCCCTTTAGTCCCACCCACCCTGCTTTTTCTCCCCCTATTCCTTTCCCTAGTCCACTGATAAGGAAGGATCTCCTCCCCTTCTCTTTGACCCTAGCCTATCAGGTCTCATCAGGACTGGCTGCTTCATCTTCCTTTGTGGACTGGCAAGGCTGCACACCCAAGAGGGAAGTGAACAAAGAGCCAGCCACTGAGTTCATGTCAGAGAGGGGACCCTGATCCCCTTACTAGGGCACCCACTTGTCAACTGAGCAGCCTATGGGCTTCCTCTGAGCAGGGGGTTTAGTCCTCTCAATGTATGGTCCTTGGTTGGAGTATTGGTCTCTGCAGGTCCCTCTGCGCCCAGGGTTTTTGGCTCTTTTGGTCTCCTTGTGGAATTCTTATCCTCTCCAGGTCTTTCGTTCTCCCTCTTCTTCTGTAAGGTTTTCTGCAATCTGCAGAAAGTTTGGCTATGAGTCTCAGTATCTCCTGGTGGACAGAGTCTTACAGAGGTCCCTATGGAAGGCTCCTATCCTGTTCCTTGTCTTCTTCTACTTCCAATTGCCCTTCTGAGTGAAGTTTCAGCCTCTTCCTTAGGGTCCTCCTTGTTGTTCTTTAAGACTGTAGATTTTAGTATGTTTACCCTATATTATATGGCTAATATCCACTTATAAATGAGTATATACCATGTCTTTCTGCTTCTGAGTTACCTCACTCAGGATGATTATTTTTATTTCCAACCATTTGCCTGCGAATTTCATGATTTCTTTGATTTTAATTGCTGAGTAATATTCCATCGTGTAAATGTACGACACTTTTTGAAAAGCTTCTGTACAGAAAAGGACACTGTCATCAGAACAAAAGGCCAGCCTACAGACTGGGAAAAGATCTTCACTAACCCTACATCTGACAGAGGGCTAATATCCAGAAGATATTAAAAAAAAACTGAAGAAGTTAAACCAAGTAATTCAATTAAAAATGAGGGACAGAGATAAAGGGAATTCTCAACAGAGGAATATCGAAAGGCAGAAAAACACACAAGGAAATGTTCAAAGTCTTTAGTGATCAGGGAAATGCAAATTAAAACGACCCTGAAATTCCAACACACCCATCAGAATGGCTAAGATTAAAAACTCAAGGGATTATGCATTATGGAGAGTTTGTGGAGAAAGGGGAACCCTCCTCTTATTGATGGTGGGAATGTAGTTTTGTACAACAACTTTGGAATTTAATCTGGTGCTTTCTCAGAAATAGTGCTACTTCAAGATCCAGCTATACAGCTTCTAGGCATATACCCAAAGATGCCCCACCAGTCAATAAGAATATTTGCCCAACTATGTTCATTGCAGCTTTATTTGCAATAGCCAGAACCTGCAAACAACCTAGATGTCCCTCAACAAAGGAATAAATATCCTGTCTTTAACTGATCTCTCTACACTGATATAACCACAGTGTTCATTACAGATACATTTAAGAAAAGCATCAGGGTCATTTTGATTTGTACTTCCCTGATAGCTAAGGAATGACCCTGAGATTTCACCTCATACCCATCAGAATGGCTAAGATCAAAAACTCAAGTGAGAACACATGCTGGAGAGAATGTGGAGAAAAGGGAACCCTCATCCATTGCTGGTGGGAATGTAAACTTATACAACCACTTTGGAAATTAATCTGGTGCTTTTTCAGATGATTAGGAATAGTGCTACCTCAAGACCCAGCTATACCACTCCTAGGCATATATCCAAAAGATGCTCAAGTATACAACAAAGACATTTGCTCAACCATGATTGTAGCAGCTTATTCATAATAGCCAGATTCTGGAAACAACCCAGATGACCCTCAACCGAATGGAATGGATATAGAAATTGTGTTACATTTACACAATGGAATACTACTCAGCAATTAAAAACAAGGAAATCACTTGCAGGCAAAATTTGCAGGCAAATGGTGAGAACTAGAGATCATCGTGATTGAGGTATCCCAGAAGCAGAAAGACACACATGGTATATACTCACTTATAAGTGGATATTAAACATATGATATAGGATAAACAAGCTAAAATCTGTAAGGCAAAAGAGGCTAATCAAGAAGGAGGACCCTGGGTAATATGCTCAATCTTCATTCAAAAAGGTAAATGGGAGGGACATAGAAAGAGGGAGAAAACAGGGAACAGGACAGGAGCCTATCACAGAGGGTCTTTGAAAGACTCTAACCAGCATGGTATCAAAGTAGATGCCGAGATTCATAACCAAACTTTGGTCAGAGTGCAGGAAATCTTTTGATAGAAGGGTGAGATAGTAAGACCTGGAGGAGACAGGAGCTCCACAAGGAGACCAACAGAACCAAATGATCTGGGCACAGGGGACTTTTCTGAGATTGATACTCCAACCAAGGACCATACATGGAGATAACCTAGAACCCCTGCATAGATGGAGCCCATGGCAGCTCAGTGTCTAAGAAAGTTCCCTAGTAATGGGAACAAGGACTGTCTCTGACATGAACTCAGGGCTTAGCTCTTTGATCACCTCCCCCTGAATGGGGAGCAGCCTTACCAGGCCACAGAGGAGGACATTAGGGCCAGTTCTGATGAGATCTGATAGTCTAGGGTCAGATGGAAGAGGAGGAGGACCTCCCCTATCAGTGGACTTGGAGAGGGGTATGGGAAGAGATGAGGGAAGGAGGGTGAGATTGGGAGGGGATGAGAGAGGGAGCTACAGATGGGAAACAATGTGAATAAACTGCAATTAATTAATTAATTAATTAATTAATTTTAAAAATGAAAAGCATCAGTCTTTTCCTCTGTCCAGGATAGGCTCTGCCATCTGTAACACTGTCTCAAAAATCAAGAAGCATACATTCTTTGTCATTGTACCACACTCCCCACTTTCTATTAGTATATGAAAATGTGTATAACATATACCTCCTACTGAATCACTTACACAGTTCTTTTAGGAAATTATTGTTCCGATAGGCATTTTCATAAGGTTGTTCTTGACAGTAATCACTCTGAGCAGCCTAATATTTAGAAATTGTTAGAAGGCTAATTTTTAACTTCTATGCATATATTTAATATGGTAAAAAAATTGAATCACAAAGTAAGGAAATAATGTGCTTTTAAACAAAAGAAAAAAAAGAATATTCCATTAACAGAAAGAAAAATGAGAGAAGAAAGTTTGAAACTCCAGAAAATAAAGAAGATGTTTAAGTATAGGAAAGAATAGGAGTAAACATCACAGATGATATTCATTCTAATGTGCTTCTTAAATTATATATGACACTTGAAGCAAAAACTGTAACACTACCTGCATTAGTATTTAATATAAGTAAAGAATATATTTAAGAAAATTGTATTTAGATGAAAATAAATTTTGTACTTTAAAATCGCAAAATGTTTATATCAGGATACTGTGATAAGTAACATAAATATACATATGATACATACATGCATTTTAAGTAAATAAAGATGGAATGATTTTAAACTAGAGAAAGCAAATGGAAATGAATAGCAAAATGTCAAATCAAACTATAACATGTCAATAATAACCTTAATTTTGATACACTAATTAAAATTCACAGATTGGGAAAATACATTTTTGTGTTTTTCATCATCATCACCATCATTTACTACAATTTATTCATTTTGAATCCTGGCAGTAACCCACTCCCTCATCTCCTCCAGCTTCCACCCTCCCTTCCTCTTCCTCCCTATGTCCCTCTCCTAGTCCATTGACAGGGGAAGTCCTCCTCCCCTACTATCTGACTCTAACCTATCAGGTCTCATCAGGACTGTCTGGATCTTCTTTTTTTGTGGCCTTGTAAGGCCATCTCAGTAGGTGGTGCGTATCAAAGAGCAGACAACCTAGTTCGTGTCAGAGACTGCCCCTGTTCTCCTTACTTGGGAAGCCCAATAGAGACTAAGATGCCCATGGGCTACATCTGAGCAGGGGGTCTAGGTCGTCTCCATGCATGGTCTTTGATTGATTCATCAGTGTCTGCAGGTCCCCCTGGGCCCACATTACTCATTCTCTTGGTCCCTTTCTGAAGCCCCTCTCCCCTCCTGGTCTTTCTATCTCTCTCTTCTTCCTTAGAAATATTACCCCTACAAGATTCAGCTATACTACCCCTGGTCATAGAACCCAAGGTGCTTTGCCATTCAACAACAACATTTGCTCAACTATGTTCATAGCAGCTGTATTCGTAATAACCAGAAGCTGGAAACAACCCAGATATCCCTCAGTTGAGGAATGTATACAGAAATTGCGGTACATTTACACAATGGTATACAACTCAGCAAATAAAAACAAGGAAATCATGAAATTTGGAGGCAAATGGTGGGAACTAGAAATGGTCATCCTGAGTGAGGTAACCCAGAAGCAGAAAAACAAACATGGTATATACTCATTTATAAGTGGATATTAGTCATATAATATAGGGTAATCCTACAAAAATCTATAGCCCTAAAGAAGCTTAACAACAAGGAGGATCCTAGGAAAGATGTTCAATCCTCATTCAGAATGTCAATCAAAATAGACATCGGAAGGGATTAAATAGGGAACAGGACAGGAGCCTTCCACAAAGGGCCTCTGAAAGACTCTATCCAGCAGGGTATGGAAGCAGATACTGAAAACTCAGTATTAAATGGAATTTTTTCATTAAACCATTTCTCACAAGAATTGTAGATCTATTATTAAGCAGAGGTGGAGAGAATATAGGAGCCAGAGTTGGTAGATGACTCCAAGAAAACAGCATTTTCCAGACTCAACAGGGCTTATACATATATGAGCTCACAGACTGTGGCAACTTGCATAAGACCAGTACAGGTTCAAACCAGACAGAATCCCAAGACTGAGAAGGTAAAGTGGACACAAAACCTTGCCCCTAACCAAGAAGTTATTTGCAATTGATATTTGATGGAAAAGGGAAAATTAGTTTTTGCCAATGGAGTATCAATGGATATACCAACCACGCACAAGCTCAGGCCCATGCCCAAGGCTATTTGTCTAACACAAATCAGGCTCCAAATTCTGGTGAGGATAGAATGTAGTTTCATATTTATTTGTTTTGGTAAATTCTTTCTTATTGTTTATTTGCTTTGAGTTTTGTTTTGTCTTTTTTGTTTTGAGAGAAAAAATGTTAGGTGGGTAGGAAACGTTAAAGAGGATCTCAGAGTTGGGGAAGGGGAAAACATGCTCAAAATATTATATAATGCAGTTTTTATAAAAATAAATTAATAGGCTATATGCCATGCCATAATCATAAAAACAAAACAGGATTGATTACATAAATAAATAAATAAAACATGATTGACTAAAATACAGATATTAAATATCCATATTTTTAAAATTCCTTGAAATCTAACAAAAGATAGATTCTTATTATATTAAAAGCATCAACATGCAAGAAAGCCAACAACTGCACACTGATATGCACAGCCTTAATGAAATTCCTAAAGCAAAAGCTGAAAGAGATTGATAAGAATCCAAAGTTATATTTAGGAGTTGTTATTTAACTCCAAGTGCCTAATGAAATATCTAGATAGAACATTAGCAAATATAGAAAAGAAATAAACATTACAGAAAATTTAAATTACCAAGTCAGATAATTTTGTCATTGTTGTGAACAAATACCTGGCAAGAAGAAACTTAAGAATTTATTTTGGCCTATAGTTGAGGATACATGGTCCATCATGATGAGAAATGCATGGAAGCAAGTATGTAAGGTAGCCGATCATAAATTTTTAAGATAAGCATATGAATTTCTAGATTCAAACAAAAGTTTGCTATTTTAACACACTTAAACAATAACTTAAAAATATATGGTCAGTTGATAGTAAGACCTGGAGAGGACAGGAGCTCCACAAAGAGAGCAACAGAACCAAAATATCTAGGCACAGGGGTCTTTTCTAAGACTGATAATCCAACCAAGGACCATGCATGGTGATAAGCTAGACCCCTTGAACAGATGTAGTCCATTGCAGCTCAATGTCCAAGTGGGTTCCCTAGTAAGGAGAACAGATTCTGTCTCTGATATGAACTCATGGGCTGGCTCTTTGATAACATCCCCCTGGCGGAGGAGAAGCCTTGCTAGGCCACAGAGGAGGACATTAGGACCAGTTCTGATGAGACCTGATAGGCTAGGGTCAGATGGAAAGGGAGAAGCACCGCCCCTATCAGTGGACTTGGAGAGGGACATGGGAGAAGATGAGAGAGGGAGGGTGAGATTGGGAGGGAATGGGAGAGGGAGCTACAGCTGGGAAACAAAGTGAATAAATTGAAATTAATATAAAATAAAAATAAAAAATCCTTATATAGCGAGAGAGAGAGAGAGAGAGAGAGAGAGAGAGAGAGAGAGAGAGGATGATTATAACCTGGTGTCTGCTTTTATCAAATGGGTACCCCAATACATACCACACACACACAAACACACACACACTCATACATGCACATTCACAAGCACTATTATGGGTAATGGGTATGGACAAGCACATAGTTTAAGACTAATATATTTTGCTTATAAGTAAAAGCTGATTTTATAGGAAGTACAAGGCATAGTAAGGTTAATCATATTGCTGTCTTGTTTTTAATCTCGAACACATTTCTTGCATGATCTACTAATGAGGACAGTTTGACATTTTCCCAGGTGAAATAATTTCAGTAGAAATTATGTGACATTATAATCAACTTAAGCAACTCTCTACATACTTCATCAACATGTTTTACATTTTAAGCTATATTCAGCTAGCCCTTATAGATTGACTCTGAGATAGACAGTTGAATTACCAACTAAGCTCAATTAGAACGAAGAACAAATGGGTTTCCAAAAGATTCAATCACTTGGACGCTAGTTACTTGGGTATGTGCATCTTTTGAAAACTTTACCAAAGTAAATAGTTGTATGTGTTAAAAATTGCACTTCATAGAGCAACACGCAAAAAAAGACATCTATTTATTTATTTATTTATTTATTTATTTATTTATTTTTATTTAATGATTGCTTGATTGATTTAATACATGCTCTCATATAGTCCAAGGGGACTTTAAATTCACTCATTAGATATGAATGATCTCAAACTTTTAAACCGTGCTTAAAGTATACTGCACTGAGGATTCGACCCAGAGTTTTGAGTACGCAAGGCAAGCACTTTGCTAACTGATCCATATTTTGGGTCCTATATTATTATTTGAAATTAAAAAAAATTAATAAATGATCTTATCGGTTTTTCCTCATCCCATACTCCTTACTCCATTCAAGTTCTTGGCCTCTTTTTCTTTAATTATTATTGTTACACACATGTATATATATTCATAAATATACAAATGCAACCTTCTCTGTCAATTTAGTACTGGTTCAATGTATATAAGTTTAGGACTGCCTTCTGGTAATGGAGAACCACTTGTGGGGATTATCCACTGGGAAAACTATTGTCCTCACTCAGCAGTGTAAACTGCCTGTAGGTCTTATCTAGGAGTCGAACCCCATGACACTTTTCTCTTCTATGTTAGCATGTCTTTTGATGTCATTGTTTATGTCTTGTGAAGGCACCCATTTCGCTGATGTTTCATGGGTGTAATTTCCTGGTAATTTCTAGGAGACACGGTATTCTAACAGACTTCCTGGTCCTTTGGCTCTCATAATCTTTTGGACCCCTCTTCTGAGATGTTCCTTGAGCCTTATTTGTAAGTGTTGTGTTATAGAAGTATCAAATAGGTTTCAGCTGCCCATGATCAGTTGTTCTGTGAACTTTGGTGAGTTGTGGCTTTCTTTAATGGTCTCCATGTGTTGCAAAGAGAAGCTTCTTTGATAATAGTTGAGAGTGACATTTATATGTGAGTGTAAGGCTAAATATACAGAATGCACGTAGGAAATATATTGGTTTAATAAAATGTTAATGGTAAGTTCTCCTCTAAAATCTATGGCGTCAGTATGTATGGGTATTTGGTCATTTCCAGGCATGATTTCCTCTGTTGCTAAGGCTTTTTAAAAATCTGTTGTTTACTGAAAAGTGCAAGTGCCACTCCTGCACAAGATATCTTGAGGGTTATCTTGCTCTGATGGTTATTATCGTGGTTTTAGGAATCACAGCTGGGTATGACTATGGATTACTTTCTTTCCTTGGCAGCTTGCAGAGCATCTTCCAGTATTATGAAAGCTACTCCTCAGGGAGGAGCCTTGTGAGTAAGCTTCATCTTTTTTCCTTGGAGTACAGTGTCTGAAGTGTGTGGTATCTCTAACATTTGTGACATATCTTCTACTTCTAGGGTTAAAAAGCAACATCAATAGCCTATATGGTTTGGGGAATATCTTGGGCTCCAGTGGCCAACAACTGGAAAGAAGGTTTTTCCTTGGTGCTGAAATATTTGTTAGACTGTGGCTTCTATGGGGAACAATATTACCACCAATATCACTATTTCATTATGCATATATACATAAGTACATATATATGTGTGTGTGTGTGTACATATAAACTTATATGCCTTATGTGTAATTTTAGGTAAATATAGAATAATGTGATTCGGTTGGCTTTTTCTAACATCCTTAGTGTTACTTATTCCTCTTCCATTCCTCTCTTATGTATTGACCTCTCTCCCCTTGCTAATTTAAAAACTTTGTTTTCCTGTTTCTCTCTTCATATCTCCTCTGTCCTGCTATTTCCATCTCTAGAGCTCCCCAACCCACACATTGTCCCTTTTTTACCTTCCTGGTTTCTATGGTTACTCCAGGTAATATGCTTCTCTGAAAATTTGTAGCTAAGAACCAGAGATAAAAGAGAACATAAAGAGTTTGCTTTTTATCATCTGGGTTGTTTCACTTAGTATAATGCTTTTTGGGCTCATTCATTTACTTTCAGGGTTTATTAATTTACCTGAAAATGTCATGATTCATTTTTTTATAACTGAATAGTATTTTGATGAGTATATACAGCACATTTTCATTAACCATTCATCAGTTGAAAGACATTTAGGTTGTTTCCATTTCCTAGCTATTGTGAATAGAACAGCAACGAACATGTCCCAGAAAGTATCTGGGGAGTAGTATGTCAAGTCCTCTGAGCATATGACGAGTGGTATGGCTGGGTCATAGGGTATATTTGATTTTTAGTTTTTTGAGAATTCTTCATCCTGATAATCAGAGGGGCTGCACCAATTAACAATGCAAAAAAAAAAAAGAAACAGTGAATGAGGGTTCCCCTTTTCCTTACATCCTAAACAATACTGGCTATCAAATGTTTTTCTGATCTCAACCATTCTGAGTGGAGTGAGATAAAAAGTCAAAGTTTACATTTGTATTTACCTATTTACTAAGGAAGATGAACTAATTTTGAGAAATTTCTTAGCCATCTTTGTATCTTATTTTGAGAATGGTCTGTTCAAATTCTTATCCCATTTTTCAATTAGATTGTTTGCATCCTTGATTATTTTTAATTTGTTATATATTCTGGATAATCTTCTTCTGGCAGATGTGTAGTTGTCAAAATTCTCTTCCACTCTGTGGGCTTCCTCTTCACTGAATTGGTTGATTTCTTAGATGTACAGAAACAATTCAGTTTTATGTAGCCCCACTTAATTGTTGGCCTTTAACACTGGTCAAATGGAATCCTACTCAAAAGGTTCTTTCCTATAGAACACTCTCTACATTTTCTTAGAAAAGTTTCAGTGTTTCAGTTTTCAAATTGGGGTTTCGCAATCCACTTCCAGTTAATGTTTGTGCAAGATGATAGATACTACTCTAACCTCATTCTTCTATATGTAGTTGTCTGGTTTTCCCAGCATAATTTGTTAAAGAGGCTACCTTTTCTCCAGTTTTTGTTTTTGTCAATTTTTATTAAATGACTTTAGTTACTTTATATGTTTGAGTTTTCTATTTTGTTCCATAGTTCTACATGTCTGTTTTTGTGCTTGTACCATACTGTGTTTATTATTGTAGCTCCGTATTATATATCTTTAAATATGGAGCAGTAATCCTATTAAAATTACTACTATCTTTTTGTGTCACTTAACCAATATTTTTAAATGATATTTTTATGTTTTGTAGTTATAATTATATCATTTCTCCCTTTCTTTTGCTACAGCCAACTCTTCTATATGCCTCTCCTTGTTCTTTTTCAAGTCGATAGCCTCTGTTTTTCAGTATTTATTGTTTTTTTCGTTTTCTCTTGTTATACACACACAGTCACATTGTGTGTGTTCTAAATACAGAAGTACAAACCACACAGTCTATATGACACTTGAATGTATGTTTTCAGAGATGACCTTTTTGTATTGATAACCAATCGCATGTTCTTCCCTGGGGGAGACTAGTTTCACTGCTCTCAGTATTCTTTAGTTAACTGTAGTACTTTGTGTAAGGTTGAAGCCTCCTTGGCTTTTCTAAATCCACATTAGCATGTTTACTCTTGTCATTGTTCAGCTCATATTTTGGTAGTCATGTTGGTGAGACTTTATAGGTGTAGCTTCTGACATTTCTAGGACATAAAATTTCACAGCAATTCTTTATTCTGTTTCTTACAGTCTTCTGTCCTCTTTTGCACAATGATCCCCAAGTCTTAAGTATGGGAGTTATGTTGGAGATGTATGCTTTGTGATTGTAATCCACAACTTTGCATTTAGGCTGACTTTAGTTTTCTTCGATGATCTCTGTCTGTTGTACAGAGAAGCTGCCTTGGTGAGGGATGAATACTATGCTTATTTGTGGGACATATACTTAGAATATTAGTAGAGATTATCTTGGTTTAGTAAAGAGGCAGTTATATGTTCTCCTCTAATATCCAGAACCTGACTGGTTTAGGGTAGTTGACTATATTTCTGGTACCAGCCATGGTTTCCCTCTTGTTGAGTGGGTCGTAAGTCAAATTAGAGAGCTGTTGGTTACTGCCAAGGTATGTGCACCATTACTGTGCCCTGGGCATTATTAAGCTAGGTTTGTTATTGCTGTGAATCACAAGTATCATAGCTGGATAGGGATGTTGGCTCCTTGCCTTCTTTGGAGGCTTGCATTGAACCTTTTGGTAGCATGAAAGCTGTTACACAGGAAGGAAACTTTCAAGCCAGATCCAGCTCTGGAGACTCTGGCCCCTGTGACTGAACTGCATGATATTTAAGCAATAGGACTTATCTACCTCTTGGGAGCAACCAAGGGCAATAGTAATAGCTTGTAATGTTTTGGCAGTCTCTTGGACAACCCTATAGGACAACTAAAAAGAAGGATTCTCTTTGCTTCTGAGTTACCTCACTCAGGATAAACTTTTCTAGTTCCATCCATTTGCCTGCAAATTTCATGATTTCCTTGTTTCTAATAGCTGAGTAGTATTCCATTATGTATTTCATGATTTCCTTGTTTCTAATAGCTGAGTAGTATTCCATTATGTAAACATACCACAATTTCTGTATTTGTTTTCCAGTTGAGAGATATCTAGGCTGTTTCTGGATTCTGGCTATTATGAATAAAGCTGCTATGAACATAGTTTAGTAAATGTCCTTATTGTATGCTCAAGCATCTTTAGGATAAGTGTTCAGAAGTGGTACTGGAAGCAATAGAAGAGAGGGAACAGTATGGGAGCCTACCACAGAAGTCCTTTAAAAGACTTCATCCAGCAGGGAATCGAAGCAGACTCACTGCCAAACTTTGAAAAGATCTCAGGCAGTCTTATGGAAGAAGGGGAAGATAGAAAGAGTGGGAGGGGACAGGAGCTCTACAAGGAGACCAAAAAAGCTGAAAAATCTGGGCCCAGGGGGGCCGTCAGAGACTAATGCATCATCCAAGGACAATGCATGGAGAGGACCTAGACGCCTTGGTTAGATGTAGCCTATAGACAGCTGAGTCTCCATGTGGGTCCCCTATTAAAGGGAGCAGAGGCAGTCTCTGAAGTGGACTTTGGTACATGCCCTTTGATCACTTTCCCCTGGTAAGGAGATGTAGCCAGAGGACAGAAGGAGTGGATCAAGGCAGTCCTGATGGACTTGATAGGCTAAGGTCAGATAGTAGTTTAGGAGGTATAGTGGGAAGAGGGATGGGGGGAGAAGGGGGGTGAGACCGGGAGGTGATGAGGAAAGGGCTACAACTGAGATACCAGTGAATAAATTTAAAGATAGATAGATAAATAGATAGATAGATAGATAAATTGACAGACAAACAAATAGATATACAGATAAATAAATGAAGATATAAGAGTCTCATGACTGGGGTTGAGGTTTTTTATTCAATGTTGTTTGGACCTTTGGGGCAATATAGTCAGCCCAGATAGAAAAAAAATCATTTGAACTATATACATATATTTATATATCTACTTATGTATCTTATAGTTATTTTAGGTAGATAGTTATCATTTTGTGTTTTTATGACAGTTTTTTTAGGTTTCTAAGATTTTTCTATGCCATCAATATCAGTCTCTGCACACAATATTTTTTTCCTGAGCAGTAGAAATATTTCTTTTTTACTTGTGCTGTGATTCCAGTCTTCCTTTTATTCTACAGAGAGTTATCTTCCTTCTATCAGATCTGACAGAATGATGCAACATTTTGTGAGGTCACTTGGTCATTTCAATCATGTTAATATTTGTAAATCCTCTACCTTTATTCTGACATTGAGTAATGACAGGCAATTACTCTACCATTGAGCCATTTGACTTTTCCAAATTTCCTGTTTTATACTTCACTTAATTAAAACATGTTGTGGTATTTTTGTCTTGTGTAATTTGATTTCCACTGTTTTTTGTATACTCATCATGGATTTTTTTCTATAATGAACTACTTCCTGAACATGCCAGCACATGTGAGAGTTTGCTTATGGCATTTCTTTTTTTTTTCTTATAAGTAATTTATTTATTTTCATATTAATCACAGGTTATATACTTTGTATCCCAGCTGTAGCCCCCTCCCTCATTCCGTCCCACTCTCCCCATCCCTCCCTCATCTTCTCCCTGCCCCCCTCCAAGTCCACTGATTGGGGAGGACCTCCTCCCCTTCCATCTGACTCTAGCTTATCATGTCTCTTCAGGACTGGCTTCAATGTCCTCTTCTGGGATCTAGTTAGGCTGCTCCTCCCTCGGGAGTGGGGGGGGGGGATGGTTGACAAGCCAGCCATTGAGTTCACGACAGAAATAGTCCCTGTTCCCCTTACTAGGGTACCCAGTTGGGTACTGAGCTACCATGGGCCACATCCAAGCAGGTGTTATAGTTTGTATCTATACATGGTCCTTGGTTGGAGAAACAGTCTCATAGAAGACACCTGTACCCTGATCTATTTGGTCTTTGTGGAGCTCTTGTCCTCGCCAAATCTTACTAACTCCCCCTTTTTTCATATGATTCCCTGCACTCTGGCAATGGTTTGGTTGTGAGTCTTAATATCAGCTTTGATTCATTGTTAGTCTTTCAGAGGCTCTCTGTGGTAGGCTCCTGTCCTGTTGCTTGTTTTCTCCTACATTCAAAGTGCTTATGGCATTTCTTATGACTAAAAATATTTTCCGATAGCATTTTCTGTCTGAGAAACTTAACTCAAAGAAAATATTTATGTCATCTCCTCATAGGAACTGTTCAATATTTTCTTTAAGATACGGTTACTCTTTTTCTTGTCTTTTCAACTTGTTACTCATACTTGTAAGTAGCACATTCTCATTATCTTTTCTTAAATATGTTTACAACACTCTTTTTAAATTAATTTTTCTTTTAAAAAGTTCCATACAACATGTTGATCATATTTTCTCTTCAAACTCCTACTAGATGCTTCCTAACTCTGTACCTATCCAACTTCATATTCTTTCTTTCTAACAATATCTCTCAAAAATGAAAATGAATAAGTCAAAACAGCAACAGAAGCAATAACAACTAATCCAATAAGAGAGAAAAATTCCAAAACAAAACAGAAAGCACACAAAATACAGAATCTGTTTTGTGCTGGCCAACTACTCCTGAGCATGCCCTGAATTGTGTTTGATACTACTGAATCTTGGTTGATCCTTTTCCTATCATGTATCAATTGGAAATACATTCTTGGTTAGGAGTGGGATGTTTTGTCCACTTCTGCTTCTCTGTACTGGGTTTTAGTCTGATAACACTTTTTTTTGTAGAGTAGGCTCATTAAGTATGGCAACTTGTATATGTGATTTTCATAAATCATATAGTACGTGATATAGTATACGCTTTCCATACACTTTCATTAATGAAATAATGAAGCTTTAAAAAGAAATAAAGATTAGTGATTATGGGGTCATTTAAATTTTTTCTTTACTCTTTTTCAATTTCCTTTATCTTTCAGAGGAATCTATCAGCTTGAGATGCAGCTGGAACTGTCCAAATTATAGTTGCTATGGCAACATTGCTTTTAACAGATACATTCTCTGGCCTGACAAAGGGTGGTGGATTTTAAGAGGACCATGAAAGTGTTTTTATTCTGTGTTTATTTGTGTGGGAGTAATGCAAGTGTGTACTGAGTGGTGGTGATGAAGTGGAGGGGGCAAAGCTATTTGTCCAGTCATTTAGCCATCTAAATCAAGAAATGCTTTTCTAGTTTATTATTTGACTTTTTCTCTGATATATTTTTGTTTCTTTTAAAAATTGTTTTTAATGGAATTTCAAAAACCTCAACTCACATTTTGTTCGTTGAGGCAGATTCTATCAATTCATTTATTGACTTTTTAAAGATAGCTCTTAATAGCAACTCCTAAGAATTCTTTTGGAAAATCAATAGTAAGATATGGTTTTTCTCTGTAAATTTCCATTTTATATTTAGGCATATAGACACACATATAAATACATAACTGGAATGCTCAAAGATGTATGTAGACACACTAGCTGAGCAGATACTTTTTCTATGATATATATTTTCACAGTATAATCCTTTGCCTGGTGGTGTGATCTTGGGCATTCCATGTCCAGACAATTACAAAACAGAGTAAAGGTGCTCTCTGGAGTTGGTATTCCTCTGCCTTGTAGGTTTTCTGAAGGAAGGTTTATTGGAGATGTCCATTCAGCCAATGGGCTTACCCAGAGTTGTTGAAAACCAGTAAAGTTTATTTCAGTAAATATTCACAGCAATTGAATTACCTGTGAAAGACAAATGTAGAATAATATAAAGAAGTTCACTTAGCCAGACTAGGGCTCCAAAGTTTTGTGTTCTTCTGTGTGTTCTTCTTTAAGTCTCTTAATTTTTCTGGAATTCTAGGCCTCCATCTGACTGAATTGTAACCAGGATTAGATAATAAGAAGATAATATTGATATGGAATGGTGAGGACTTAGATTCCTGAAGACAATGGTTATTAACGTTTATTATGTTTCCTGTGTGCCAGACTTAGTGCTTAGTTTATGTAAATCATCCCATTTAGATCTCATTAAGACTTTGTTTAATCGTAGACATGCCCTTCATGTTACATGTACGGAAACTAACCCTCAAGGTGGTGAAATGCTTGACTTATGTAATTACGTATATTATATTTTATGACATAAATATTTCATATTATCATAACAGGCAAGTTAGTATGTGATATTAATCTAAATTTATGTGAAAACCAAATTCCTTTTCCAATTTATTACATTTTAAGTTTTTGTGTTCTTTTGATAGCCCTGCCTGATATCAGTGGTCCTTTAATACAAATTTGTGGGACACAAACTTATTATTAGGATATTTTAGGCCCTATTTGAGACAGATGTAGATGTGGGAGCTTGTTAATAGCTTTTTAAAAGGTTGTTTCAAGATATGGTAGATTCAATTTTCTCTGGTCCTTTGAGGATGTCTTTTATTTGACTGTGATGTCTCATCACCAGGAGCTTCTGAGAAAATATCCAATGAGTCAGGCAATGAAGAAAGCATGATATACAAAAGATGCGGGATCTTCCTCTGAGATTGTACTGTATTTTAGATTTGTCTAGCTTGGTGAGGACAAGCTCATCTCTATAACAAAGTGACTTGCAAGTCAAGTCATCATTCCCATTTGCAGACCTTTAATGGTTTGAAAAAAAATGGCTCATTGAAAATCTTTTTTTCCTTTAGAAAGCGTTTGATTTTTTGCATTAATGTTAAAAACAACTCAGAACATGGTATGTATTCTGTTGTCTTTTTTCTCTAGAGATCATCTTAAATTTTATACAGAATATTAATTCTATTAATCACATCTCTTGGTAACATGAACACACTAATGTAACTTAAACCTACTCAGCTAGTTGGGATCATCTGATATATTCAATTCTCCAGGTAACATACACACTAACAAGAGTTTTAGGGAACATTTTCTTAGAAGCTCAAAAATCTTCCATAGCTCAAAGTTGCTTAGATTCTGACCATTTCTCAATGCTCCAAATAAGGTCACAAAGAGGGCCAGGTTGTTCTCTTCCTCATTGTCCTGTAATTTCCACCCCGATTATCACCCCTGCCCCCTCTTTTTTTAACCATAAACTACCACATCAGATCAAATGTTACAATTCAACCCAGGGCTTTCTCTTACTGATTGAAAGGACAGAAAAAGAGGCTGGGTTTCTTGATAGTGCTGATAGCCAGGGAGCTGGCAAGAGTGCCCTTATTTGGGGTTGTCTGAATCTGAGAGAAAGGAAAGCGTTTGAGAGATGAGTCTTTTATGCTTAGAAACAAAGTTTTGCTTCCTTGAGTTACTCTTTCCCATAAAGACAACACAAGCTTCCTTAACACAAAACATTGTTTACTTTCTTATCTCCAATTTGACTGTTTTCAAACAAAGTTTTTATCTTACCTGGTTTTCCTCCAGCAACCAGGCTTTGCCTTGGAAGAGCACATGGATACACTTACTTTAAACTAGAATACCAACAAAACATTCATGGACAAGTTACATGCGCTAACATCAGAAGACAAAGAATTTCTAGCATAGGATTGTTGTATGCTTTATTAAATACCTTGTTTTAAAATCTAAGCATAATGACAAATCCCTAAACATTCATTATTTTAATGCTCTTTAATTCCCTCTTACTTCCTTTCTATAAGGCTGAGCATATTAGTATTTTTGATTCAGTGTTCTCTTTGCCCTAGAGGAAAGAGGCAAGCAACTTCTTCCTAATAATAATACACCAGTATCAACAATTGCATGATGATAATATTTGATCTATAGACTTCAGTAAAGTATCCATATCTCAGTAATGAATAGAACAAACTTGAACAAAATTAGTAAAATAAAGATGAAAGTTGTATTAAAGGAACAGAAGAACAGAACCAATGGGATGAATATGTGTGTGTGTGTGTGTGTGTGTATACGTGATAAGGAAATTTATTAGTTTGTATTATACAGTACAGTTGCAACAATCCAAAAATCGCTGTCTCACACTGGAGACGTACAACTCCCTCCTGCTAGCTCCTCAGTCTATGAGGCTGTATGCCTAGGCAGGGTTTATCTGATACTGAAGGCCTGGAGGGTTCATGGAGTCACTGGTCTTCAGTCTATCTTTAAAGCTCAAGAAGATGGTTCTAACATCAGCTATGGAATCAGCAGTGGCAGGAACAACAGGCTAGACAAACTAAACAGCAAGGCCAAGCAAGCAAAAGGGGAAATGTTTTTTTTTTCCATGTATATTTTTTTTTAAATCTGGGCTGCTAACAGTTGTTACTTCCCATATTTAAAGTGATTCCTTTCATATCAATAAAGACCCCTTTTATTGATTGTTAATCTTAGAGCCTGTGCTGTTGGTGTACCATTCAGGAAGTTGTCTCCTGTGCCAATGAGTTCAAGGTAATCAAGACAACCAACCACTCTCATAGTCACGGTTAACATGATGCAGAGAATCTCTCATTGAAACTTTCTTCCAACGTGATTTTAGGTTGTGTCAGGTTAACAATTAAAAGTTGCCATCATAAAAGTAAGGCTTTTTCAGAAAGAAACATATGGTATATACTCACTTATATAGACCTATAGGATATGAAGGTCAAGCTGAAATCTATACACCTAGAGAGGATATACAGGAAGGAGGACCCAGGTTGGTATGATCAATGCTTGTTTGGATGAACA
>CM053742.1:80537208-80547543 GCA_028658305.1 Pachyuromys duprasi
ATTATTCAGTTTCCATATCTGTGTAGGCTTTTTGCTGTTTCTGTGGCTGTTGAGGTCCAGCTTTAGTCCATTGTAGTCAGATAGGATACAAGGGATTATTTCAATCTTCTTTTATCTGTTGAGGCTTGCTTTGTGACCAACCATGTGGTTTATTTTGGAGAAGGTTCCATGAAGTGCTGAGAAGAAGGTAAATTCTTTTGTGTTTGAGTATTAAGTTCTGTAGGTGACTGTTAGGTCCATTTGATTTATGATCCCTGTTAGAGATATTGTTTCTTTATTAAAGTTCTGTTTTGTTGACCTGTCCTTTTTTGAGAATGGGTTGTTGATGTCTCCCACTATTATTGTATGGGGATCTATGTGTGGTTTAAGTTTTATTAATGTTGCTTTTACAAACTTGGGTGCCTTTGTATTTGGGGCATAGATGTTCAGGATTGTGATGTCTTCCTGGTGGAATTCTTCCTTGATGAGTATGAAATATCCTTTCCCATATCTTTTTATTAATTTTTAATGAAAGTTTATTTTTTCAGGCTACTCCTGCTTGCTTCTTGAGTCCATTTTTTTAGGAAACCGTCTTCCAGCCCTTTGTCCTCAGGTAATGTCTATCTTTGTGACTTAGGTGTGTTTCTTGTTTACAACAGGTTGTTGGGTTTTGTTTATGCATCCATTCTGTTAGTCTGTGTCTTTTTATTGGAGAATTGAGTTCAATGATGTTGAGAGAGATTAATGACCAGTGGCTGTTAGCATTTTGATCTTGGCTGTGGTAGTGAGTTTGTGTGCTTGGCCTACTTTTTGTTTTGCTGTAGTGAGGTTAATTATTTCCTGTGTTTTCTTGAAAGTAGTCAGTTTTTTGGGGGGTTGTATTTTTTCTTCTAGTGTCTTCTGTAATGCCGAATTTGTGTGTAGGTATTGTTAAAATTTGTTTTTGCTGTTGAATACCTTGTTTTCTCAGTCTATGTGTACTGAGAGTTTTGCTGGGTATAGTAGCCTGGGCTGACAACTGTGTTCTCTTAGGGTCTGCATGATATCTGTCCAGGCCTTTTTGGCTTTCATAATCTCTGTTGAGAAGTCAGGTGTGATTCTGATGGGTTTGCCATTATATGTTACTTGGCCTTTTTCCCTTACAGCTTTTAGTAATTTTTTCTTTGTTCTGTACACTTACTGTTTTGATTATTATGTGACGGGAACATTTTCTTTTCTGGTCTAATTTACTCAGTGTACTGTAGGCCTCTTGCATTCTTATAGTCCTCTCCTTTAAGTTGGGAAATTTTTCTTCTATGATTTTGTTGAAAATATTTTCTAGGCCTTTATTATGGAACAACAGTAATAAAAATTGCATGGTACTGGCAAAGAAACAGAATGGTGGATCAATGGAATCAGATAGAAGATCCAGAATAAACCCACACACTTATGGACACCTGATTTTTGACAAACATGCCAAAATCATACAATGGAAAAAAGAATCTTCAACAAATGGTGTTGGTCTAACTGGATGTCTACATGTAGAAATATGCAAATAGATCCATACTTATCACTCTACACAAAACTAAAGTCCAAGTGGATTGAAGACCTCAATATAAAACCAGACACACTAAACCTGTTAGAAGAAAAAGTGGGGAAGAGCCTTGAACTCAATGGCATAGGAGACAACTTCCTGAACAGAACATCAACAGCACAGGCTCTAAGATCAACAATAAATAAATGGGACCTCATGAAACTGAAAATCTTGTAAGACAATGAACACTGTCATCAAAACAAAAAGAATGCCTACAGATTGGGAAAGGATCTTCACTAACCCTATATCTGACAGAGGGTTAATATCCAGTACATATAAAAAACTCAACAAGTTTAACAGCAACAAATCAAGTAATCCAATTAAAAATGGGGTACAGAGCTAAACAGAGAATTCTTGATAGAGGAATATTGAATGTCAGAGAAATACTTAAAGAAATGTTCAAAGTTCTTAGTCATCAGGGAAATGCAAATCAAAACAACCCTGAGATTTCACGTTACACCTATCAGAATGGCTAAGATGAATAACTCAAGTGGCAACACATGCGGAGAAAGAGGAACCTTCCTCCACTGCTGGTGGTAATGTAAAATTATACAACCACTTTAGAAATCAGTCTGGCGCTTTCTCAAACAATTAGGAATAGAGCTTCCTCAAGATTCAAGTATACCACTCCTAGGCATATATCGAAAAGACTCTCAAGTATTCAACAAGGACATCTGCTCTGCCATGTTTGTAGCAGTGTTATTTGTAATAGCCAGAAGCTGGAAACAGCCCAGATGCCCCTCAGTTGAGGAATGGATACAGAAATTGTGGTACATCTATGCAATGTAACATTACTCAATGATAAAAGGCAAGGAAATCATGAAATCTGCAGGTAAATGGTGGGAACTGGAAAAGATCATCCTGAGTGAGGTATCCCAGAAGCAGAAAGACACACAGGGTATATACTCACTCATAAGTGGATATTAGACCTATAGTACAGGATAAACATACTAAAATCTGTACACCTAAGGAAGCTAATCAAGAAGGAGGATTCTGGCTAAGATGTTTAATCACCATTCAGAAAGGCAAAGAGGATAGACATCAGAGGAGGGAGAAAACAGGAAATAGGACAGGTGCCTACCACAGAGGGCCTCTGAAAGACTCTACTCTGCAGGGTATTGAGGCAGATGCTGAGACTTGTAGCCAAATTTCGTTATTGTGCAGGGAATCTTATGAAAGAAGTGGGAGATAGTAAGACCTGGAGAGGACAGGAGCTCTACAAGGACAGCAACAGATCCAAAAAGTCTGGGCACAGGTGTCTTTTCTCAACCTGATACTCCAGCCAAGGACCACTCATGGAGATGGCCTGAAAGCCCCGCACAGAGGTAGTTTATGGGAGTTCAATATCCAAGTGGGCTCCATAGTAATGGGGACAGGGACTGTCTCTGACAGGAATTGATCAGCCTGTTCTTTGATCACCTCCTCCTGAGGGTGGAGCAGCCTTGCCAGGCCACAGAAGAAGACTCCTAATGAGACCGGATTTACTAAGATCAGTGGGAAGGGGAGGAGGACCTCCCTTATCAGTGGACTGGGAGAGGGACATAGATGGGAAAGAGTAAGGGTGGATTGGGAGGGGAGGAGGGAGGTACAACGGGGGATATAAAGTGAATATACTATAATTAATAAAAATTTTAAAAATGCAATGATTACTATATCTAAAGTGTATGGTGTTTCCATCAATAGGGCCATACTTAAAATTTCTGGGAGGCAACAAACTCCAACATCCCATAATGATTTTGGAGGCTTTTGGACTCTCCTGATCAATGACTTAAAATGTTAAAATTTTTGGCAATGGGATTTTTGTTAGATCATTTATGATTCATAAGTGTAACATCACTTCAGGTGGCTTAATTTCTCCATGTGAATACATATAAACTCATATGGATTATACAGAATTATAGGTCAACATAGATTCCTTTTGTTCATTTCAAGAACCCTTAGTGATTTTAATCTTCCTCCTTTCCCTTTCTTTATTATTCTCCACAAGTTCTCCCCAGGAATAGACCCCGTAGATTCAAGTATTTGAAAGCTTGGCCCAAAGGAAGTGGCCCTATTACTAGGTATGGCCTTGTTGGAGGAGGTCCTCACTGTGGGGGTTGGCTCTGAGGTTTCCTATGCTAAGGCTCCACCCAGAGTAGAACTTAGTCTTCTCCTAGCTGGCTTTGGATCAAGATGTAGAATTCTTGTTTCTGGCATCACCATGCCTGGATGATGCCATGCTACCCACCATGACAATAATGGACTAAACCTCTGATTCTGTAAACCAGCCCCACTTAAATGTTGTTCTTTATAAGAGTGAAAGACTTTACCCGACAAGTTATTAAAGCAGATGGTGAAACTCATAGCCAAACTTTGGGAAGAGGGCAGGGAATCTTATGAAAGAAGGGGGAGATAGAAAGACCTGGAGGGGACAGGAGCTCCACAAGGAGAGTAACAGCCAAAAATTCTCAGCAAAGGGGTCTTTTCTGAGACTGATACTCCAACCAAGGACCATTCCTGGATATAAACTAGAACCCCTGATCAGATGTAGCCCATGGCAGCTCAGTGTCCAAGTTAGTACCCTAGTAATGGGAACAGGAGTTGTCTCTGACATGAACTCAGTGGCTGGCTCTTTGATCACCTCCCCCTGGAGGGGTGGGTGCAGCCTTGCCAGGCCACAGAGGAAGACAATGCAACCAGTCCTGATGAGACCTGATAGGCTAAGGTCAGATGGAAGGAGATGAGGACCTCCCCTATCAGTGGACCTGGGGAAGGGCATGGGTGGGAGAGGTAGAGGGTGGGTGGGATTGAGAGGGGAGGAATGAGGTTGGTACAGTTGGGATACAAAGTGAATAAATTGTAATAAATAAAAAGATTTAAAAAAAAGAGTTGTCTTGGTCATGGTGTCTCTTCACAGCATTGGAAACACATCCACACCAAGATCAAATGTGAATTCTCCTTTATCCATATCTTTGCCAGTATTGTCAGTTATTTGTTGATCTTACCTAAACTGATGAGCTAAGATAAAACCTCAGTTATTTTAGTTTACATTTCCCTAATTGGTGAGGATGATAACAGTTTTTAGATTTTTTAGCCATTAATTCTTTTATTGAGAGTTCAGATCCTAGCCCATGTGTTGTTTGGTCATTTATTTTCTTGATCTCTGAGTTAACTCACTCAGGATAACTTTTTCTCGTTTCACCCACTTACCTCCAATATTTTTAATGACAGTGTAATATTCTGTTGTGGAAATGTACCACATTTTGAAGGTATTGTGAAAGATGCTATTTCCCTAATCTCTTTCTCAGTCCATTTGTCATTTGAATGTATGAAGGTGAATTGTTTTTGTCTGTTAACATTTTATCCCACTACTTTGCTGAAAGTATTTATCAGTTGCTTATCAGTTTATCAGGAGTTCCATGATGGAATTTTTAGGGTCACTTATGTATGCTATCAGATCATCAACAAATAAAGATGCTTTGACTTCTTCATTTCCAGTTTGTATCTCCTTGATCTCCTTCAGGTGTCTTACTGTTCTAGTTAAGACATCAAGTACTATATAGAGGAAACAGCCTTGTCTCATTCCTGATTTTAGTGGAACTGCTTTCAGTTTCTTTCCATTTAAGTCGATGCTGACTGCAGGTTTGCTATAAACTGCTTTTATTATGTGGATGTATATCTCTTTTTATCCTTAATCTCTTCTAGGACTGTTATCTAAATGGAGTGTTGGATTTTGTCAAAGGCCTTTTCTGCACCTAATAAGATGATCATGTGGGTTTTTTCAGTTTGTTTATGTAATTCATTACGTTTATTGCTTTTTGTATACTGAACCATCCCTGTATCTCTGGGACAACTATTTGATCATAATGGCTGATTTTTTTGTGTGTTCTTGGATTAGATATGCAAACATTTTATTGTGAGTTTTTGCATCTATTATCATAAGTGAAATTAGTCTGTACTTTTATTTCTTTGTTGGATCTTTATGTGGATCATCACAAAGTTTAGATATCAAGACAACTATGGCTGTGGCCTCATAAAATATTTTCAGTAACATTCTTTCTGTTTATGTTATATGGACTAATTGACAAGTATTGGCATCAACTCTTCTTTAATGTTCATAGAAATTTGCACTAATGCCACCTGTTCCTGGGATTTTTTTTCATTAGGAGAGATTAATTACTGATTCTGTTTCACTAGGGTAATAGGTTTATTTATATTGCTTATCTGATCTTGATTTAGCTTTAGTAGATGGTATATATGGAGAAAACTATCAATTTTTAAAATATTTTCCAGTTGCGTAATGTTTTTAAAGTATACTCTTATGATCTATGGATTTCTATTGTGTTTGTTTTTATGTTCCCCCTTTCTCTAACTTTTTTCCTTCCTTCCTTCCTTTCCTCCTTCCTTCCTTCATTTTCTTCTTTCTTTCTTTCTTTCTTTCTTTCTTTCTTTCTTTCTTTCTTTCTTTCTTTCTTTCTTTCTTTCTTTCTTTCTTTCTTTCTTTCTTTCTTTCCAAGAAAGGGTTTCTCTGTGTAGCCTTGGCTGTTCTGGACACACTCCATAGACCAGGCTGGCCTCGAACTCACAGAGATCCACCTGCCTTTATCTCCCCAAAGTGCTAGGATTGCAGGTATGTGCCACGATAGCTTGCTTATGTTCACTTTTTCTAATTTTGCTAAATTTGAATCTTCTCCATTCACCTTTCAGTGGATTTGGCTGAAGGTTTATCACTTACTTATTGATTTTCTTATTATTTATTTTTTTGATTATTTCAATTTATTCACTTTGTATCCCAATTGTGGCACACTTCCTCCTCCCCTCCCAATTGCACCCTCCCACCCTCTTCTTCTCCCATGGCCCTGCCCTAGTCCACTGGTAGGGGAGATTCTTCTCCCCTTCCTTCTGAACCGAGCCTATTAGGTCTCATCAGGACTGGTTGCATTGTCTTCCTCTGTCATCTGATACAGCTGTACTTTCCTCAGGGGTAGGTGATCAAAGAGCCAGCCACTGAGTTCATGTCAGAGACAGCCCCTGCTCCCCTTACTAGGGAAGCAACTTGGAGGCTGAACTGCCATGGGCTACATCACAGTAAGGGTTCTAGGTTATCTCCATGCATAGTCCTTGGTTAGAGTGTCAATATTTTCAAAGAACCCCAGGGCCAAGAGTTTTTGGTTCTGTTTTTCTCCTTGTGGGGCTCCTGTCTTCTCCAGGTCTTTCTATCTTCCCCTTCTTTCATAAGATTCCCTGCACTGTGCCCGAAGTTTGGCTAAGAGTCTCAGCATCTGCTTTGATACCCTGCTGCGTAGAGTCTTTCAGAGGTTCTCTGTGGTAGGCTCCTGTCCTGTTCCCTGTCTTCTCCTGCTTCTGAAGTCTATCACATTCGTCCTTCGAAATGAGGATTGAGAATCCTCCCTAGTGTCTTCCTTGTTGTTTAGCTTCTTTTTGAGAATAGATTTTAGTATGTTTATGCTACATTAAATGACTAATATCCACTTATAAGTGAGTATATACCATGTGTGTCTTTCTGCTTTTGGGTTACCTCACTCAGGACGATTTTTTCTAGTTCCCACTATTTGCCTGTGAATTTCATGATTTCCTTGTTTTTAATAACTGAGTAGTATTCCATTGTGTAAATATCCCATGATTTCCATATTCATTCCTTCAGTGAGGGATATCTAGGATGTTTGGAGATTCAGCTCTGAGAAAGAAATTAGGGAAACAACACCCTTCACAATAGCCAGAATAACATAAAGTACCTTGGTGTGATGCTAACCAAGCAAGTTAAAGACCTGTTCAAAACAAAACAAAACAAAATCAAGTATCAGAGGAAAGAAATAGAAGGAGATGTCAGAAGATGGAAAGATCTCCCATGCTCATGGATTGGTAGGATTAGCATAGTGAACATGGCCATCCTACCAAAATCAATTAGTTTAATTGCTTTTAATTCAATTCCCATCAAAATACCAACACAATTTTTTTTACAGAACTGGAAAGAACAATTCTCAATTTCATATGAAAAAACAAAAATCCCAGAATTGCTAAAACAATCCTGTGCAATGAAAGAGCTTCTGGAGGTATCGCCATCCATGATCTCAAGCTCTATTACAGAGCAACAGTAATAAAAACTGCATGGTACTGGCATAGAAACAAATTGTTGGATCAATGGAATTGAATAGAAGACCCAGAAATAAACTCACACAACTATGGATACTTGCTTAAGTTTTGACAAAGAAGCCAAAACCATACTATGACTTTTTAAAAGTACCAAGCCTTTGTTTCTTTGATTCTTTTTATTTTTATTTTGTTATTTATATTTCATTGATTTCAGCCATGAGCTTTATTTTTTCTTATATCCACTCTTTTTGAGAATAATTTCTTCTTTTGGTTCCACAGCTTTCAGGTCTGCTATGAAGTTACTAGCACAAGATCTTCCTAATTCTTTTGTGGGCACTTAGTGATATGAACACCCTTAGAACAGCCTTCAATGTATTCCTTAGGTTTTAGTATGTTGTGTTCGTATTTTAATCCTATTAAAAAGAAAGTTAGTTTGTGTAAATATCTGTCTCAACTAATTCTTCCTTTTTGTAGTGAGTTGTTTAGTTTCCATACATTTGTAAGCTTTCTGTTATTTCTGTTGTTAGTCTGTGGAGGTCAGATAGAATTCAGTGTTATCTCAATTTTCTTTTATCTTCTGAGATTTGGTTTATAGCCAATTATGTTTGAAAAATGTTTCAGGAGCTGCTGAGAAGAAGGTATACTCTCTTGTGTTTGGGTGAAATGTTCTGTAAATATCTATTAGGTATGTTGACTTCTGACGCAATTTATTTCAATAATTACCTGTTTTTTTTTATGTTTGGATGTTTGTCTGTTGGTGAGAGAGTGTATTAAGACTACTTCCTAACACTATATGAGAGTGAATATGTGATTTAATCTTTAGTAGTATTTCTTTTTTCTTTTTTACAATTTGCATTTCCTGATGACTAAGAATGTTGAGCATTTCTTTAAGTGTTTGTCTGCCATTTGTTATTCCTCTCTTGAGAATTCTCCGTTTAGCTCTGTCCCCAATTTTTTAACAGGATTCCTTGGTTTGTTGGGGTTTAACTTCTTCAGTTCTTTATATATTCTGGATATTAGCTCTCTGTAAGATATAGGGTTGGTAAAGATATTTTCCTAGTCTGTAGGCTGTGATTTGTTCTGTTGACAGTGTCCTTTGCTTTACTGAAGCTTTTCAGTTTCATAAGGTCCCATTTATTGATTGTTGATCTTAGAGTTTGTGCTGTTCAGGAAGTTGTCCCCTGTGCCAATGAGGTCAAGGCTCTTCCCCATTCTTTCTTCTAAGAGGTTTAGTGTGTCTGGTTTTATGTTAAGGTCTTTAATCCTCGTACACTTAATTTTGTGTAGGGTGATAAATATTTGCATTTTTCTACATATAGACATCCAGTTAGAACAACATCATTTGTTGAAGATTCTATTTCTTTTCCACTGTATGATTTAGACATCTTTGTCAAAAATCAGGTGTCCTAGGTGTGTGTATTTATTTCTGAGACTTTGATTCGATTCCATTGATGTACCAGTCAGTTTCTATGCCAGTACCATGCCATTTTTATTACTGTTGCTCTATAGTACAGATTAAGGTCAGGGATGGAGATACCTCCAAAAGGTCTTTATTGTAGAAAATTGTTTTAGCTATCATGGGTTTTTTGTTTTTTTCATATGAAGTTGAGAATTTTTCCTTCAAGTTCTGTAAAGAATTGTTTTGGTAAGTTGATGGGAATTGCATTGAATCTGTAGATTGCTTTTGGTAAGATGGTAAATTTTATTGTGTTAATCCTACGGATCCATGAGCATGGGAAAATTTTTCCATCTTCTGATATCTTCTTCAATTTCTTTCTTCAGAGACTTGAAGTTGTTTTATTTTTTGTTTGTTTTGTTTTGTTTTTATACAAGAATTCTACTTGCTTGGCTAGAATTACAAGATACTTTACAGGTTTTGTTGTTGTTGCTATTGTGAAAGGTTTTGTTTCCCTAATTTATTTCTCAGACCATTTGCCTTTTGTATACAAGAGGCTTAATGTGTTTTTTTGTTTGTTTTAGTTAATTTTGTATCCAGCCAATTTGCAGAAGGTGTTTAGTTTATCATCTGTAGGAGTTCCCTGGTAGAACTTTTGGGGGCACTCATGTATACTATCATATCATCTGTAAATAGTGATACTTTGACTTCTTCTTTTCCAATTTGAATCCACTTAATTTCCCTTAATTGTCTTCTTGTTGTAGCAAGGACTGCAAGTAATATGTTGAAGAGATGAAGAGAGTGGCCAGCCTTGCCTTGTCCCTGATTTCAGTGAAGGTAAATTAAGTTTCTCTCCATTTAATTTGATGTTGGCTATACGCTTGTTGTACACTGCCTTTTCTGTGTTTAGGTATGTGTCCTGTATCCCTGATCTCTCCAAGACATTAAACAGGAACAGGTGTTGGATTTTATCAAATGCTTTTTCAAAATCTAAGGAAATCATCTTTTTTTTTCTTTCAGTAAGTTTATATGGTGGACAACATTGTTGGATTTCCATATATTGAACAACCCCTTCATACCTGGTATGAAGCCTACTGGGTCATACCTTTGTTGCATTCCTGGATTTGTTTTGAAAGTATTTTATTAAGTATTTTTGTATCCATGTTCATAATGGGGATTGGTCTGAAATTTTCTTTGTAGGGTCTTTGTGAGATTTAGGTATCAAGGTGACTGTTTCCTTATAGAATGTAGTTGGTAATGTTCCTTCTCATTCTTTTTTTTAATTTATTACTTT
>CM053742.1:80548043-80568807 GCA_028658305.1 Pachyuromys duprasi
CAGAGGCTTGATCTCGAGTCTTAATATCTGCTCTGATACATTGCTACATTGACCACCCTGTCCCAGAGGTCCTTTTCGGCATGCTCCTGTTCTGTTGCTTGTTTTCTCCTCCACTCAATGTCCATCCCATTTGTTCATTCAAACAAGCATTGATCTGTCTGCACATTTTATGCCTGCTTCAGTTAAGTATTTCCTGGGCATGGGTTCTACCCTCTAGTGCAATGCTCAGCTTCTTAGAAATAGATGATACTGTGGTGAACTCTCCTTTTAAACCCTTCTTCCATTGATAGACTGGGAACATAAATGGCTTACTGGCCCCAGGATTCTCTCAGAGCACTGACTCTTGTTAAAAACAAAAACAAATAAAAAGCTCTTGAAAGGTTTCAGATAGCTGATGGATATTGAAGATTTGAGGACCGAGAGGATACCACATGTAGAGCAGGACATGAAATAAAGAAAAATAGAGACAGTGGTGGTATCAAAAATAAAGAAGTCAGATTCACAAAGACAAGTATTATAACAGACATGGCAATACATGCTCGTAATCCTAGCACTCAGGAGGCAGAGGCAAAAGGATCAGAAATTTAAGATCAGCTTTGATAGCACAGTAAGATGCTGCTTTCAAAATCCATCCAAACAAAGAGACAAATATCTTACATTTTCATTCATATTTAGAGAAAAAAATGATAAAAGCAATAAAAGGGCACTATGTGGGAAAAGAAGGGAGATGAGTGAGGATGGAGAGTAATTGTGGATAATATCAGTAGTAAGTAAAAGTGATTTACACACATGTATGACATTTTCTTAATGAACCCAGTTATTTAAAAAAAACCTAAAATGCACAGTAATAAAAATGTACTCTGAGTTTTAAAAATATGTGAGAATTTTAGTGTGATGAAATGCATATCATTTTTCTCTTTGAAGAATTCACTACTAGCAGTAATGTATGGATCTTACATTTGTATGAGAAGTGAGTGTTCCCAACACCTTTTTGACAGCTTCAGTTACTCTGACTCAGAGAGACCAAACAGCACGCCAACTAGGTTTAAACAAAAATGAAGACACAATGTTGAGTTGGTATGACCTGGGAGGAGGCAGGGAAGGGGATGGATAGGATCAAAATATAATATAAATTTTTCAAAAAATTAATTATATATAAAATAATGACATATATTATACTAATTATATGGAGAAAGAGGACGAGGGAGAAAGAGAGGGACAGAGGGGCTGGTAGATCAGCAATCCTGAGCCAATATCTGAACCTCCATATCAGAACCCTGACATTTACTTCTTCATATTTCGCTTAAATTATAGAAACCTCATTTTTTAACCCATCATCTTCACAACATCCTAAGCCCGTTGGGCTCCTGAAAGCCAGGTTAGCAGCAAGTTGCTGTATTTTTACAAACTGCTAATATAAAGTGCTGCAAAGGTATCAGTCTAAAGACCCTGACTTAGTACCTTCTCCAGAATGGATCTGTGTGATAGAATTAAGATTTACTAATTCTTTCAAATGTGTTTATGTATGTGTCTCATCTCTGTGAGTCACCAAACAAAACACAATTTGCTTCTCTGATCAGCTATTAAGTATTAGCCTATCGCCACCATTTCCCCACCAGACACAGCATCCTAGAAACGTTGCAATACCCTCAGATCTGCTTCAATTCTTTCTTTCTTTCTTAGTCTATAATCTGCAAGATGTGTTCAGTTCAAACACCCCGTAGTTTGCTTGTCTGCGTCATGGATCCTTTGTGATCTTTGATGACTGGACAATGATGAATATACTAAATTGATTCCTGCTTATGCCTTAATCAGTAATAATTGACATTCTTGAAACCAGGTGTCTTCCTTTTTACTTCCTCTAGGAGAATAGTGGTGTAGCCTCTGGGCAGTAAAGGGTGGCTAGAAAGTCACGAGACTGGCTGTAATGAACAGCAGGATTTCTTAAACAGAGTGCTTGCTGCATAGCCGAGGTCTCTGAATGCCCTTTCTCATTTTTAGTTCTGATACTTCCACTATTTTCCCCCTGAACTTCTATAATCTGTCTATCCCAGTTTCAATTACTTAAATAAGGGTGGCAGATAACTAAATGGCACCCTATGAAAGACCAGGGTCTCCTCCGTCCTTTCTAGAGGGGCAGCTTAGTTGCTCTGGTTTTCACCATAACACCTCTGGAATGGAGCTAAAAATTTCCAAGAGAAAGGCTAGTCTGGGACCACCAGTGCTAGAGTATTTTCCACTGTAATCCTCAATGATTGAGATGCATTTTCCTCTCCCTTATCCTTTAGATTTTAGCAGCATTGTTATGCAGAAGCTTCCCAAATTCTAAATCTTCCCCAGGGACTCACCCTTTAAAAGGCTGACTAACCTGACACAGTCTAGCTTCCAAAAGTGTTACTTCCTGGGTGCCGAGAGTGCCCTGTTTCCAGAGGACAGGAGCTGAGTTCCCTGGTCGGCGGCGTGCAGTTTTGAGGCTAGACAAAGCAGAACATAGTGTTGAGCCCATTCCCAGGTGACCCTTTCTTGCTTCTTCTAAACTAAAGTTCCCTCTTCATTCTCCAGCTGCACCTTGCCTCTTTCTTTCTGTGAAACTCCCACATCTGGTGCAGGTCTTTCCTATGATCACTCTCCCCAGGCAGCTGACTGGCTTGGTGTTCAAGATGTGACTGCAGTCTCCACAGCCTCCATTCAGTACCTGTGTCACAGCTAGCCGGGACCTAGGAGGATGATGCAGAAAAGAAACAGAAAGCAAGGAAAAGAGGAGATGCGGAATTCAAATTATAGGCAGGGCCGTGTTAAAAGAAAAACCTATTAACAATAAATCCAGGTTTCCAACTGCAGGATTAGAAGAGGGGAAGCTAAGAGAGAGCAGCGAAAGGAGGGGCTTGAAACAGGAGCGACAAAGATTTTGCCAGCCTCTCAGACTCCCCAGCCCAGAAAGGACAGGGCGGGGGTTGGGGAAAAATTGAGTCGAGGCTTCCCATTGGCTCCAGAGCGGGCCCCTGGACTTTCTATAAAGGGCAGCTGCAGAAAGCCGGCTCTGCACCGGCTTGGAGCTAGAGTGGCAGTGCCTGACTCCGCCCTGCCTACAGCGCCAGCCAGCCTTGGACAGAAAGACTTACAGACTGATGACTGACTGAAGGCAAAAGAAATTGGGTCCAAAATCACTGGCAGCATGGAGGAGGATCTGTGCTTGAGCAAAGCCTGAAGCCATCTCCAGTTTGGAGCAGGTGCTGTGGGTACTCTCCAGGAAGAGCGTTTGCAGACTGCTTTCCCTGCACTCAGCTCTCAGCTCTGCATACTTGCTCACCCTGAGCAGGTCCAGTCTTTTTTTTTTTTTTTTTTTGGCTGGTTCCTGGTATTTCTTCCTTCTCCCTGCTCCAGACACCTTGGAGGGCACCTTTTCAGTTTTGAATAGACTGCCTGTTTGTCTGCGGCCTCAACTTGCCCTGTCTCTTTTTTGAGAGCCTCCTGGGCAAATAGCTTAGGGACCTTGCGGTCCACTAAAGGCACTGGGATGGATGCCCCAACCACAGAATTGCCCCAAGGGACTTTCCAGAGTCCTGGTACCATGAGCTACGGGGACGAGCTGACTCCAGAAGCTCTGAGTGTACCTAGTGGTTTTGATGACTTGATAACTTCTACCACCTCCCAGGTGCTTCAGGCTGTATCCAATGCCGCATCTGTGGTGGGGCATGCTGGCCATAATGGCAGGCTGTCCTCTAGGGATAAGTTGCCAGACAACATGCCTAATTCAGGTGACCTGGCTGACACATCAGGTCCCCTAGATTTGGAAATTGTATCCCAGGATGATCAGGTGCAATTCTGGTTAGTGGTAGGTTACACCATAGTGGTCTTTGCTGCCATCATAGGCAACTGGGTCTTAAACCACATAATTATGAAGTACAAGAGGGTACACACTGCCACCGGCCTCTTCGTTGTCAACATTTCCGTGACCAACATGATGCTTGCTCTTCTCAGCTCTCCCTTTACCATGGTAAGCTGGGGTACCAAGGAGGGCAGCCGGGGAGCGGGGCAAGAGATAAAGTAAAACTCTACTTGTAACAGTGAATGTTGTGGTCAGAGGGAGGGAGAGTTACAAAGGATTGGTTTGGTTTGGAGAACATTTTCGTAGGAAATAGCACAGAAGCTGAGAAGCATTGAAAAGAGCTTGGAAATGTGTTAGGAAGACTAGCAGGATAGCTGTTGCGTAGCTGAATTAATTTCTTGCCATGGAAGAAAGTGAGAGAGTATTGGGCTGCTCAGAGAGGCAGTGGGACCTGTTGCTGGTGAGCTTTGGGTTAATGTGTGAATCCAAGTTTTGTCATAAAGATTAACCCTGTTTCTCCACCTTTCAAATGTTGTCCATGAACCTGAAGTTAGTTAATATGTTTTTTGATTGAGTGTCCTTCCATGTCTTCAAGCAGGGATGTTGTGTGGGAGAAAATAGGATGATCATGAGAACTGGAGTGTAAAAATATTTCTTTGCTTATTGAGAAAATTATACCAGCAGTTTGTTGAAGCAAGGAGACATTTTTTATGTGTGTTTTTGAGCTTTTGAGAGGGAGGGACACAGAGTTCCTGTGCATCACCAAACCTTGTCTCCTACAGGTGCGCTATCTGTGTAATTCCTTGGTGTTTGGAAAGATGACATGTCACCTCAGTCGCTTTGCCCAGTACTCATGTGCCTATGTAACTGTGATGAGCATGGCAGCTATTTCCGTGGATCGACATCGGGTATGTGTGTCCCAGATCATGTATATGGAGACAAGTAAGGTTACAAATTATCTATAAAGTTTTCCAAGTAATTAGGTATACATACGTAAGTAAATGTTTATGTGTAATTTGAGATTGAAAGACGATGCAATACAGAACTTCACAAAATCAAATCTAATAAAAATGTGACCACCTTTTCTGTGGTGCTATGGGAACAAAGATGTGGCAAGAAACACATGATACATGTTCTTCTTTGGAAAACATTTCCTGTTTGCTGCATTGCAGGATTGGCTAAAGGATGGAAGAGGACAGAGATTAGTGAATGTGGATATAGTTTAGGTTTTACTGAGATTTCCTCTGGAAGCCGGGAGTGAAGTCTATGAGGAAGGATAAAGGAATTGTGTAGGGGTGGATGAAGATAGTTGAGGAATAAATAGCTAGGAGGATGGTTGAAGCTAATTAAAAGGACGTGAGGCAAGGGATGAGAAGCTGGGTGGACTGCACAGTTAATAATTCCAGAGGGAGACAGAAAATGAGTAGTATGAGAATAGCAAATGATTGAAGGGTATGTGGTTATATACAGATAAGAGAAGTTATAGAATGATCAAAGTGGCAGAAAAAATAGGAGGGAATATAGGACAAAAGAGTGAGGAAGGAAAGTGTGACTATGAATCAAGATGAGAGGGGCTGGGAGGAGATAAGAAAGGCCAAGGAGCATGCCAGGTAGAAGGGTAGTGACGAAATAGATGGGGCACTTTTCCACCCAAATAGAAGGTAAAAAAGAAAATAAGTAATACTACTGGACATCTGTCTCCTTTCTATCCAGAACTGCAGACCGAGAAACAGGAACAGTCCACTTGGGATTGCTGACTTCTTCAAATGTAGCAGTGCTGTACTTTCATGAAGCAAAATGCCACATATATGTCAAATGAATATAGTCCACAAAGCACATTACCACCCACATACCTTCAAGACTTTGTACCCTTTTATCCGAATAGCAGTTTGTGGATGTCTAACTTTAATTTGAGTCATTAAACTGTGTGAGGTCCTTTTCTTTCCAGGTGATGCTATATCCTTTAAAGTCCCGGATTAGCCCCATGCAAGGCAATGTTTGCATCATTATCATCTGGATTGTGAGCACCTGTGCTGCTTTGCCACATGCAGTTTACCAGAAGCTTTACCAAGTGGAAATTGGGTAAGAAGAACGTGGGAAAAGATGATGGCTGTTATTCTAAGAACCCATGGCCTTGGAAGTCAAAAGGACTGCTGTAGGAGTTAGGGGCTAGAATATGTACATTTCAAAATATAGACAGAAAAAATAAACTTGTCTAAACTAATTTTTCATTATTTTCCCTATATTTCTCATGACAGGTGGTTACAATTTCTATTTTTGAGGCCATGGTTTTACTATAGGTAAATGAGGAGTCTGAATCAGTCGAATTCCAGTCCTTTTGGTTTTATGATCAATACAGGCACAACACAAATAGTAAATACATCTCCACCTTAAGACCTAATTGCCACACAGCTTGATGTGGGCCTTAAGACTAAATCGTTGATTTTGATTTCTTTTTCTCATAACCTAGAAACACAACTGAGGAATCTGCTTGCCTCCCAAGTTTCCCATATACTTCAAAATCCACATGGAAATACCTTGACCTGGGCACCTTTCTGCTCTTTTTCATCTTGCCTTTGTTGGTGCTGGTGGGTGTCTATGGCCATGTGGCTAAAAAGCTATGGATCCATGATGCTGTTGATGACATCAATATCCACACTTACATCTGCCAGCGTGGGAAGAAGAAGCAGACCCTGAAGATGCTGATGATTGTGGTGCTTCTGTATACAATCAGCTGGCTCCCCCTCAACATCTACCTGGTGCTACTATCCAGTGAATCCATCTCAAGCCACAATGGTCTCTACTTTTTCCTGCACTGGCTAGCAATTAGTAGTTCCTGCTACAATCCATATATCTATTGCTGGCTCAGTGATAGCTTTCGTATTGAAGTTCAGAAGGTCATTATGGAAATCCAGAAGATGCTTCTAGATAAAATCAGCCGCCTCAGGGGAGAGCATCGCCGACTGAGCTCTGTATCTCATACCCAACCACCTGCCTGTGTGGATCCCAATCCAGGAGTGCCCAAATTCCCACGATTCAAAGATTTTGATGAGCTGCCCAGTCCCCCTCCCTCTCCAGCAGTGGAGATCTCCTTTCTCCACTTAGTGCCTAGAGTTTAAGCTGCCCAGACCGCCCGACTCTCAGTTCTCAAAATATCTAAGGTATTATAAGATCAAAATAAACTAGAATTCATTAATTTCTCATGTGTTTACATAGAAGGAGGGAATAATATTAGAGGGATGAGGGCCATGTGAACTAACGTACTTATTCACTTGAATTTCCTTTTCTCTGGTTTTATGCTTGTTCCTCTTTTATGTTTTTTTTTCTCCCTCCAAATCGAATACACTGAGAATATCTGATCATCAGGTATTAATTTCTCTGCCACTCAAAGGAAATTCTTTCTGACATGAGGTTTTTAGAACTCTATCTCTGGTTCTGTTCCTCAGCCTCCTTTTATGTTTTTGAGACCACCCAGACATTATGCTTTCCCACAGATAATTCAAGCTTTTGGAGTCCTTTGAGATATCAGATATTATTATTTATATTTTATTTAGATGTACAGGAGAATGACTTTATTATTTTGTTCCCATGGAAATGCTAAGAGACTAATGTATCATTTCTGAAGTTTCACTGGGTGCTCTGGGAACTTAACGTATATTGTAAGTGTAAGTGCTTAGTAGTATCTTTTCTCCAGTGGTAGTGAGGATGAGGAATGTTACAGATACCCAGGAATAGATAAGGCAGTAATATGATTCACCCCATGTAATCAGAGTTATTTTCCCAGGTTGCTATACAATTTAGAAATAACTTCCCTCTTAATTCCAAGAAAAATCAAAGTGCCCAAGTTCACACTTCAAAATCCCAAACCTCCTCCATGTTTCTGACTCTACATTTAGTTTCCAACTTTGTTTCATGTAAATGTGTACTTTTGTCTTTCTTTTTCTGGAAAAAATAGAAAATGTTTTAATTATCCCTGTCTCTTTAGCTTATGGAAAATTTCAACTCAACAGAAGAGAGGAGGAGGAGGAAGAAGAAGAAGAAGAAGAAGGAGGAGGAGGAATACCTTGTCCTGTCACTGCCATTAGTCTGGATACAATGTTATTAATGTTCTTTGGAGAGCATCAATGATTGCATATATCAAGATGATACCAGGATGAGAATCGAACTTGTGGTCCTCCTCAATTTCCTCTCTTCTTTGCCTCTTCCTCAGTACCCTTGGACTCCCCCTGGTCTTTCCTCACCCTTTCCTAGCCTTTGTCCATTTCTTCTTCTTTGTTCCTGTTCCAACTTCTACTCATCTTTCTCCTCTTTCATTTCCTTCTCCACTCCCATTTATTTCTCCACTCTTATTTGTCTTTTTGTTATAAAAATCTCAACAATTACAAGCTATCCAGTCTCTACTGAGATATCTCCTGGTTGGTAATGTATGGACAGAATTTTAGGATCAGGAAATGAGGTAATGACAGTCAGCCTCCAGCTATTCTGTTTTCACTTAGTGAAAAGATGTGCTTTTTGGGGGGTTCAGAACTTCAAATGTTTCTAGTAAATTACCATACTTGCTATAGTGTTGTATCCCTTTTTGGATCAAGGACAATTTTGGAGAAAGACCTAATTCAAGTTTAAATTATTTCTTTCCATTCTCTTTTTTATGTGTTCTTTTTATCCTTTAAATTTAATCCATGGCTCCTGTCCTATCATTAATACCCCAATTACAAAACAATTAAAGTATATGAATACATATTTGGAGTAGCTTTAGGCTGAAAACATAAGTGAATCTTATATTGTGATCATTATAAACTGCCAACCCACCTGTGATCTCCTTTTGGCTTTAGCTGTTTTGGGGTTTAATAGTCTTTGTGAGTAGTGAGCTCTGCTTGTGTGTTTTCCAAACATGCTATGTAAATACTTCTGATTACCTTAAAGTCAGATATACATATTTCGTTTTCACTCACCATTTGGTATAATCGATATTTCCCAGGATAATGGACTGTCTGCTTATGGTTCTGTCTCCCCACATGGAGAAGGCAAAGTTGAATTTGGCTTGAGTAACCCATGTTTATTAGAAGCATTGTACCTAGCTCTGAAAGCCTTCTTCTTCAGTCTAGACTTAGGAGAAATTTGGGTAAAAGGGCTTATCATTGTAACTTAAATGATTATTGTACAATTATACTTTAACCTAATATTCTACCCTTCTTAAGAAAGCACTTCCTCACCCCTATCCCTATTATATACAAAGAATCAAATTTCTTTCACCCCCAGTAAGTCTTGGAATCTGGAATGTTCCATGCTTGACAGATAATCCAACTTCAGTGTTTGCTGCTGACTTGGCTGGTAACTCTAAAGACCCAGAATATTATACAACAGCTTTGGTGATGTATGGACATTTGACAAGTTAGGCATAGAAACTTCATGTGGGCCTTTGGTTAGAGATTTTCCAGGAGCAACTGATCTGAATTCAGTACTCAGCCAAGTCTGAGGGTGCTACTATTGTAAGAAGTTTCTGGCTGAAGGGCTCATTTGGTTGGAACATGGTGCTAATGAGCTCTAGATCCTAGGCTCTAACCCATGTGCAGCCATTTAGCTCTGTGGGTTTGGGCATGGTGCTAAAGAACTGTGGTCACATGGTTTCAATACCCCACGTTTGTCCTTTTACAAAGACTTACCCTAGCCACTCTTTTTCCTAACTAGAGTTATCAGCCACCTGGAAGGCCCAGCAAAACTGTTGTGAAAATATTACTGCAAATTTTGTTTTTACTTATGGAGACAACAGTTTATAGTACACCCCTTATTGGTTGTGTGCTAGCAGTGTTACATAATTAGGAAAGCATCACTTTTGAAATGTATAAATGAACAAAGAGAGCATAGCAGAAGTGACAGAAAAGAGTAATTGCTAGATTCTCCCCTTTTACAAATTCAAATGCATGTGTTACACTTGTTAAATACCAAGACACTGTATGTCTGTACAAGGTAAGATATTTGGAGAAATTCTTTGACAAGAGTAAGCTCTGTATGTAGTCTTTCTGATATTCAAATTTAATAGGACAATTTGGAGTGGGGAATTCCTCTTTTGGCATAGTTATCTGGGATGCTGGTAATCATGTTTTGGTCACCGTATATGTGACATACACATTCTTTCTAACGTGTTTTGAGCTTATAGGCTCTTTCCTTGTGAAATTCCATGTATCTATTAAGTTAAGGTATCTTTCCACAGTGTCACATATAATTCTAGAAATGCATATGAACAGTAGCATAAATATATAAGTACATACATATATACAGTATAGCATATTAGCACACATAATCTACCACAACTTTCTTGATTCTAAAGAATGTCAACATATCTAGACTCTGAGGCAAAGTTTCACTAACGGACATACTGTTGTCATCTACTACACATGATGAACAAAAGGAAATACACCAGATATGAGCTATATGAGAGTAAAAGTGAAGTTGTTTAGTCTGATACTTCTTCTTCACAGACTTTTATGTGTCTATTTCAAACTTATTTCCCTTGTAATAGTGACAGTAATATCTTGTGTGTGATTATGACTTTGTATATAATTCTCAAAATAAGATCTTGTGATATTTATCAACAAGTGTTCATTTTCAAGATTTTACTCTGTATTGAAAAACTAAACACTGTTGAGGGGGATTATATAAAGTTTCAGCTTCGGATTTGGAGTTCTTGCATTTTAGAATATGCTTGTTAATAAAGAAAAAAAGCAGCCTTATCTGGCTCCTCAAGGTGCACATGGAGGAAACAGCATAGATTAGCCTGGTGAGATTTTCATGACGTAATATATGCAGGCCCCAGTAAAAGTGTCTGTGAGCAGATTTATGCAAATTAATTTATGTTAATTGGATTAGTTGAAATGTAACATCTAGAATGAATTCTCTGTTCTTTCGTGATGAGACCTCCTGGAAATAAATTTTTCCAGTTTATTTTTATAGAAAGATCTTAGAAGGCACCTAATAGAGAGATACTGTGCCTCATGGCATTTGGTTTACAGGATTTTTCAGTCAATGGTGGGAAGTCTGTGTTAAAAGTAGGGAAAGTGAATACTGTATTCGTAATTTTAGACAAGAGGTTGTCACTGCTTTTGTACCTGCAACTTAATGCAGAGGAAATTCTGTGTAAAAACTATCCAGGAATAAAAATATCTAAATAAAAAAAAACAGAAAAAAGTCTTTAAGCTTAGAGTCTATATTGTAGTTAGTAAAATTTTATCCATCACCTGTATAAGCAGTATCCCTCCCTCATGAACTGGAACTGAACTTGATGATACTTTAATGGATTTCAGCTTTTCAGCTTTGCTCACATGCTTTGTGAAACTATGAAAATATCCAAAGCACATGTACATAGGCATATTACACACTTGCTATTTGATTCAAACCCAGCAGTGATATGGACTGTGTGAAACTGACACTTTCTGGGAGAAAGACTGTGACACTGTCAAATTCTACTCAAATGACAGAGGAAATGAGGCTCCCTGAAGTGATATTGATGAATTACATCTTGACAAAAGGAATAAAGGAAGTCTTGCCATGCTACAACAGGAGAATGAACATTATTCTTACCATTGTGCTTGTTACTTGTTTCTGTTGCTTTAAATACCTACTAATGTTGTTATTTCTCTCTACTCTAATTTAATGTTTGACTATGTATTCTATATTGAAGAGAGGAGGGGCCAAGGGGGAAGGGGTACTGTGGTTGTAGGGGTATAGAAGTAGTAGTAGACTAAGACATATATATTTACATAAACATATACTAAATAAAATTATTTGTTCAAGCATTCCTGATCTCTTCTTGTAGATCTAACGGGAAAAAGGCAAAAGATGGGGGAAGACAGTTGGGATAGTGGTTACTTGTGATTCCCAGTGGATCATTAGCTAAAGTTGACATTTAAACCTTTCCCTCTGATCAACATATGGGCATTAAAGTATAAGTGGATGGGGCGAAGGTATAACATAAAAGCAAACCCTTTTATCTCTTTTATAGAAAAGCTTCACGGTGAGCAAAGGAGACAATTTGTCTTTGGAGAAAATATGTAAAAAGCCCTAGAAGTTCTGATTTTGGAACCAGGAAAGTATGCTGGCACGTTAGTATGAAGGGATGAGTACAGGAAAAGAGTACAAGAATGGATGGGTCAAGGCCAGAATACCACAAACAGGGAAGATGCCTCGCTTGGAAAAACCAAATCCAGAACTTGAGAAGTTTAACATTCTTCTAAGTTATCTGTTCTCAAGCTGTATGTTGTGACCCCTTTGGGTCACATATAAGATATCCTGAATATCAGATATTTACATTATAATCCATAAGAGTAGCAAAATTACAGTTATGAAGTAGCAATAAAAATAATTTTAGAGCTGGGGTCATCACAACTGTGTGAAAGGATAGCAGCTTTAGGAAGGTTGAGAACCACTGCTCTAAGCATATTTTGCTTGAAATGTCACTAAAATTTAGCACACTAGCCCTTAGAGATTGTAAGATTCTCTTCTGTATGCTCGAACCCTTTAATAGTTGGTAGGCTTATTCAAAGACCCAGTCTATCTCAGATACATTAATGGAGAACAACTGGAGAATAAACTCAAAGAATGCAAAAATCATAAATCTGTTTTAACAAATTTCAAGGTCTTAGAGTTTTGGGGTTCTACCAAATTCTAACCCAGGACCACCAATTCTGTTTATTTTCTGCACATAGTAACTTTTTAGATGCTTGTTTGTTTTCTAATGATAGAAAGCAAAAAGGGATGTGAATTTGGGATGTGGGGATATGGGAAGGATCTGGAAAGAGTTGATGGAGGGGAGCTAAAATCAGAATATATTATATGAAAAACTGTCTGTTTTGGTAAAAATTATTTGAGATAGTATGGTTGCCCTTTTAAAGATTATTTTTTAAGTCTATATGTTTCTGTCTATGTGTGAGTTTGTGCAGATGAATGCAGTGTGAGAGGAGGACAGAAGAAAGTTTGGGAAAGGTAGTTGTGAGCTCCTAACATGCTTGCAGGCAATAGAACTCTATTCCTTTGTAAGTGAAGCCAGTGCTGTTAACTGCTGAGACATCTCATCAGCCTCATGGTGTTTAATTTTAAATGTCTATTTCCTGAAGCTTATATCACCTGGGAAGAGAACCTGAATAAGGAAAAATCTGAATTAGGTTGGCCTATGGAAAGCTGTCATGATTGTTAATAGGGGTGAGAAGATCAACACTGAGTGTGGACAACACCAGTTCACAGTCTGGGCCTGGAACTGTGCAAGAGAGAAGAAAGCTAGCTGAGCATTAGCACTGAGCAAACAGGCAGCTTGACTGTATCTGCTTCTCTCCTCTCTTGACAGTGGATGTAGTGTGACCTGCTGTCTAACTTCTGCCTTTGTAACTTCACGAAGCAATGGACTGTAACCTTGAATTGTAGGCCAAATTAAGTTTTCCCTACCCTGTGTGTGAGTGTGTGTGTGTGTGTGTTTGGTAAGGATATTTTATCATAAGAACAGAAATGAAACTGGAACATATCAATAACATCAAAATCTAGTTTAACTTAGGTAGTTTTACCAACATTTCCTATTTCCTAGCCTCCGTCTCTCTGCTTTATTTTTGCTTGAAAACTTTTAGATATTTTTCTGTCACTATAATAATAAATACTTTATAAAGTCAACCTATGAAGAAAATATATCTTTTCTTTATTTTTGTTATTAGTTACATTATATTAACTCTGTATCCTAGCTGTATCCCACTCCTACATTCCCTCCCAATCCCACCCTATCTCCCTCATCTCCTCCCTGCCCCTATCCAAGTCCACTGATAGGGGAAGAATTCCTCCCCTTTCATCTCACCGTTCAGGGATCTTCAGGCCTGGCTGTAAAGTCTTCCTCTGTGGCCTAGCAGGGCTGCTCCTCCCTTGGCGGGTAGGGAGGTCAAAGAGCCCACCATTGAGTCCATGTCAGAAATAGTCACTGTTACCCTTACTAGGGTACCCACTTGGAAACTGAGTTACCATGGGCTACATCCAAGCAGAGGTTCTAGATTATATCCATACATGGTCCTTAGTTGGAGAAACACTCTCATATAAGACCCCTGTGCCTAGATATATTTGGTCCTTGTGGAGCTCTTATCCTCTCCAGGTCATATTAACTCCCCCTTCTTTCCTATGATTCCCTGCACTCTGCCAAAGGTTTGGTTAGGAGTCTCAGTATCTGCTTTGATACACTGCTAGGTAGAGTCTTTCAGAGGCTGTAGTAGACTCTTCTCCTGCTACTTGTTTTCTCCTATATCCAATGACCATTTTATCCCGGGTCCTCTTTTTTGTTTATCTTTAGGTGTATAGATTTCTTTATGTTTATCATACCTTATAGATCTAAATAAGTGAGTATATACCATGTGTGTCTTTCTCTTTCTGGGATACCTCACTCAGAACGATCTTTTCTAGATCCTACCATTTGCTTGCAAATTTCATGATTTCCTCGTTTTTAAATGCTGAGTAGTACTCTATTGTGTAAAAATACACAATTTCTGTATCCATTCCTGAACTGATGGACATCTGGGTTGTTTCCAGGTTCTGGCTATTACAAATAAAACTGCCACAAACATGGTTGAGCAAATGTCCTTGTTGTGTACTTGAGCATATTTTGGATATATGCCTAGGAGTGGTATAGCTGGGTCTTGAAGAAGTGCTATTCCTAATTGTTTGAGAAAGCACCAGATTGATTTCCAAAGTAGTTGTACCAGTTCACATTTCCACCAGCAATGGAGGAGGGTTCTCCTTTCTCCATAGCCTCTCAAGCATGTGTTGTCATTTGAGTTTTTGATTTTAGCCATTTTGATGGGTGTAAGGGGAAATCTCAGGGTCGTTTTGATTTGCATCTCTCTGATGGCTAAGGATGTTGAGCAACTTTAATTGTTTCTCTGCCATTCTATATTCCTCTACAGATAATTCTCTGTTTTGCTTCATACCCCATTTTTTTCCATTGGACTGCTTGATTTGTTGCTTTTTAAATCATTTAGTTCTTTATATATTCTGGATATCAGCCCTCTGTCAGATACAGGGTTGGTGAAGATCCTTTCCCAGTCTGTAGGCTGTCGTTTTGTTCTGACAATAGTGTCTTTTGCTTTACAGAAGCTTTTCAGTTTCATGAGTTCCCATTTGTTGATTGTTGCTCTTAGAGCCTGCACTGTTGGTGTTCTGTTCAGGAAGTTGTCTCCTGTGCAAGAAAATATATCTTATAAAAATAAACCTTATAGTTTTGAATGGCTGAAAATCCAAACGGTAAAATGTAGGTTACAGCAAGGATTACACTACAGCTACTTGATGGTAAAGAGTGTAGACAGAAATGATTACATTGCAATCAAAAATGCAGAGAGTGAGAGAGAAACCTATAACTTTACTATCCAGTTTATGGCAAGAACTATCAATCATAGGCAAGCTAAGTTAAATCTTTTCTAAAGGCAATAACTCTATGAAGACCTAAAGGGATTCCACTAGGCTCTACCGCTTAAGTATTCCTTTACCTGTATGCCTACACCGATATTCCTCCTATCCAATCAACATATATTACGTAATGTTTGCAGGATTTTACCATACCCTGCCTTTGTAGTCTCCTAAAGCAGAGATTCTTAAATTTTTCCCTGTCATGAGAAACTTTTGTCTCAGAAATTTTTACACAATTTCTGATATAGGTACACAAAATGAGCTTGTAAACCAGATTTTACTGATAATAAATTAGGCATGAGTTTGCATTTTAACTACATTTTTTGTTGTTGCAATTTCAGAAAAATTTAGTGTTACCAATTTTTTTCACAACCCTAAAATTTAATTTTGTGGCAACATATGTGGTCACAACCTCATTTAAGATATTCTGACTTCTACTCCACTCAGGGAAGTAGGTAAGCTAAGTGTAGATATTTATTTCTTCCTCTGCTCCTCCAAATCCAATCCCAGTGTCTCATCCCCACCCATGCAGCAGACTGGTCACCTGATGCAGTATCAGACACTCCCCTCCAATCTCTAGGGGATCACATAGATCTTTCTTTCCAAACTTCCGTCTCCCTATTCCTCATTTGATACCAGTCCCCAATTTAAATAGCCATTCCCTTGGAACCCACAGGATTCTCAGGCCAGGGAATCAGCCTAATTTTGGATTTTTACCCCTCCCTCCTCCTCCAAATCCAATAGTCCAGTCTAGCCTCATCTCTGTAGCAAAGCACATGCTGTCATTTCCCCCTCTTCTATTCCTTCATCCTCAGCAGATCATGCAGATCATCTCCTCAAAACTTGCTCCCCAGTTATCCTGTTATTCCAACCACCAACTCAATCAAGCACCCCCTGGGAAGCTTCCAGTCAGTCCAGAGATAGAAACAAGTAGACCAACAAAGCAGGTTGGCAACCTTCATAACTCCACTCTCCCTCTTCTACTCCATATCCAATCCCCCAGTCTCATCCCCAGCTCTGTAACAGAGTACCTGCTAGTGTCTCTCCCCACTCTCTGCTACTATTCTTCAAGGGACTAAGCAGACACTGTTCCAACACCCTGATTTCCTTCTATCTTATGGAATCTCTTGGCATTTACCACCTAGTCCATCTCCATTGCTATGTGCCGGATATCAATACCTAGAAACTTATTTTACCATGAAGCCCCAGTGGCCACATCTATCAAGATTGAGGAAGAATTTCCTTCCAGGCAACACACCCCCACCACACCCTTCTAAGAAGCAGAGAAGACAATGCAAATCAATGAACAATATACTCAACCAACAAAGATAGGACCAAATATTACTGCCTAGCATTGCAGTCTTTCCAAACTCAGATGCAGAGACACCAGCATAGAACATAGTCAATAACATCCAAGATAATATGTCTCCACTAGAGCCAAGCAAACCTACCACTGTAGGCTGCAAGAATTGCAAGACAGCTAACACAGAAGAAAAATATGCTAAAATTTATTTTATTAATATGATACAAGTCCTTAAAGAGGAAATGAATCAACCCCTTAGAGTAATCTACAAACACTGGAAAGAAATGAATAAAATAATTCAATACCTGAAAGTGGAAATAGAATCAATAAAAACAAAACTGAAGAAAATCTGGAAATGAAAAAATTAGGGACTCAAACTGGAAACTTAGAACCAAGATTCACCAGCAGAATATTAAAGATGGAAGAGAGAATTTCAGGCATTGAAGACATGATAGAAGAAATAGACACTTTGGTAAAAGGAAATGTTAACCCTAATGCACATTAAAAAATATCTGAGACACCATGAAAAGAACAAATCTAAGAATAATAAAAACAGAAGGAGAATAAAACCAGGTAAAAGGGCACAGGAAATATTTTCAACAAAACCATAAAAGTATTTTTTTCTAACCTAAAGGAGATGCCTATCAAGATAAAAGAAGTATACAGAATACCAAGTAGACTGGAACAGAAACGAAATTTTCTCAGCACATAATAATCAAAGCACTAAACATACAGAAGAAATAAAGAATATTAAAAGGTGCAAGGTATAGGGACCAAGTGACATACAAAGGCAGACCTATTAGATTACGCCAATCTTCTCGGAGACTCTAAAACCCAGAAGGGTTTAGGCAGATACGCTGCAAACTCTAGAGACAACAAACGCTAGCCCAGACTACTATACCCAGCAAAACCTTCAACCATCAAAGATGGAGAAAGTAAGAAATTCCACAATAAAAGCAATTTGAGCCAATATCTATGCACAAATTAACCTAATAAAAGGCACTAGAAGGGGGGGCATCCAAGATGGCGGAGCCTGGAGGACACTCTTTCTGACCAACAGCACCGCAGGATCTGCCCAGTGACCAGCAGACAGAACTCTGGGGCCTAAAACACCAGCGATTGTGTTTCCCAGGTGAGAGGAAACCCACGATGTGGGATTCAATGAGCTTCAGGTCACCCAGCTAAACCACAGAACAATTCTTGGGTCCTGCCAGTAGTTCAGTCACTAGCCCAGAGCCAGACACTGCTGACGTGCTTTGATCACTGTCCTAGAATGAACTGTGGGCCCCACAACACCAGAAACTGGGATTTCCAGTTGAAAGAAAACTCCACAGTGCAAGAACGGATCGCCACCGACCTTTGGTCATCCAGACAATCCCTGGAAAAAGATCTGGGTCCTGCAGGTGCCCAGTAGCCAGCCGGGAGGGGGGTGCACAGGCGTTAGCACAGAGTCCTGCCTGAAAGCTTGACTCACTGCCCCAGATAGAACTGTTGGCTCCAGGGCACCAGATACTGAGTTTCTTTGTCGGGGTAGAAGCCCACAGTGAGAGAAACAGCAGGTATGACCTCAATGCACTGGGCCAACACCTCCTCCCACACATAAAGAAAGTTCTTGGGAAAAGTCTCAGGGTTCCTACAAGCACCCAGGCACCCAGGCACCCAATTGCCCAGTCACCAGCAATTCAGAGCCACACGCCTATGCCTGCATGCTCTATTCGCTATCCCAGATGGACCTACAGACCCCAAAACACCACAGACTCAGGGAAAAATCAGTTCCAACCCTCAGGACACCCAGCTCCAGAAAAGTTTCTGTGTTCCCACAGGCTCTAAGCTCTGGCCTTTGACGGCTCATGTGATTGCTATGCTCACCTGCCACTGCTAGGGTACTGGACCACACATCTGCAATCTCAGACTTACAAAAGCCTGAGAGCCATTGGAGCAGCCCTCAGATACGGTTCCAAGGAGCAACCAGTTATCTCTGGCTAAACCGACTAAACCACGGGACTCTGTGGTTCCTCATAAGGGCAAATACAGCTTCACAGCAGCAGCAGCAGCAGCAGCTCACTAAATTCAGAGCAAGAAACCCAGCAGCAGGGCAGCCATCTCCGGGACTTCTACAGATGAGAGGAGAGCCTTCCTGAATACCAGAGTTACTACACAGGTCCATAGGCCTGAGGTGAACTGTGACAGTTACTGAGAAGCACCACCATTCAGTTGAGTATACCCAAAAAGCTGAGGAGATCTACTTCAGAACCCTGCCAAGGGGATTCTCCCCACCCCAGTACTCCACAAGTTACCAGAAATTAAGACAACACTTTAGACAGACAAATAAATAGAGGCCAGTGCAAAAACACAACCAACAAAAGGCAAAGCAGTATGACATCCCCAGAACACAGGTATCCAGGGGCAAGTAGCCCCTGGACACACTAACATAAGTAAATATCAAGATGAAGACCATACACTATGCTTATGGAGAGGTTAATGGTGGAAACAAATACAATGTGTAAAGAATTAGAGGAAGATAAAATCAAACAGATTGTGGCCATTCGTAAGAAATACAGGAAGATGAGGCCAAAGAGTTTGTAGCTTTCAGAGAGGAAGTGATTAAATCACTGAAAGAAATTAAATAAACAGCAGAATGTTCAAACAGGGGAAGGAATTGAAGGAAAAACAGGAAAATACAGTCAGACAGGAGAAGGAATTCAACAAAACAGTTAAAGATCTGAAGATAGAATTGGAAAAATTAAAGAAAACACAAATGAAGGAAATCATGGAGAGGGAGAACCTAGAAAAGAAAACAGAAACTACAGAGGTAAGCATAACCAACAGACTACAAGAGATGGAAGAAAGAATCTCAGGTGTGAAAGATACAATGGAATCACACCTGATTTCAGAATCACACCTGATTTCTCAACAGAGACTATGAAAGCCAGAAGGGCCTGGACGGATATCACGCAGAGCATAAGAGAACACAGATGTCAGCCCAGGCTACTATACCCAGCAAAACTCTCAGTCCTCATAGATAGAGAAAACAAGATATTCAATGACAAAAACAAATTTCAACAATATCTACACACAAATCCACTGTTACAGAAGCTACTAGAAGGAAAAATACAACCCAAGAAAATGAACTACTTTCAAGAAAACATAGGAAATAAATAACCTCATGACAGCAAAACAAAAAGTAGCCAAGCACACGAACACATTACCACAGCCAATATCAATATCAAAGGATCTAACAGCCAGTGATCAGTAATCTTGCTCAACATCAATGGACTCAATTCTCCAATAAAAAGACACAGAGTAACAGAATGGATGCATAAACAAGAACCAGCAATCTGTTGCACACAAGAAACACACCTAAGTCACAAAGATAGATATTACCTGGGAGGAAAGAAATGGAAGACAGTTTTCCAAGCAAATAGACCCAGGAAGTAAACAGAAGCAACCATTCCAATATCTAATAAAATAGGCTTTCTACTGAAATTAATAAAAAGAGATTGGGAAGGACACTTCATACTTAACAAGTGAAAATTCCACCAGGAAGACATCACAAGCCTGAACACCTATGCCCCAAATGCAAGGGCTCCCACATTTGTATAAGAAACATCCCAGATGTCCCTCAGTTGAGGAATGGATACAGAAATTGTGGTACTTTTACACAATGGAATACTACTCAGCAATTAAAAATGAGTAAATCATAAAATTTGCAGGCAAATGGTGGGACCTGGAAATGATCATCCTGAGTGAGGTATCCCAAAAGCAGAAAGACGAACATGGTATATACTCACTTATATAGACCTATAAGATAGGATAAAAATACAGAAATCTATACACCTAAAGAAGATAAACAAGAAAGAGGACCTGGGGTAAGAGGATTAATACTCATTTAGAAAGTCAAACGGGACTGACATTGGATGTAGGAGTAAACAAGTAGCAGGACAAGAGCCGACCACAGAGGGCCGTAAAAACACTCTTCCTAGCAGTGTATCAAAGCGAATATTAAGAAATAACCAATCCTTTGGCAGAGTGCAGGGAATCATATGAAAGAAGGGGGAGTTAGTATGACCTGGAGAGGTCAGGAGCTCCGCAAGAACCAAATATATCAGGGCACAGGGGTCTTTTATGAGACTGTCTCTCCAACCAAGGACCATGTATGGTTATAACCTAGAACCCCTGCTTGTATGTAGCAAATGGTAGCTCAATTC
>CM053742.1:80569307-80628703 GCA_028658305.1 Pachyuromys duprasi
CCTTTGGCAGAGTGCAGGGAATCATATGAAAGAAGGGGGAGTTAGTATGACCTGGAGAGGTCAGGAGCTCCGCAAGAACCAAATATATCAGGGCACAGGGGTCTTTTATGAGACTGTCTCTCCAACCAAGGACCATGTATGGTTATAACCTAGAACCCCTGCTTGTATGTAGCAAATGGTAGCTCAATTCCCAAGTGGGCATACAAGAAAGGGGAACAGAAACTATTTTGGACATGAACTCAATGGCTGGCTCTTCGACCTTCCTGTCCCCGAGGGAGGAGCAGCTTTGCTAGGCCACAGAAGAGGACATTGTAGCCACTCCCGAAGAGACCTGATAAGCTAGAGTTAGATGGAAGAGGAGGAGGTCCTCCCATATCAGTGGACTTAGAAAGGTGCAGGGAGGAGATGAGGGAGGGAAAGGGGAGATAGGGAGGGAATGTGGGAGGGGGCTACAGCTGGGATACAAAGTACATAACCTGTGATTAATATAAAATAAAAAAGAAAAAAGAAAAAAAATGAAAAAAGAAACATTAATAAAATTAAACCATATATAAATTATCACACATTAATAGTGGAAGACTTCAACACTCCACTCTCAAAAAAGGATAAGTCAACAAAACATAAATTAAACAAAGAAAGAATAACTCTAACAGTGGTTATTAATAAAATGACCTAACAGACATCTACTGAACCTTTCACCCAAACACAAAAGAATTTACTTTCTTCTCAGCACCTAATGGATCCTTCTCCAGAGTAGACCATATATTTGGTCACAAAGCAATCTTCAATAGATATAAGAAATTTGAAATAACCCATTGAATGCTATCTGATCACCATGAAGTAAAGCTGGACCTCAACAACAACAGAAATACCAAAAAAGTCTACACCCACACATGGAAACTGATGAACTCACTGCTCAATGGCAACTGGGTAAGGGAAGAAATAAAAAGAAATAGAAGTCTTCCTAGAATTTAATGAAAATGAAGGCACAACATACCCAAACTTAATGGGTCATGATGAAAGCATTGCTAAGAGGAAAGTTCATAGCACTAAGTGCCTTGAAGAAGAAATTCAAAAAATCTCATTCAAGCAACTTAATGACTCACCTAAAAGCCCAAAAGAAAAAACAAGCAGACACACCAAAAAGGAGTAGATGGCTGGAAAGAATCAAGCTCAGGACTAAAATCAATAAACTAGAATCAAAGAAAATAAGTCAAAGAATCAATGCAACTAAGAGCTGGTTCCTTGAAAAAATCAACAAGATAGACAAATCCTTAGCCAAACTAACTAAAAGGCAGAGAGACACTATCCAAATCAACAAAATCAGAAATGAAAAGGGGAACATAACAGCAGACTCTGAAGAAATCCAAACAATCATGAGGACTTACTTCAAAAGTCTATATGCCACAAAATTTGAAAATCTAAATGAAATGGACAATTTTCTTAATCGATTCCACTTACAAAAGCTGTATCAAGACCAGGTAAATCAATTAAATAGTCCTATATCCCCTAAGGAAATGGAAGCGGTCATCAAAAGTCTCCCATCCAAAAGAAGCCCAGGGCCAGATGGTATCATTGCAGAATTCTACCAAAACTTCAAAGAAGAGCTAATACCAGCTCTCTTCAAAGTATTCCACAAAATAGAAACAGAAGGAACACTACCAAACTCATTCTTTGAAGCCACAGTCACCTTGGTAACTAAACCTCATAAAGACCCAACAAAGAAAGAAAATTTCAGGCCAATCTCCCTTATGAACATTGATGTGAAAATACTCAACAAAATACGTGCAAACTGAATACAAGAACACATCAAAAATATCATCCACTATGTCCAAGTAGGCTTCATCCCAGGTATGCAGGGGTGGTTTATACTGAAATCCATCAATGTGATCCACCATATAAACAAACTGCAAGAAAAAATTAACAGGATAATCTCCTTAGATGGTGAAAAAGCATTTGGAAAAATTCAATATCCATTCATGTTTAAAGTATTGGAGAGATCAGGGATACAGGGTACATACCTAAACATAGTAAAGGCAATATACAGCAAGCTTATAGCAAACATCAAACTAAACAGAGAGAAATTTAAAACAATCCCACTGAAATCAAGGACGAGGCAAGGCTGCCCCCTCTCTCCATATCTCTTCAACATAGTTCTTGAAGTCCTTGCTAGAACAATAAGAAAATTAAAGGAAATCAAAGGATACAAGTTGGAAAAGAATTAGTCAAAGTATCACTATTTGCAGATGATATGAGAGTATACCTGAGTGAAACCCAAAATTCTACCAGGAGAACTCCTATACCTGGTAAACACCTTCAGCAAAGTGGCTGGATACAAAATCAACTAAAAAAAAAATCAGTAGCCTTCATGTATACAAAAGACAAAAAGGGCTGTGAGAGAAATTAGGTAAACAACACCTTTCACAGTAGCCACAAAGACATAAAGTACCTTGGTCTGAACCTAACAAAACATGTCAAAAACTTGTTTGAAAAAATTTCAAGTCTCTGAAGAAAGAAATAGAAGAAGATATCAAAAGATGGAGACATCTCCAATGTTCATGGCTTGGCAGGATTAACATAGTAAAAATGGACATCTTACCAAAAGCAATCTACAGATTCAATGCAATTTCTATCAAATTACCAACACAATTCTTTACAGATCTTGAAAGAAAAATTCTCAATTTCATATGGAATAACAAGAAACCCAGAATTGCTAAAACAGTCCTCTACAGTAAGAGATCTTCTGGAGGTATCTTCACCCCTGATCACAAGCTGTACTATACAGCAACAGTAATAAAAACTGCATGGTACTGGCATAGAAACAGAATGGTGGATCAATGGAATCAGTTGGAAGACCTAGAAATAAACCGATCCCTGATTTTTATGGACACCTGATTTTTGACAAAGATGCCAAACCATACAATGGAAAAAAGACAGCATCTTCAACAAATGGTGCTGGTGTAGCTGGATGTCTTCATGTAGAAAAATGCAAATAGATCCATACTTATCACCCTGCACAAAACTAAAGTCCAAGTTGATTGAAGACCTCAATATAAAAGTAGACACACAAAACCTGTTAGAAGAAAAAGTGGGGAAGAGTCTTGAACTCATTGGCATAGGAGACAACTTACTAACCAGAACACCAACAGCACAGCCGCTAAGAGCAACAATCAAAAATGGGACCTCATGAAACTGAAAAGCTTCTGTAAAGGAAAGGACATTCTTGTTAAACCAAGATGACTGCCTACAGATTGGGAGAGAATCTTCACCATCTCTATATCTGACAGAGGGTTAATATCCAATATATATAAAGAACTCAAGAAGTTAAACAGCAACAAATCAAGTAATCCAATTAAAAAATGGGGTCCAGTGCTAAACAGAGAATTCTCAATAGGGGAACATGAAGTGGCAGAGAAACACTTAAAGAAATGTCAACATCCTTAGTCATCAGGGAAATGCAAATCAAAACGACCCTGAGATTTCACCTTACACCCATCAGAATGGCTAAGATGAATTACTCAAGTGACAACACATGCTGGAGAGGATGTTGAGAAAGGTGAACCCTTCTCCACTGCTGGTGGCAATGTAAACTTGTACAACCACTGTGGAAATCAATCTGGTGCTTTCTCAGACAATTAGGAATAGCACTTTCTCATGATCCAGCGATACCACTCTTATGCATATATCCAAAATATGTTCAAGTACACAACAAGGACATTTGCTTAACCATGTTTGTAGTAGCTTTATTTGTAATAGCCAGAAACTGGAAAAAGCCCTGACGTCCTTCAGTTGAAGAATGGATAAAGCATTTGTGGTACATCTACAGAATGGAATACTACTCAGCAATAAAAAGCAAGGAAATCATGAAATTTTCAGGTAAATGGTGGAAAATGGAAAAAATCTTTCTGAGTGAGGTATGTCAGAAGCAGAAAGAAACACAGGGTGTATATTCACTCATATGTGGATATTAGATATAGAATATAGAATAAACATACTAAAATCTGTACATCTAAGGAAGCTAATCAAGAAGGAGGACTCTGGCTAAGATGCTCAATCACCATTCAGAAAGGCAAAGAGTATTGGCATCAGAGGAGGGAGAAAATAGGGAACAGGATAGGAACCTACCACAGAGGGCCTCTGAAAGGTTCTACGCTGCAGTGTATTGAGGCAGATGCTGAGACTCATAGCCAAACTTTGGGCAGAGTGCAGGTAATCTTATGAATGAAGTGGGAGAGAGTAAGCCCTGGAGAGGACAGGAGTTCCATAAGAACAGCAACAGATCCAAAAAGTCTGGGCACAGGGGTCTTTTCTGAGACTGATACTCCAGCCAAGGACCACTTAAGGAGGTTACCTGGAACTCCTGCACAGAGTTATCCCATGGCAATTCAGTATCTAAGTGGGTTCCATAGCAATGGTGACACAGACTGTCTCTGACAAGAACTGTTTGGCTTGCTCTTTGATCACCTCACTCCTGAGTGGGAGCAGCCTTACCAGGCCACAGAGGAAGACAATGCATCCAGTCCTGATGAGATCTGATAGACTAGGATCAGAGGGAAGTGGAGGAGGACCTCCCATATCAGTGGCCTGGGGGAGGGGTATGGGTGGAGAAGGGGGAAGAAGAGTGGGATTGGGAGGGGAGGAGGGAGGGAGCTACAAGGGGGATACAAAGTGAAAGAAGTTACTAGAAGCAAAACTTCACTAAGAGGGTAACCACACCTAAGAAAACAAAAAGAATATATAATCCAAGACCAGCAAATTTAAACAGGCAAAACACATGTACGCATACAGATATATACATACCAAAACATCAAAAAACAGTTATGAAAAAAACACCACTCATTGATGTCTCTGAATATCATTGGTCTCAATTCTCCATTACAATGACACAAAGTAACAGACCATATTAGAAAATGGGATCCATGTTTCTGAATCATCCAAGAAATATACCTCACAATCAAGTATAGATACCTTGTCAGGGGAAATGGCTGGGAAAAGATACCCCAAGGAAATAGACCTAAGAAGCAAACTTGCATAGCAATTTGAATATCTGACAAAATAGACTTCAAACCAAAACTAATTAAAAGAGATAACTTCATACTCACCAAATAAAAAATCCACAAAAGATACTGCAATTATTAACATCTATGCCACAATCACAAGGACTCCCACATTTGTAAAAGAAAAAATACTACAGCTTAAATATCATATTGATTTTCATATACAGATGGTCAGAGACTTCTGTGAGGGGCCGCACTCACATTCGCCATTACAAGATGGCGCTGATATCCTGTGTCTCAAACTGATAAACAAGAAAGCTGCGCATGTGCGAAGGAAATTTCCACTCATTGTGCTCTGCCTCTCCCGTGGCGTCACCCCGCCTGATGAGTTACAGCCAATCAGAGGCTGACACATCCTAAGCGGAGGATAGTTTTCTATATAAGGGCTGGGTTTCTGCCGCTCAGGGTCTCTGTCTCTACTCATTGTAAGCTTATGCTCTCCCTCTCAAGATGCATTAAAGCTTTACTGCAGAAGGATCCTTTGTGTGCCACGTCGTTCTTGCTGGCGAGACGGTAACGCGCGCAACAGACTTCCATAACCAACACTTGCCAATAGAGAGATCACTCAGACAAAAAACTAAACAGAAATGCTGGGCATAATTGAAGTTATAAACAAATGGACCTAACATATATTATACAAGATGTCTCACCCAACACAAAAGGGTAGATACAAGAAAATTGAAACAAACCCCTACAATCTATCAGCCCACTAAAAATTAGATCTTGATACCAATAATAACAGAAAGCTTACAAAACTCAAACAAAACATTAACAAGATGGCAGCAACAAAACCTCTCAAGATACTTGTGTTCTCAAAACAAACAAAAATGTAGTTATAAAATGACTCCTAATGATATTCTGCTATACTCATAGATCAATGCCTTGCTCAGCCATCATCATAGAAGCATTTCCTTCTGCATATAGGACTACATAACAAGACACATGGCCAGAATTATGCAGAATGTGAAAGACATTGAATCACTCAGCCCTAAAAAAGAGGGATGTTTCCATTAGTTCCCCTCAGGGCTCAGGGAATCCTGCAAAAGAGGAGGCAGAAAGAATATAAGCTCCGGAAGGGATGAAAAACACTAAGAAAACAATGCAGTCTAAATAAATCAACATGAGAAAAGCTCATATGAACTCACAGAGACTGAAGCAGCATGCACAGGCCCTGCACTAGTATGCACTAGGTCCTCTGTTCAGTGTTTTATTGGGATTCCTAAGTGTGCAAACAAGTGAGTTTCTGTTTCTTGTACATTCTCTTGGGCTTCTCCCCTCAGTCCATACAAATATATTGTATTATATTTATATTATATTATATCCTGATTGTTTTTTCATAACAGACCTTAAAGGAGTGGATCCAGGTAAGGGGGGAGGTGGAGAAGAGATAGGAGGTAAAGTGGGGGTAAACTAAAACCAGGATATATTACATGAAAAAAAAATCTGTGTTCAACAAAAGGAAAAAAATTTAAAAACATATATGTTGATTTCTACACAATAGTCCAATTTTGTCTCTTTTACAATGTCAATATTTTTAACATTTTATTCCTTGATAATTTCATACAATGTTTTTTGATCACATTTAACCCCCCTTCTCCAGCTCCTCCAAGTTCCATCCCCGCCTTACTACCCACCTAAGTTCTAGTTCTTTTATTTTTATTTAAACTTGAGTCCAATTTTTGTTGGCCAATTCATCTTTGATGTGGTATCTGCCTGCCCTTACATGAAGTTGAACTAGTCGGGTTCATATCATTAGGGTTATTGGACTAACTCCTACTCTCCCAAAAGCTATCAAATGTCAATACTTACTCAGTTTAATGATGGGGCTTCATTGCAACCTCCCCTGCTCCATGTCTTGTTCATGCAATCACAACTGCTATAAATTCAGTCATACAACTACTGTGCTGTGTCTGGAAAACATTTTCCTTAAAGTCATCAACCATGTCTAGCTGTTATAGTCTGTCTTATTTAGAGTGTCTTTTGCTGTGAAGAGACACCATGACCACAGTAACTCTGAGAAAGGAAAACATTTAATTGGGGCTGGCTTACAAGTTCAGAGGTTTAGTCCATTATCATCATAGCAGGAAGCATGGCAGCATGCAGGCAGACTTAGTGCTGGAGAGGTAGCTGAGGGTTCTACTTCTGTATCTACAGGCAGCTGAGAGAGAGAAAGAGAGAGAGAGAGAATGGGTCTGGTTTGAGTATTTGAAACATCAGAGCCCACTCCCAGTGACACACTTCTTCCAACATGGCCACACCAACTCTAAAAAGAACACACCTAACAGTACCAACCCTTATGAGCCTATGGGGGCAATTTTTATCCAAATGCATTCCACTCCTTGGCACCCATAGATTTGTAGCTATGCAAAAATGCTTTCAGTCCAATTTCAAAAGTCCCTGTAGTCTATAACTGTCTCAAAAAGACCAAAGATCAAAGTCTCTTCAGAGTCTCATGCAGTCTCTTAACTGTGACCTCTGTAAAAATCAAAATGAAGCAGCAGATCACATACTTCCAATATACAGTAGCAGAGGATATACATTACCATTCCAAAAGGAGGCATAATGAGAAAATGCTGGACCAAAGCAAGACTGATAACCAGCTGGACAAACTCTAAACTCTGTATCTCTATGCCTGACGTCAAAACTGTTCCGATCTCCAACTGTTTTCAGCTTTGTTGACTGCAATACACTTCTCTGTCTTGGGCTATTACCACTTCCTATCAGCGACTTTCCTTGGCATGTATGCCTCAGCCCTGGCATCTCCAACATTTTGGCATCTTCATGGCAATCTAGGCTTCAATTGCACAGTTTCACACAATGGCTGCTCCTGGCGTCCATGCAGGCACACCGCTGTACAGTTGGTTCAGCACCCTTTCTTAGCCTTATAGAAATTCCATAACCTCTTTTTTTGATCCATGCCTCTAAAGCCAGGATGACATGACACAAGCTGCCAAGTTCTGCTGCTTGCTGTAGCTGGAACATGACCCCCTCTTTCTGACTGCAATTTCATCAGTTTTCTGATTCCAGTTTTTAACCTTCACTGCTTAACCTTGGATCTCCTGGAATGTTCTGTAGACAGGCTGGCCTTGACCTCAGAAGTCTACTTGCCTCTGCCTCCAAAACATAGGTGGGGGATGGGAGTGTGGGAGAGATTAAGCTATCACACCCTATTCTGAGTTTTTAAAAATTCCTTTCCACAGGTTGGAAGCTTAGATGGATGGGGTTTTTTCCCCCTGAGGTTACCACTCCCACTATTCCATCTAGCATCAGACTTTTCTGAAATCTTTTTTTAAAATGTTCCTTGAACACAGGATTTGGCTCCATTAAACTTCCTGCTGTCCCCTTTCTCCTCAAACTGTATAGTTTGTATTTTTCCTTGCTCAGCTTGCTCCCTGTCATTATAGATCTGCATAAGATTGGCCACTAATAATCACATGGCATAGTCAGTGCTAGGCTGTCTTGAAATATTCATTGCCAAAGCTATTAATCCATTATTCTTCAATTTATCCTCAGACAGATTTTTGTGACAGAAGTAGCCACATTTCACCTGAAAATATCACAAGAATGATCTCTAGGCTACAAACTTATATTCTTCTCCTCAGAAACCTCTTGAGTCAGGCACCCACAGTTCAAATCACTTTCAGCACCACTGTCTTCCCTGTTCCTACTTAAATGTTCTATTAAGCCCCAATTAAAATGCCCAAGCACTTTTCTAGTCCAAAGTCTCAAAGTATTTCATATTCTTCCAAACAGGTATGAGAGGGCCTATCACAGCAATACCCCAGTCACTCGTACCAGCTCCTGTTTTAATGTTTCTATTGCTGTAAAGAGACATATTGACCACAGTAATTTTGATAAGGGAAAACATTTAATTGGGGCTGGTTAAGAGTTCAGAGGTTTAGTCCGTTATTGCCATGACAGGAAGCCTGGTGGCATGCAGGCAGACATGGTGCTGGAGAAGTAGCTGAGTGTTCTACATCTACACAGGCAGCAAATATTCTCTTGTCCTACCTTCACTTCTCAAGTTTTGTGTGTGTGTGTGTGTGTGCGTATGTGTGTGTTTGTATATTCTGCTGAGTCCATTTAATACTGCTCATAAGTGTCTTTGTTTAGGGCTGACCACTATGAAATGCTTCATCCCTGGAGAAGACTAATTCTTTTGTTTGTTTGTTTTTATTTTGTTGTTTATTTATTTATATGTTTATTATTAGTGACATTTTATTAACTCTGTATCCCAGGTGAATCCTGCTCCCTCATTCCCTCCAATTCCCACTCTCCCTCCCTCCTCTACTCCCTGCCCCTTTCTAAGTCCACTGATAGGGGAGGACCTCCTCCCTTTTCATCTGACCCTGGTTTATCAAGTCTCTTCAGGACTAGCTGCAAAGTCCTCCTCTGAGGCCAAGGAGGGCTGCTCCTTCCTTGCTGGGTGGGGAGGTCAAAGATCCCGCCATTGAGTTCATGTCAGAAATAGTCCTACTTCCCTTACTAGGGTACCCACTTGAAAACTGAGCTACCATGGGCTACAGGCAAGCAGAGGTTCTAGGTTATAACACCCATGGTCCTTGGTTGGAAAAACACTCCCATATAAGACCCGATGTGCCCAGATATATTTGGTCCCTGTGGAGCAACAAGGACATTCGCTCGACCATGTTTGTAGCAGCTTTATTTGTAATAGCCAGAACCTGGAAACAACCCAGATGTCCTCAGTCGACGAATGGATACAGAAATTGTGGTATTTTTACACAATGGATTATTACCCAGAAATTAAAAATGAAGAAATCATGAAATTTGCAGACAAATGGTGGGATCTAGAAAAGATAATTCTGAGTGAGTATCCCAGAAGGAGAAAGACACACATGGTATATACTCACTTATTTAGACCTATAAGATATGATAAACATACTGAAATCTATACACCTAAAGAAGATAAAAAAAAAAGAGGACCCAGGATAAGATGATCAATCCTCACTTAGAAAGACAAATGGGATCGAGGAGAAAACAAATAACAGGACAGGGTCCTAGACTCTACCTAGCAGCATATCAAAGCAGAAACTGAGACTCATAACCAAACCTTCAGCAGATGGCAAGGAATCATATGAAAGAAGGGGGAGTTAATGTGATCTGGAGAGGACTGATTCTTCCTAACTCAGAAGATACTGTCTTTAGCTCTTCATATACGAGGGAGGGTCTTGTTAGATTTCCCCCATCTACACTGATGGGTCCAGTAATGCTGCCATTGTGCAGATCTTATTAGGTAATCATATCTTTGAGATTTTGTGAGTGTATCTTTTCTGTCATAGACAGGCATCCTGGTTTTCAGTATCTTTCAGTCTCCTCTTCTACAATATTCACTGGACCCTAGATGTAGGAGTCATATTGTTAAAGTGTCAGTTGAGCCTGAGTACCTCATGGCCAGTTGTTTTCTTCATTTGTGCCTATTTTGAATTTTTTATGGTCTCTGGTGAAAACAAAGCATTTTTGATGAAGCATGAGAGCTACAATTATCTTTAAGTATAAGAATCAGGATTTAAATCAAGTAACCCAATTTAAAAATGAGGTACACAGCTAAACAGAAAATTCTCAATAGAGGAATATCGAATGGCAGAGAAACACTTAAAGAAATGCTAACATCCTTAGTTATCAGAGAAATGCAAATAAAAACGACCCTGAGATTTCACCTTAGACCCATCAAAATGGGTAAGATAAAAAAACTCAAGTGAAAACACAGGCTTGAGAGGATGTGGAAAAAGGGGAACCCTCCTCCATTGCTGGTGGGAATGTAAACTTATACAACCACTTTGGAAATCAATCTGGAGGTTTCTCAGATAATTAGAAATAGTGCTACCTCAAGATCCAGCTATATCACTCCTAGGCATATATCCAAAATTTACTCAAGTATACAACAAGGACATTTTCTTAACCATGTTTGTAGAAGCTTTATTCATAATATGCAGAAGCTGGAAACAACCCAGATGTTCCTCAGTTGAAGAATGGATACAGAAATTGCGGCACATTTGTACAATGGAATACTACGCAGCAATTAAGAAGAAGGAAACATGAAATTTGCAGGCAAATGGTGGGATCTACAAAAGGTCATCCTGAATGAGGTATCCATGAAGCAGAAAAACACACATGATATATACTCACTTATAAGTGGATACTAGACATATAATATAAGATAAACATACTAAAATCTGTACACCTAAAGAAGCTAATCAAGAAGGAGGACCCTAGATAAGATGCTCAATCTTCATTCAGAAAGACAAACAGGATGGACATAGGAAGAGGGAGAAAACAGGAAACAGGACAGGAGTCTTTCACAGAGGGCCTCTGAAAGACTCTACCCAGCAGGATATCAAAACATGCTGAGACTCATAGCCAAACTTTGGCCAGAGTGCAGGGAATCTTATGAAAGAAGGGGGAGATAGACAGACCTGGAAGGGACAGGAGCTCCACAAGGAGAGCAACAGAACCACAAAATCTGGGCACAGGGGTCTTTCCTGAGACTCATATTCTTAAAAAGGACTATGTATAGAGATAAACTAGAATCCCTGCACAGATGCAGCCCATGGCAACTCAGTGTCCAAGAGGGTTTCCCAGTAAAAAGAACAGGGACTGTCTCTTAGATGAATTCATGGGCTGGTTCTTTGGTCAGTTCCACCCGAGGTGGAGGCAGCCTTACCAGGTCACAGAGGAAGACAATGAATCCAGTCCTGATGAGGTCTGATAGACTAGGGTTGGATGGAATGGGAGGAGGACCTCCCCTATCAGTGGACTGGGGGCGAGACATAGGAGAAGAAGAGGGAAGGAAGGTGGGACTGGGAGGGGAGGGAGAAGGGGCTACAGCTGGGATACAAAGTTAATAAACTAATTAATAAAAATAGAATAAAATTAATAAAAATGAAAAGAAACCCTAAAGAAATCCAAAATAAAAATAAATAAATAAACAAACAAACAAACAAATAACTAAATAATATTGAAGCACTATTCAAAAAATCAAAGAATCAGGATTTAGAATACAGTTAGGAACTACACTGATTTAGTAAAGTTGCAATAGTAGTTTGTCTAGTTTTCATGATCTCCTCTAGCTAATTAGTTGATTAGGTTTATAATACTGAAATAGATTTCTTCCTTTTTATCAGTGTGAAAGTCCAATTACACAGCTGTTGGTTTTTTTTCCCCAATATGTGTCACTGTTCTACTCTTGAATATATCTTATGATGCTGGTCAACATTGTAATTTATAAGCTTTACAGTAAGGTGGGATGCTGGTCAACATTGTAATTTATAAGCTTTACAGATAGGTGGGACTATTTATTGTTTTTCTCCTTTGGAGCTTACATTGAATCTTTAGATACCATGACAGTTAGTTCTCAGGGAGGAGTTTTCCAGGTTAGCTCCACTTTAATTCTACGTCCTGTAGTCCTGTATCTTGAGAAATAGTGCTACCTTCAACTTCTGGGAGACAACCAACAGTAATGACAATAGATTACATTATTATTAATTTTGAGAGTCTCTTTGACTCTCAGTCCAACAACTTGAGGGAAGGTTCCTCATTCCTGGCACTGGAATTTTTGTTACAGCTCTTATAGTCTTGCCAACCTATCTTCGTGAAGAACCCTGAGGTATGCAAGGAGGAGTATGATATGGATAATTGTAATGTGTTATTCATACTTCTGGAAGAGAAAGATAATCATTAATCTCACCCAACCTTGCAAGCTGTACCAATGGACAACCTGAGAAGATACTCCCAGTTATGCAATAGTGTCATGAATGTTATGGGAGTAGTCCACCACTATCTTATTGGATTTAAGGAACTCTCCACAAGATTGGATCCATCTTTTGCACCACTAATGGGACCAAGAACCTGTCTCTAGATAGATTATGATCCCTAGGAGAAAACCTATTATTATTATTTTGCTAAATAAAAATAATATTAAAATAACTACTAGTGGCTTATTGCTATGCCCATAGATCAGTGCATCTCTTAACAAAGAAGTTTCTTCTTCCAGTAAATGGTGAGTAGAACAGAACTACAATTTTTTAATGTACAGAGCCTAAGAGACTGAACAATACTAAGCCCTAAATGGAACATGAAATGTCAATAGTTTAAACATTAATTCTTTTGTGGGAGGGACACCCATACCAGAGTGCATGTGTGGAGGTCAGAAGACAACTTGCAGGAGTCATTCTCTCTTTCTATATGAGGATTCTGGTATGGAATTTAGGTCATCACATTTGGCAACAAGTTCCCTTACCTCACCTGCTTTCAGTATCATTATTTTTCTCTTAATTTTTATAATTTTTAATAAAATATTAACTTTGCCTGTCAGGGAATTAATTGTGAATGGTTTTACACTTACATACGGTTTGAACTTTATTTTCTTCTTTACACACCATTCCAAATCTCGATTGAAACTTTTAGATTGACTGTCAGTGTCAAATTTTAACTTAGCCCAAAGCACGGCTTGTTTACTTTGTACTGACACAACATTCTAATAAGAACATCTTGAATTATTTTGGCTGAAAAGAAACCAACTTTCAAATACCTATTAAGTACTACCATTTTTCTTTGCCTTTGGCAATGTTGATTAAATAATAATTTTATAGGAACTCTTCATGCACGAATAAAAACAAAGGAAATCTTTTTGTATATTGTGTCAGTTGATAAATGCATTTTAAAGAATTTGTAACAATGAACACAAAAGTTCTTTCCTTTTGAAAAGTCAGAGGAAATTTTAATGATGCAGAAGAAAATTCACTAAAAAATTACAATATGATATTGAATACATTTAAAAGCATTTGTGATATTGAACACATTTAAAGGAATTTTCAAATTCATGTTTTTTGTTTGTGTAACTAAGAAACTAGAGTTGAAAAGAGGAAGTCATGTATGTTACTCATAGCATATATACATCACCATGACACAGGTGTACACACATAGACACACACACCTATAAATGTATTTTATTTGTAACAGATTTTCTAGGAAGTCTAGCAAAAATTCAATTTTGTTAAGTTTACATTTCATTTGTTTGCTAATGATATTTCATTAGCATATAAAGATGCATTATTTTTTTCAAGAGCAAATTTTTAAGGTACATGAGTCACTTGTTGTGAAAGTCTAGATTACCTTATCTTCTTCTTTAGATAATACAGTAAATTATCCCATGTAGTAAGAGGAGCAGTCACATAATAAGATCATACATCTAATCTCATATGTATGTCATAAGTAATCATTATATTTATATAATCACCCAATGAATAGCACCATAAATGGAGATTGATAATCTAAACCACATAGTCTATAATTATATGGTTACTTCTGTAGACACATAAGGTATTTGAGAATAAAATTTAGCCCCATGTTCATAAACTTGGTTTGTGGAGCTAAGCAGAGCAAGACAATAGGGAGAAATCTTTTACCTACAACCCAGATCAGAATAAGCATAGTATCAGTGGACTTAGACATAATATGCATGAGATAAGACAATTATTTTATTTCATAAATACTTGTTTTGTTGTTATTTAAAATAGTCACTGGGGACACATTGTCCCAGGTCCTTGATATTTGTCATAATCAATATACTTACACACATCTGTCTCTGATTCTTTTTTAGCCTCAGAACTCTTACATTCAAATTACAATCCTTCTATAAGTATAGGAGGAAATACTTATATATAGATACACATGTGCAGATGTATGTTCACAAACCTGTGTATGAATATATACATATATGTGTAAATACATATGCATATATATTCAGAGAGAAAATTGTGGAGACGAGGGCAAAACAATGTATGAGTCACAGGTGGTATATGACTACAAGAAACCAGTGATTTCCAGGCACAGCAAGACAGTGGCACATACAAATTCACAGTGATTCTGAAAGCACACACAATGTCTATGCAAAAACATGCACAAAATTTGAGCATGGAAGGGGGAACTAGTAACAGTGTAGCTCTTGTAGTGGAGAAGATATTAACAACTCAAGGTGGCTAAAAGAAGCATAAATTTGTTAAAAATGTAGCCCATAAGAATCTACCGAAGCTTCAGTAAATGCTCTCATATTCATGGACATAGTGCCAGGAATAATGGACTTAATTTGTACATTAGCCATGGTTTTTTATGGGTATAGAACTGAGAATATGAATATCTACACTAAAATAATTTTAAAATGAGTTAAATATATTAAATGTAACAACAGTTATCTCATAGCTGAGAAGCTGAGAACCCAGCAGTTGTTCAGTCCTTGAGGTCGTGAGCCTTGGCAGTTTCATTAGTGCTAGAGTGATTTTCTCACACTTAGTAGGCTGACCACACTGCACTTGTAGTTGCTCAGTGCAGAAGGGTGGGTGTCTCAGAAGTTCGAATATGGTGCTAAAACCTTGGGAGGGAGAGCCACTAGTCCTTAGTCAATAAAGGAAGCATGGAAATTGATATCAGCACAGGAATCAGCAACAGCAGAAACAGGGTAAAACAGCTGGATAACAAGACAAAAGGCCAAGCTAGCAAAAGGGCAAATAATCTTTGTTTTGTCAAGATTTTTCCATATATATATATATATATATATATATATATATAAATCTTGACAAAACTATATATTTAAATTATTACAAAATTTAATTAGAGAGACTCTGATTATAAATAGTATATGTTTAGAAGAATAGGTTCATGCAATTCAGGAGTTAACCATCAGATAAATGGCAAAAATTTGAATGAATTAGTTCATGGTGTTTTTACTTAGAATGTTTTATCTTCTTTTTAAAAAATTTACTTTTTTACTTTTTGACTTGTTTGTTTAAAGGTAATTTTAAGATATATTTTTAAAACCCTAGAACATAATTTCAATTCTTTTTGGGTCTCCTAGACTGAGAAAGGTTTTCATCAAACTAAAAAGTTCCTGTGGGTACTGGGTATGTATAACAACTAGTACTGTACATCAGTTAAGAGACTAAAAAGTACCAAGGTCTACATTCTAAAAATGTGTTTCATTTGATTATCTTACTGTTTTTCAGTTTATTTATTTTTTATTTATTACACTTTATTCACTTTGTATTCCAGCTGTAGACCCCTCCTTTGGCCCTTCCTAGTCCCACCCTCCTCCCTTCCTAATCACCTCCCATGTCCCTCCCCAAGTCCACAGATAGGGGATTGCTACCTCATGATCAAGCTATACCACTCCTAGGCATATGTCCAAAATATGCACAAGTATACAAAGACATTTGCTCAACCTATTCATAGCAACTCTATTCATAATAGCCAGAATCTGGAAACAACCCAGAAGTCCCTCAGTGGAGGAATGGATACAGAAATTGTGGTAAACTTATACAATTGCTGAATACTACTCAGCAATCAAAAACAAGGAAATCATGAAATTTGCAGGTAAATGGTGGGAACTAGAAAAGATCATCCTGAGCGAGGTATACCAGAAGCAGAAAGACACAATTGGTAAATACATATTTATAAGTGGATATTAGACATATACTATAAGATAAACATCCTTACATTTTTTAAATATGAGGTGATACCATAAGGTTCCACCCATACTTAGAGTGGATCTTTCCACTTCAATTAAGGGGATCATAACAATTCTCCAGTCATAGATTCATACTCAGGTGATTAAAATTTTAGGGCACTGATAAAAACTAAGAAAAAATAACATGAAGTTGGGAAAGTATGTGAATTAAATTTATTAGTGATCAACTGAATAACCAATCTGCATCAGTATTGTATTAAGGAAAGAATTAAACAAGCTTCTCTTTGGTGTCATTTAACCAAGAGTGAGTTCAGATTTAAATTCTGTACCTCATACTCCTTGTGCCTTACATCTCCATCACAAAGAGCTTCTTTCTCTGTATTTATTGAACAGTAAACAGAGAATCATATGGGAAAAAGAATGGGGAACCTTTACTGATATCTGTAATAGCGTTTTACAAAGGGTTACTCACTACCTCCAACTGATCCCAACTGACTGAGGAAACAAACAATACTACAAACATCATTGTTTATCAACCAATATTCATAAATAGTTGATTTCAAATTTTATGGTAGGTTTTAGAAGGTTGTTTTCAACTTCTGACTTTGCTTTTTTAAGCAAATGATAAACTCACATTGCTCTGGGTTAGGGACATAAAAAAGTACATAATTTAAGATTACAGCTATGCATTTGTTAGTTTGTAAAGGTTGATAATACAGGAAATCCATCACAAGTAAGCTTGATTGTTCCATAGTTTTCTAAAAGGAAGGTTAAACAAACAAGTGAGTGCAAAGTAAGCGAGAGGTCTTAAGTCTCAACTGAATTTAATGTGTAATATTAATTGTGGCTGTGAGACAAATAAAAGGCCTGTTTGAAAAAAAACTTCAAGTGTCTGAAGAAAGAAACTGAAGAAGATATCACAAGATGGAAAGATCTCCCATGCTCATGGATTAGTAGGATTAACATAGTGAAAGTGGACATTTTGCTAAAATCAATCTACAGATTCAAGGCAACCCCTATCAAAATACCAACACAATTCTTTACAGACTTTGAAAGAGAATTCTCAAATTCATACGGAGAAATAAAAATCCCAGAATTTCCAAAACGATCCTGTACAGCAAACAGATCATCTGGAGTTATCTCCATCCCTGATTTCAAGCTGTACTACAGAGCAATAGTAATAAAAACTGCATGGTATTGGCATAGAAACAGAAAGGTGGATCAATGGAAGTGAATAGAAGAACCAGAAATAAACCCACACACCTATGAATACCTGATTTTTGACAAAGAAGCCAATACCATACAACGGAAAAAAAAGGTAGCATCTTTAACAAATGGTGCTGGTCCAACTGGATGTCTACATGCAGAAAAATGAGAATAGATCCATATTTATCACCCTGCACAAAATTAAACCAAGTGGATGAAAGACCTCAACATAAAACCAGACACACTAAATCGGCTAGAAGAAAAAGTGGGGAAGAGCCCAAATTCATTGGCACAGGAGACAACTTCCTGCACCGAACAACAACAGCACAGGCTCTAAGAGCAACAATCAATGAATGGGAATTCATGAAACTGAAAAGTTTTGCAAAGCAAAAGACACTGTCCTCAGAACAAAACGGCAGCCTACAGACTGGGAAAGGATCCTCACCAACCCTATATCTGAAAGAGGGCTGATATTCAGAATACATAAAGAACTAAAGAAGTTAAAAAGCAACCAATCAAGCAATCCAATTAAAAAATGTGCCTCAAAGCTAAACAGAGAATTCTCTGTAGAGGAATATAGAATGGCAGAGAAGCACTTAAAGAAATGCTCAATGTCCTTGGCCATCAGGGAGATGCAAATCAGAACGACACTGAGATTTCACCCACCAGAACGGCAAAGATCAAAAACTCAAGTGACAACACATGCTGGAGAGGTTGTGGAGAAAGGGAAACCTTCCTCCATTGCTGGTGGGAATATAAACTTGTACAACCATTTTGGAAATCAATCTGGTGCTTTCTCAGACAATTAGGAATAGTGCTTCTTCAAGATCCAGTTATACCACTCCTAGGCATATATCCAAAATTTGCTCAAGTACACAACAAGGATATTTGCTCAACCATGTTTTTAGCAGTTTTATTTGTAATAGCCAGAATCTGGAAACAACCCGGATGTCCATCAACGGAGGAATGGTTACAGAAATTGTGGTACTTTTACACAATGGAATACTACTCAGCAATTAAAAACAAGGAAATCATGAAATTTGCAGGCAAGTGGTGTTATCTAGAAAAGATGATCCTAAGTGAGGTATCCCAGAAGCAGAAAGACACATGCAGTAAATACTCACTTATAAGTGGGTACCTATAAGATAGGATAAACATACTAAAATATGTACACCTAAAGAAGATAAACAAGAAAAAGGACCCAGGGATAAGATGATCAATCCTCACTTAGAAAGACAAATGGGATGGACATGGAAAGTAGGAGAAAACAAGTAACAGAACAGGAGCCTACCATAGAGGGCCTCTGAAAAACTCTACCTAGCAGTATATAAAAGCTGAAGCTGAGACTCATAACCAATCCTTGGGCAGAGTGCAGGGAATCATATGAAAGAAGGGGGAGTTAGAATCACCTGGAGAGGACAGGAGCTTCAAAAGGACCAAATGTATCTGGGCACAGGGGTCTTTTATGAGACTGTATCTCCAACCAAGGACCATTTATGGATATATCTTAGAACCACTGCTCTGCTCTAGCCCATGGAAGTTCAGTATCCAAGTGGGTTCCCTAGAAAGGGGAACAGGGACTGTTTCTGACATGAATTCAATGTCTGGCTCTTTAATCCTCCCCTACCTCCCGAGGGAGGATCAGCCTGGCTAGGCCACAGAGGAGGACATTGCACCCAGTCCTGAAGAAACCTGATAAGCTAGGGTTAGATGGAAGGTGAGGAGGAGTTTCCCTATCAGTGGACTTGGAGAGGGGCAGGGAGAAGATGGGGAGGGAGTGTAGGATTGGGAGGGAATGAAGAAGGAGGCTACAGCTGGGATACGAACTTAATAAAATGTAACTAATATAAAAAATTAAATAAAAATTATGGCTGTGAGGTGCAGCAAACAGTCCATTCTCTTTGTAAGAAATATTTTCAGAATATTGTACTGTCAGAGGAAGGACTGTTGATAGAGCTGCACAGTACAGAATTGGAAGGAATGAGAAGTCTTCATTAAAGCACATATTTGTGTTTATGAAATTCTTGGAAAATGAGATAGAGAAGAGTATTTTTGATATGACTTGGGTAATGCAATCATAAACACACAGCAGTTATGGTTACTTACACAAGACCTGCATAGATAAATAAGACATGGAACTGGTAGGGATAGAGTTTGAGAAGAGGAAGGATATCCATAGGAAAATGGAAGGTAACTATTGGAGGTTGGTCAAATGCTAATTTTAGCACTCGAAGTCTGGTTAGTGCCTGCCAGATACATCCATCTTTGTGTAAACGTTCCTAAAACATTATACCTGATTGCTTCATTAAATGTCCTATACCTGGGCACGGCAAAATGGGGTAGGCATGGCTTGGGACCCCGGTTTTTGAGGATGAATTAATCAGGGGAATCATCGGTCAGATGGAGAGGAAGAAAGAAGACAATAATGGGTTAGCCGGGGGAAGAAACTTCATGGGGCCTGGAGGAAGCACTCCTATACTGGCATGAAAAGGCCCAGAAGAAGAATAAAAGCAAGTATTTAAACGATTATGGGTGGAAGATAAGATAAGTAAGAAGAATGGCATTGGATGGGGGTTGGGAGATGAATGGTAAGGATATTGAGACAGTGTAAGTGAAGTGTAAGTGAAGTATAAGTGAATTAGGTCAATAAGGCAATTATGTGTGTTATATTTTTGTGATAGAGGGTTAGATAATACTGCTGTGGTAATCGTAAGACTAATAATAAACACGATATAGCCCAACACCCATTTTATTATTAATTTACTACAACAATGAGAGTGGCAACAAGCTGTCAATATAGTCACAATACAACGTATATATGTATAAAATTGTCAAATATTAAATTTTAACAAATTCGTTGCTTTTGTAAACAATATAGTAGAAAGCAATCAAAGAAAGCAAGTGGCATTGACCTGTATCTCCATACTCATACACCTTCAGCACTATGCATACATATATGAAAACACACACATATGCACACAAAAGCATGGAGGAAATTACCGAATCATTAGTCATTTCTACTGCATTCATAGTAGCTGGGGCAGTCAAAATCTTAGTTGACTTGTTTGAATTTTACAGTGTTACTATTGTTAGGATTGTGCAGCAAAATTACATGGCAGGTTCACAAATCACACCACGTTCCATGTGGGGGGTGGTATTAAGGAAAGGGGGAAGGGGTCATAGAGACCATCTCTGAGCAAGGTAGGGGGAAGAGAGAGTGCAGGTGGTGTGAGTTCTCTTATAAGGTGATCCAGAGCATTCTCAGATGGTTTCAGATGGTTTCTAGGTGGTCCATAGGTGGCCTCACAGATGCCTGATATATGGTTTGTCAAGTCCCTTGGGGTGGGCCATAGAGATGCCTGCTTATGAATCCCAACAACCATGGTACTAGTGTTTTGTTTGTTTGTTTGTTTCTTGGATTCTCTTGGTGTCTGCCTATTCAATTTATATGAGGTTCCTAGTTTACTATCAAAGGGCTTTCAGTAATTTTTGTTCTGCTTATGCAAGCCAGAGGGATATTTTAATTCTTATAAATATGAACTGAGTAGAGATAATAATGCAACAAACACTTATCAGACATATGATATATTATTTTGGTAGATACTAAGATATATGATTTAAAAGATCTGGTCTTTTTTCTCATGGAACTTATAAATATATTAGGGGCATAGAAAGGAGTTTACACAAATAATTTCAGAAAACTCAGGTGCCATAAAAGAAAAGTAAGTAAATATATGTGCATAATAATAATCATCTCTTTAATGAATTTGGGAAGAAAAAATCTAAACATGAAACATGATTCAAATAAGTTTTGGATGGGTAGAATTGTGGGTTTTGACCAATGGTCTGTGTGTTTCTTGTGAAGCTTAAAATAGTAGTTGAAATTATGGCAAGAGCTGTTCAAGGGAAAATAGAAAGTATTTCTGTTTGATTGCCATTAATGATTTACTGATATACATGATTTATTACAATTTTCACATGTAATAGAATATAGTTTGTATTGCATCTAAGTAACAATCAAAAACATCAGCATGTAATTTTGTAATAATCTACACTTGTGGATTTTAAAATTTGACTTATAGAAAATTCTTAAATGAATATGTCATGCTTTAAAAATTCTTTAGGTCATTCCTACCTTCACAATTAACTTTTTTCATGGACCAGAGTAAAACAGCAACAATTTGATAAAGAACAGATAACCTTATAACACGTAAACACATGAAGTGTAAGGAAATGGTGATGGTATTGGATCAGTAGCTCTAAAAGCCAGAAGGATCTGTATGGAGGCTATATAGATGCTAAGAGACCACAGACACCAGACCAGACTACTACGCCTAGCAAAATATTCAGTCACAAAGATGGAGAAAGATATTCCATGATAAAAGCAAATTCTGTATCATCAATGTACAAATTTAGCCCTGCAGAAGACATTGAAAGGAAAAATTGAACATGAAGAAAACATGGGAAATAACCTCAGATCAGCAAATCAAAAGAAGGAAAAAATATCACTACCACAACAAGATAATGGGAATCAACAAATACTGCTCACTGTATCTATAAAATCAACTTTTCAATAAAAGACACAGATTAAATAAATAGATTAAATACTGTATCTATTCTTCTATAGCATCTAAGAAATACATCTTTTTAAAAAATTATTTATTTTTATGTACATTGATGTTTTGCCACCATGCATGTCTGTGTGAGGGTTCCAGTTCCTCTGGAATGGGAGTTAAGGACAGCTGGGAGCTGCTATGTGGGTGCTGGGAATCAAACCCAGTTCCTCTGGAAGAGCAGCAAATGTCATTAACTACTGAACCATCTCTCCAGCACCTAACACATCTAAATCTCAAGGATGGACATCACCTGAAGGTAAAAGATAGAAAAGAGGTATTCCAAACAAAAGAATCTAAAGAAGCCAGATTCAGTGTAATCACAACCAAATTTCCAACACAACTCTTCACAGAACTTGAAAAGATAATTGTCATCTTTATATGACAATTAAAGGAAATCCCTAGGACAGCTAAAACACTGATGAATGACAAAGAAACTTTTGGAGGTATCACTTTCCCTGAGCTCAAATTGTACTGCAGAGTTATTGTAATAAAAAAGCAGTGTATTAGCACATAAATAAACATGTCAATGGAATTTAATTGAAGACTTAGACATAAATCTGTACACCTACAGACACCTAATTTTTTTTATTATCTCTTATAATTTATTCACTTTGTATCCCCTCTGTACTGCCCTCCCATCCTCATCACCCAAAATGTCCCTTCCCTAGTCCACTGATAGGTAAGGTCCTCCTTGTTAAGATTGTGCAGCAAAGTTACATGGTGGGTTCACAAATCACTCCATGTGACTGGTTCCACATGGGAGGTTTATTAAGGGAAGGGGGAAGGGATCACAGAAACTGTCTCTGGGCAGGGCAGGAGAGAGAGAGAGATTGGAGTGGTATGAGTTTTCTTATAAGGTGACCCAGAGCATACTCAGGTGGTTTCAGGTGATCTCTAAGTGGCTTCACAGATGCCTGATATCTGGTTTGTCAGGTACCTTGGGGCTGGTGATAGAGATGCCTGCTTACAGATCCCAACTTTCTTCCCTTTTTGTTTTATTAAAAAGTGAGCAACTAGGAAGGGGTGATGGTGGGGAGGGTATAAGGGTAATCTTTTCTCTTCAAGCTACTTCCTGCTGACTAGGGGCATTGTCATTCTCAGGGTATAGCTTGTCCCAACCATCAGGGTCAAGATTGGAAGGTCATTGTCATCTGGTTCTGTGGGCAGAGGTTGATAACCCTGTAAGAGTGATTGATTAATGGTTTGGTTAGAGAATTTTTGTGTTTGTTGTTGGAGGAAGTTAATAAAGCAGGGTGCAAAAAGCAAAAGCAGAAAGATGAGCAGAAGGGGTGTGAGGAAGGGCAGAACCCATTTCCATGTGGGGTTCTCGAAGGCCCAAGAGCTATTCCCTTACCTTTTGTAGATTTGTCTGGAGTTGTTGGATTTCATCTTTTACTATACCTCACTGGTTGACATAGAAACAGCATTCCTCCTGGAGGAAGATACAAAGGTCATCTTCTTTAGCTGTGAGGAGATCCAATCCACATTGGTTTTGAAGTAGTACTGCTTCTAGCAAGTCCACCTGCCCTTGGGAAGTGGCTAGTCCTGCTGTTCTGACAGCAGCTGTGATTCCAACAACTGCCAAGAGGGACAAGACTTGAATTGCCTTCTTATCTTTTGGGCAGCTATTGAGTCCATGAGCAGGATTGGCAAGGGCTCCTTTTCATTTATCACCCCCAGCTCAGGCAAGAAAAGCACAAGTGTGCAAACTCCTGATCAACCAGCAGGCAGACGATGGTAGACCTGATTACCACAAAGAATCAATGTATTATTAGCAGTAAGGCATTGGAGGTGAGATGAGGTGTCAAGGATTATAGTTTTACTACAGGCTAAGGAACTTAGTATTCCTGGATACCTTGAAACAGCTTGCCACACTAAAGAGGGTGATATAAAAAAGGTGGGAGGTTATGACAACATCAGAGTCAGGGCAGTTATTGAATGGTGAAGTAAGGTTACTTGACAGGGTTACCAGGGAAGCTGTCAGCAGTAGTGGGTCCCAGGTGGGACACAGAGCCAGCAAGCTTTAAAATGGCCTGGTTGGGTCACATTAATGAGCTTGTAGGCTGAGATCAGAGTCTGAAGTAGGAGACAAATTACAGGTTGGTATTATTTAGGAGGGGGTATGTCAGAGAGGCAATGACCTTAGATGCTGGAGCCCGCCAGCCAGCAGAGTGGAACAATTCCTGAGTGGGGAGTGAGGATTGAGATAATTAAAGCAAGTCACATCAATACAAAAAAAGAAGTTCATGGAACTGCCAAACTTGTTTTCTCAAACTACTTCCCTGTGGCAGATACGGTCCAAGGTTACACAAACAAGTTTTAAGGAACTTGGTGAAATTTCCTCTTTTCTCTGTCTCAAAGTGAAGGCCAGGGTGAAAATTGTTTTTCAATAAATAACAAAGCAGCTTGAAAAACAAGCAGCTCTCCACACTTAGAGGAGTGTTTATTACCTTCTATTTCTCCCATTCCCAGGGATTGGGTAATATACCAGGCAGGATCTTATAGCTGAATGACCACAGGGGAATGGTGCTTAGCTACAGAGGGGTTTTAAGTATCCCAAACTTTGAGGTCCACTTGAGAAACTGGTAAAGAAATTGACGTGTCACAACTGGTAGGTAAGGTAGCTAGGAGAAGGAAGAGAGAGGACACTGGTGAGCTTGGGGTCAGACGAATGGGTGGAGTAAAGGAGATAGAGCCTTTCCCTTTGGCTAAAACAATCCTTTCCCAGTAAGGGAACTGGACAGGTTGGCATAACTGAAAAGGAATGAGTCCAGGGAACACTCCTGAAAATACAATTAAGTGGTGGAGTCCGGCAAGGCTGGCAAGGCTGTCTCCCTACCCCAACAGTAGAGGAATTAGAAGGAGAGGTTGGTCCCCAATACTCCATCAGGACTGAGTAAGTGGTTTCAGTGTCCACAAGGAAGGAGATGGCCTGCCCCGATACCATGATAATTACCCATAGCTCCGTGCTAGTCATGGCAGTGGTTGAGTCAAGAGAACCTAGGCACCTTCAGTCATCCATAGCCAGGCCAAGGATACGGGCCAGAGGGTGTTCTGGGAGTGATGCCTCCCCATCATGGGAGAAACGGTGGCAGTCAGCACCCCAATGTTCTTCTTGGTGGCATTTTCGATGGCTCTGGTGCCTTGCAGGGGTTAGGAAAAAACTGAGTCCAGTGACCTTCTTGGCCACATTTGAAAGAGGGATCCTATGGTCCTCATGCCATAGGAGGCAAAGGAGTCTGGGTAGTCACTGAGGCCAGTTGGATGGCCTTGGCCAGCATTTGGTATTTTGCTTGCGGAATTTCTTATCTCTCCCAGGTCAAGCGCTAAGACTTCTGCCTGGAGAGTCAGAGGTCCTCTCTCCAAGCATTTAAGCTTAGCCTTGATGTCGAGGTAATTCTGGGAGAAAAAAATATGTCATCAGGAGTTGCCTACCTTCTATACTTTCAAGGTCTAGATTAGTGTGCTATAAGAGAGCCTTTGTAAGGTGCTCTAGGAATTGGGACAGGTTTTCATTCTTGCCCTGAATGACATCCTGGAGCTACACAGAACTGATTGGCTTAAGGGCAGCCTTGCAGAGACTAGCCAGGAGACAGGTCATGAACTGATCTCTAGATAAAATGCCTTCTGGGGTATTATAATCCCATTGTGGATCCTGGTCAGGCACCACCTCAGCCCCAACCAGGTGTGCTGCATTTGTTTGGTGAACCTCATCTGCATGTGTTCTAGCCTCTTCCCAAACTCTCCTGTGTTCTTCAGGTAGTAGTTTATTGGTAAGAAATACATACATATATTTACATATATATATATATATATATATGCACGTGCGCGCGTGTGTGCGTGCGTGCGTGTGTGTGTGTGTGTGTATGTGTATAATGGAAGGTAATACTATAAGATTGAGATATTGAAATTCTTTAATAAAAGTAGAATGATTAGAGGTATAGAACCATAGTCTCTTTTCTACTTGAGAAAGTTCACTTAATGAGAAGGGATCACAAACCCTAACTAAGCCATCCACACTGGCAACCTCCCGCAAGGGAAGAATTGAGGCTGATTTATGCTGAGTAGTAGAAGAAGGGGGCTTAGCTATAGAGCAGGAGCAGGTAGCAGGAGGGCTAATAGCTGTTGGTGGGGTGAAAGTAGGTGTCAAAGTAGGAAGAGTAGGCCAGCCTGTTGCTGGTGAGGGGGTAAGGGTTCTGAAACAGCCAAAGAGGAAAAGGAGGAAGCAGAGAAGTAGGGGGAAGACACTAGTGAATCAAAGCAGAAACTGAGACTATAACCAAACCTTCGGCAGAGTGCAGGGAATCATAGGAAAGAAGGGGGAGTTAATATCGTCTGGAAAGGATAGGAGCTCCACAAGGACCAAATACATCTGGGCACAGGGGTCTTATATGAGACTGTTTCTCCAACCAAGGACCAAGTACGGATATAACTAGAACCTCTGCTCGGATGTAGCCTATGGTATCTCAGTATCCAAGTGGATACCTTAGTAAGGGGAATAGGGACTATTTCTGACATGAACTCAATGACAGGCTCTTTGACCTCCCTACCATGCAAGGGAGGAGCAGCCCTGCTAGGCCACAGGGGAAGACTTTGCAGGTAGTCCTGAAGGTCCCTGATAAACCAGGGTCAGATGAAAAGGGAGGAGGTCCTCCCCTATCAATGGACTTCGAAAGGGGCAGGGAGTAGACAAGGGAGGGAGGGTGGGATTGGAAGGGAATGAGGGAGCAGGATTCACCTGGGATACAGAGTTAAGAAAATGTAACTAATAATAAAAATGAAAAAGAGAAAAAAAACAAAATAGAAACAGAAGGAACATTATCAAACCTATTCTATGAAGCCACAGTAAGCTTGATACATAAACTACACAAAGACCCAACATAAAAGAGAACTTTAGAACTATCACTCTTATGAACATTGATGCAAAAATACTCAATAAAATATATGCAAACCAAATCCAAGAACACTTTAAAGATATCATTCACCATGGCCAAGTAGGCTTCATCCTAAGCATTCAGGAGTGGTTCAATATATGGAAATCCATCAGTGTAATCCACTGTATAAATAAACTGAAGGAGAAAAACCACAAGATCATCTCCTTAGATATCAAAAAAGCATTTGACAAAATCCAACATCCATTCATGTTTAAAGTCTTGGAGAGATCAGGGATACAAGACACATACCTAAACATAGTAAAGACCAAATACTGCAAGGTTATAGCCAACATCAAACTAATCAGAGAGAAACTTAAATCAATCCCACTGGAATCAGGGACAAGGCAAAGCTGCCCACTCTCTCAGTATCTCTTCAGCATAGTACTTGGAGTCCTAGCTAGAGCAATAAGACAACTAAAGGAGATCAAGAGGATACAAATTAGAAAAGAAGATGTGAAAGAATAACTACTTGCAGATGATATGATTGTATACTTGAGTGACCCCCCAAATTCAACCAGAGAACTCATTCAGGTGATACACATCTTCAGCAAAGTGGATAGATACAAAATTAACTCAAAAAAGAAAGTAAAAAGAAAATTAGTAGCTCTCCTGTATACAAAAGACAAAAGGGCTGAGAAAGAATTTAGGGAAATAATAGCCTTCACAATAGCCACTCATAACGTAAAGTACTTTGGTGTGACTCTATCCAAGCAATTGGCAGACATGTTTGAAAAAAAAAAAAAAAAACTTCAGGTCTCTGAAGAAAGAAATTGAAGAAGATATCGGAAGGTTGAAAGATCTCCCATGTTCATGGTTTGGTAGGATTAACATAGTGAAAATGACCATCACGCCAAGAGTAATCTGTAGATTCAGTGCAATTCCCATCAACATACCAACACAATTCTATACAGAACTTGAAAGAACAATTCTTAATTTTATATGGAAAAACAAATACCCAGGATCGCTAAAACAATCCTGTACAGCAACAAATCATCTGGAGGCATCTCCATCCTTGATCTCAAGCTGTAGTATAGAACAATAGTATTAAAACTACATGGCACTAGCAGAGAAACTGTATGGTGGATCACTGGAAGTGAGACAAGAACGAGACATACACTCACATATCTATGGATATTTGATTTTTGATAAAGAAGCCAAAACCATACAATGGAAAGAAGACAGCATCTTCAACAAATGGTGCTGGTCTAACTGGATGTGTACATGTCAAAAAAATGAAAATAAATCCATATTTATCACCCTGTGCAAAACTAAAGTCCAAGTGGATCAAACACCTTATTATAAAACCAGACAGACACAATCTGTTGGAAGAAAAAGTGGAGAAGAGCCCTGAACTCATTGGCACTAGAGACAACTTCCTGAACAGAACATCAGCAGCACAGGCTCTAAGTTCAACAATCAATAAATGGGACCTCATGAAACTGGAAAACTTCTGTAAAGCAAAGGACACTGTCATCAGAAATAAACAATAGCCTACAGACTGGGAAAGGATCTTCACCATCTCTATATCTGACACAGGGATAATATCCAGAATATATAAAAACTCAAGAATTTAAACAGTAACAAACCAAGCAATACAATCAAAAAATGGGTCCAGCGTTCAACAGAGAATTCTCACTAGATGAATATTGAATGGCAGAGAAACTCTTAAAGAAATGCTCAACATCCTTAGTCACCAGAGAATTGCAAATAAAAATGACCCTGAGATTTTACCTCACACCCATCATAATGGCTAAGATAAAAAACTCAAATGACAATACATGCTGGAGAGGATGTAGAGAAAGGGGAACCCTCCTCCATTGCTTGTGGGAATGTAAACTTGTACAACCACTTTGGAAATCAGTCTGGTGCTTTCTCAGACAATTTGGAATCGTGTTTCCTCAAGATTCAGCTATACCACTCCTAGGCATATATCCAAAATATGCTCAAGTACACAACAAGGACATTTGCTCAACCATATTTGTAGCAGTTTTATTCGTAATAGACAGGGTCTGGAAACAACCCAAATGTTCCTCAACAGAAGAATGGAAACAGAAATAATGGTACATTTACACAATGGAACACTACCTAGCAATTAAAAACAAGGAAATCATGAAATTTTCATGCATGCTGTCAGAAATAGAAAAGATCATCCTGAATGATCTATCCAAGAAGCAGAAAGACACACTTTTTCACTTACAAGTGGATATTAGATAGAAAATACAGGATAAATATACTAAAACCTTTACACCTAAAAAAGCTAAGCAAGAAAGAGGACCCTGAGTAAGATGATCAATCCTTACCCAGAAAGGCAAACAAGATGGACATTAGAAAAGAGAGACAACAGGGAACAGGTCAGGAACCTAACACGGAGGGCCTTTGAAAGACTCTACCTAGGAAGGTATCAAGGCAGATGCTGAAACTCAAAGCCAAACTTTGGGCAGAGTGCAGAGAATCTTAGGAAAGAAGGTAAAGATAGAAAGACCTGGAGGGAACAGGAGCTCCACAAGGAGAGGAACAGAACCAAAAAATCTGGCCACAGTAGTCTTTTCTGAGACTAATACTTTAACCAAGGACCATGCATGGAGATAAGCTAGAAATCTTTCACAGATGCAACCAATGGCAGTTCAGTCTCCAAGTGGGTTCCCTAGTTATGAGAGCAGGGAATGTCTCTGATATGAACTCAGTGGGTAGCTCTTTGATCACCTCCTCCTGTTGGGGGAGCAGCCTTACCAGGCTACACAGAGAAACCCTGTTTCAAAATACAAAAAGAAAAAGAAGTCATATTGCTGTTACATTTCTTCTTGGCCTCCCAAGCAATGTTTGATGTGGCTTATATCTCATGGAATAAGCCTTTAGTCAAATAAGATATTGGTTGGTTACTCCCACATGCTTTGTTCCAATATTAAATCAGTGTATCTTGTAGGCAGGTCACACTTGTAGATCAAAATATATATAGCTGGGTTTATACTTACCTTTCTCCTCTGGTAGCATACAAAGTACCTTCCAATAGCATGAATACTAGTCCAAAGTGGTGAAGTTCCTTTGTAAGCACCAACTAAACCTCTCCATATTCAATGAATTGTATACATGTTGTCTTCAGCAATAGGGCTTTGATGTAAGTTTGTAAAGAGCTACTAATATTCTTGGCAATAGCCTGGGTTGTTTGAGGGATTTCCAACCCATCTTTTTGCCCAAAAATTCTATTAGTTTTAACCCACTACCAGGAACGGAAACTTCATTTGGTGATGAGAGAAGTCCAGTTGGGCCTTTGTCTCCTTTGTTATTTGTTGATTTTATTTGGATTACCTTTAAATATGTATAAATGATAGGAAGCTTCAACTGTATTTGGTTTCCATACTACCTCTCAATTGATCCTTAGTTATACCTGTCCCTCTCAGTATTTCTTCCCCATTCCCCTCCTACCTTGCATTTCTTGTTTGACATTCCCATTCCAGCCCTCACTCTCTCCCCACTATCCTTTTATTACTATCTGTTAAATTTCCCCCATCCTAGGGAAATCCATCCATCCACATTGTCTCTTACTCTGTAATACTTCTGTGGTTATATAAATTTTAGCTTGTTTCTCAATGATTTAAAAGCTAATATCAACATATAAATGAATTCATATCATATTTGTATTTCTGGGTCTGAGGTACTATAATCAGAATGACATTTTCTAGTTCTACCCATTTACCTCCAACATTTTTAATGGCTGGGTAATATTTCACTGTGGAAATGTGCCACATTTTCTTTATCTATTCACTTCTTGATATACATCTAGGTTGTTTTCAATTTCTGACTGTTATGACTATAGCAGCAATGATAATAAATAGTTGAGCAAGTGTTTCTGTGGTAGGATGAAGCATCCTTTAAGCATATGCTCAAATATTGATCTTGAGGTAGATAAATCCCCATTTTTCTAAAGACCCAGTACAGTGATTTCCATAGTGATTGTACAAGTTTGTACTCCCACCAGCAATAAATGGGTATTTTCATTTCTTCATATCCTCAACAAAGTAAGCTTTGGCTGTCCTAGATTTGCTTTGTAGACCAAGCTGGCCTTGAAGTCACAGAGATCCGCCTCCTTCTACATCTCTGAGTGTTGGGATTACAGGCTTGCGCCACTGTGCCAGTCTAGCAATATGACTTCTAAATATATTCTACTATATTCAAAGATCTGCTCCTTGTTCAGTCACCATCATAGAAAAGCTTCCTTCTCCAGCAGAAAAAAATAAACACAGACCCACAAAAAGACAATATGCTGAGAGTGAGAAACCTTGGAACACTCAGCCCACAAAGGAAAGTCTCTACCAAATCCTTCTCCTCAGGGCTCTGGAAATTCTTCCAAAGTAGAGGCAGAAAAGTAGCAGGAGGGGATAGAGGACACCAAAGAAACAAGGCTTCTCAAACACAACCAGACTGGTGCACATATGAACTCATGAATTGTGGTAGCATGTGCAGGTCCTACATAGGTGTGAATAATATAGGGTTCTAGAGCTGATACAAGACCCTATCTCTATCCCAGAAAATAACTCCAATTAATAACTACTTCCAAATGAAAAATTACTTTTCTTTAAGGTGGTCTCATTTGGGAAACAAACCACTCTTAAAGGTAGTCCCTATGTCCATCAGTAGGTTGTCAACACAAAATGAACTCATTGGCATCTTTGGAGGCATTTTTGTCTCAGGATGTTAAGTAACGGCATTAAAAAAAATACCTTACAAGTCTTTTGTGTATTTTTATGGCTTCCAGTTTGGAGTTTTTATAGGAATCCTGTGTGTGGGAATATGGTTGTCTCTTGGCGTCTATATGTATTTCTTCTGCTTTCTCTTTGGCTCTTTTTGTTTGTTTTTTCTTACTGAAATGTATTTGTTTTTGATTCATCTCATTCTTATATTTTATTTTACTGTTGTTCTTTAGATGGCTATTTGTTTCTAAGCAGAGACAGAAAAGGTATGGCTCCAAAATGGGAAGGAAGGTGGGTAGGAACTGGAAGGAAATGGTGAAGGGGAAATCATAATCAGAATATATTGTATGAAAAAAATCTATCTTAAATAAAAGAAATAAAGGCAGCTATTAGTTATCTTTTCACTTCAAATTCTTTTGCTATGATCTTTTCCCTACTTTGAGAGTAAACATAGTCATAGCTGTGTGACATTTTAATACACCATCCAGATATTGCTATCATCTCAAACAAAATGAAAGCCATAAATACCCGAGAGCACAGAAGCATTATCATATCTTGTATGTAATCAAAGATAAAACTTGTATATTTCACATTTTCTGTTGAAAATGTTGACAGTTTAGTATCAAATAATATAATAACAGATATGCATATTTACATCTCACTTTTAATACTGATAATTCAGCATCACATAAGCCATTACCTTTTGTGAAGAAATTTCTTAAACTATAGTTCATGAGGCTGCCATACTTTCTACAATATGAACCTGATTTCTGAATAAAATTTTCCAAGCCTCAATATTTTTATAATTATTTTGTCATACTCATTATCCTATAAGGTCACTTTTTCCTAAGAACTCTTCTCAATATTATATCATTTTCTGTACCTGATAGGATTTATTGAATGGATATACCATCATTTATTTAACCAAGTTCCTTTTGCTGACACTTTAGTTGTTTGTTTTTATTATTTATATAGTATTATATACAGGCCACTAGGATTAATGTAACTGTCACATCTTTGAGTGCATCTATGATTGTTTTGAAGCAGCTTATAAATGATAAATGATTCACCCAAATAATCTCTCAGACACTTCTTCACTATATTAAAAGGACAAAAGAAAGTTATCTGAGAAAAGTATACTGCATGCATGCACGGCAGGGAAAAGAATGAGGTACTAGAGTAGAAGGATTCTGATAAGTATTATGTAATACTAAGAAATACAAGATATGCATCATTTTTGCCATCAAGGAACTAAGCCTAGAAAACATTGATTTTTTTTATTGGTATTATATTTCACAATATTAACTAAAACCAATAATCTTTACTTGTTAAATTTCTTCTGTAGTTGAGCTATATTTTCTCCGTATCCATATTTGTAATTATTAAGCATTTGTTATTGATGTTAATATCCAGTCAGCTGTTATATCAAGCAGAAAATTTAGTTCCTAAGGCAGAGAAGAAACAGCATACAACTGGGAAGTGATATATGTGGAGGTGAATAGTAGAAAATTTAAGGTCATAAAGGAAGTCTCCCATTGTGAGGCATGGAAAAAGAATATTCTAAGAAGTTAACTGTACAAATTAGAGAAATGAAAGTCCCAGAATGATGTAGGGACGATCCTAAAATAGGCAGGACTTTTCTTATGAAACTGAGGGACCTATGCAGATCTTTTCAGGAAGCATAGCAAAAGCCACTGATTGATTGTAAAAAAAAAAAAAAAGTTACAGCCCTATATCTGCTTTATCTTCTGCTACCTTATGCCATGTCCAATTTCTAGTCGCAGTGCAACCTGTTTATCCTGTATGCTAAACCAATTTGTACACTTCAAACATACAGTCCCATAAAAGTCTATGATGAGAATTAATTTCTTAGACATATCCCCACACAAAAGAACATGTAGGAACTGTGGGGTACTATAAAAAGAATAAATCTTCAGAGTATAGGCAAAGATGATTGACAAAAACTCCCGGCCAATGGTATAGACCAGATCATTAACAAGATCATACAAGAAAAATGTTATCAATTAAAAAGAACACATACCGATACAAATACAAGATCATGAGAACTGCCTAAATAAGACCAGAAAAACCTTCCCACAGCATAACATAGTTAAAAAACCAAATATGCATAAAGAAAGAGTATTAAAGATGCAAGAGAAAAAAAACACAAGTCAATCAGAATAAGAGTGGAACTCTTAGTAGGAACTTCAAAAACCAGAAGAACATGGAGCAATGTACTTCATGTTCTAAAAGACCATGGATGCCAACCCTTGCAGATGTGGGCCCAGCAAAATTATAGGCCATAGTTGAAGGAGAAAGAAAACCCTTCTATAATACAGACAAACTAAAAGAAGTTCTGTTCAAAAACCCTACTCTACAGAGAATGCTAAAAGTAAAACTTCAGATTGAGGACAGAAATACTCATAGCCAAGGAACTGTAGAAAGAAAACAGAGACATATTTACTGACTCACAAATATAACTAAGAACATAAACATAAAAATACCATATCAAAATGACTGTAATTATCTTGTAACTTTTAAAAATGTAATTTATTTATTTTTATATTAATCACAGGTTAGGTACTTTGTATCCCAGTCATAGCCTCCTCCCTCATTCCCTCCAACTCTCCCCATCCCTCCCTCATCTCCTCTCTACCCCTTTCCAAGTCCACTAATGGGGGAGGACCTCCTCCCATTCCATCTGACCCTAGCTTATCTTGCCTCTTCAGGGCTGGTTGCAATGTCCTCTTCTGGGATCTAGCTAGGCTGTTCCTCCCAGGTGTGTGTATGTGGGAGGGTCGAGGAGTCAGCCATTGAGTTCATGAGAGAAATAGTCCCTGTTCCCCTTACTAGGGTACCCAGTTGGATACTGAGCTATCATAGGCCACATCTGAGCAGGGGTTATAGGTTATATCCATACATGGTCCTTGGTTGGAGAAACAGTCTCTTAAAAGACCCCTGTGCGTTGATCTATTTGGTGTTTATGGAGCTCTTGTTCTTGCCAAGTCTTACTAACTCCCCCCTTTTTTATATTATTCCCTGCCCTCTGCCAAAGGCTTGGTTGTGAGTCTTAATATCTGCTTTGATGCATTGCTATATAGAGTCTTTCAGAGGCCCTCTTTCGTAGTGTCCTGCTGCTTGTTTTCTCCTACATTCAATGTCCATCCCATTTGTCCATCTAAGCAAGCATTGATCATCCCAACCTGGGTCTTCCTTCTTGTTTATCTTCCCTAGGGGTATAGATATCAGCATGACCTTCCTGAATAGAACACCAACAGCACAGGCTCTAAGATCAACAATAAATAAATGGGACCTCATGAAATTGAAAAGCTTCTGTAAAGCAAAGCACACTGTCATCAAAAACAAAACGACAGCCTACAGACTGGGAAAGGATCTTTACCAATCCCACTTCTGACAGAGGGCTAATAACCAGTATATGTAAAGAACACAAGAAGTTAAAAAGCGAGAAATCAAGTAATCCAATTAAAAAATGGTGTGTGGAGCTAAAAAGAGAACTCACTGTAGAGGATTATAGAATGGCAGAAAAACACTTAAAGAAATGCTCAATGGCCTTAACCATCAGGGAGATGCAAATCAAAACCACCCTGAGATTTCACCTCACACCCATCAGAATGGTGAAGATCAAAAACTCAAGTGACAACACATGCTGGAGAGGTTCTGGAGAAAGAGGAACCCTCCTCCACTGCTGGTGGGAATGCAAACTTGTACAACCACTCTGGAAATTAATTTGGTGCTCTCTTAGACAATTAGGAATAGTGATTCCTCAAGACCCAGCTATACCACTCTTAGGCATATATCCAAAAGATGCTCAAGTACACAACAAGGATATTTGCTCAACTATGTTCGTACCTGCTTTATTTGTAATAGCCAGAACCTTGAAACAACCCAGATGTCCCTCAGTTGAGGAATGGATACAGAAATTATGGTACTTTTACACAATGGAATATTACTCAGCAATGAAAAAGGAGGAAATCATGAAATTCGCAGGCAAATGGTGGGACCTGGAACCGATCATCCTGTGTGAGGTATCCCAAAAGCAGAAAGAAACATATGGTATATCTTATAACTTTTAATAATAACTTTAACTCTTAATAGCCTCAATTACAATGGAACGATAAAGATAAATGCTTGCTGAATAGATATGAAACAAAATCCATCTGTCTATTGTCTGCAAGAAGTTAATCTACTCTTTAAAGATAGGTAGCATCTTAAAGTGAAAAGGTAAATGAAATATATTCCAAACAAATGGAACCAAGAATCATGCACGTGTTGCTATCCTAATAGCTGACAAAGTAGACTTCAAATTAAACCAATCAGAAGAAATAGAGAGTAAAATTTAATTCTCATCAAGGAAACAATTTACCACAAAGACATTACAATCATAGACATATTTGCACCAAACTCTTGTATACCAAATATCTACTGTTAGATACAGAATAACAACAAACCCAAAAGAGTAAATTATTTTAGTATCTCACTTTTACCAATAGATAGGACATCTGGACAATAAACAGAGAAACATCAGATTTAACTGTCATGATACATCAAGTGATCCTAAAAGATAGCTAAAGAATTTCATACACAAACATCCAAGAATATACATTCTACTCAGCAGCCCATGGACACTTATCTAAAATCACATCCTGGATCAAAAACAAATCTCTACAAATTCACGAAAAATAAATATGCTTTTGCATGATTATATTTCAACACAACTTAAACCAAAAGGAAGCAAATCTCTAGTGAGTTTGCAAATTCATGGTGATTAAGTATTTCATTACTGAATGATGAGTAGGTCAAAGAAGAAATAATGATTCCTGGAAATGATAAAAATGAAAGTGCTATACAACAAAACAATGGAACATGTTAAAAGCAGCCTTACAAGATTAAAATCAGACCCAGAAGGAAAATTCATAGCTCTAATTGCCTACATTAAAAATTCAGAAAGAGCACAAATGAATGACACAAGATTTTGGGAAAAACAAACAAACAAACAAGCAGAAAAACACAAGAAGAACGCAAGCCCAAGTTCAGCATATGGCATGAAATAAGAAAACTCAAAGAAAAAAATAATGAAATAGAAATGTAAAAACAATACTAAAGAACAGCAAATCTAAGGGTTGATTCTTAAACAAAACAAACAAGATAGAAATGTCTATTACCAATATAACTGAAAGAAAAATATGATCTAAATTACGAAAATTTGATGAACAGGAAAGCATAACAGGCACCATGGAAATTCAGAAAGTTGTAAAGGAAAACTTTAAAAACCTATACTCTATAAAGAAGGACAATTTAAAATAACTGAGTGCAAAATACAGGCCCAGATGGAGTTACAGCAGAATTCTAACAGAATTTTAAAATTATTATTATTATTTACAAATTATTCTCTTTGTTGTATCCTCCTCCTTCATCTTCTTCCTGTCCCATCCCCCCTCCCTTATCTGTCTCCCCTGGTTCACTGATAGGGGAAGTCCATCTCCCCTACTGTCTGACCCTATCCTATTAGGTCACATCATGATTGCCTGGGTCCTCTTCCTCTGTGGGCTGGCTAGGTCTTCAACCAGGAAGAAGTGATGAAGGATCAGGCAACTGAGTGCATGTCAGAAACTGCCACTTCTTCTCTTATTAGGGAACCCAAATGGAGACTGAGCTACATCTAAGCAGGGTGTCTAGGTACTCTCCGTGCATGATATTTATTTGATACAACAACCTCTGCAGTCCCCACTTGGGCCCTGTCTTATTTTGGCTTTGTTGGTCTCCTTGTGCAGCTCCTGTCTCTTCCAGGTCCTTTAATATCCATTTTCTTCCATAAGACTCTCTGCTTTCTGTCCAAAGTTTGGCTGTGAGTCTCTGCATCTGCTTTGATCCACTGCTGGGTGGAATCTTCTAAAGGTCATCTGTCTGAAAGATGCTCAACCATACAACAAGGACATTTGCTCAGCTATGTTCATAGAAGCTTTGTTCTTATTAGCCAGAATCTGGGAAAAATGTAGATGTCAAAGAAGATAAACAAGAAAGAGGACCCGGAAGTAAGATGATCAATCCTTACTTAGAAAGACAAACAGGATGGACATGGGAAGTAGGAGAAAACAAGTAACTAGACAGGAGCCTACCACAGAGGGCAGATGCGGAGACTCATAACCAAACCTTCGGCAGAGTGCAGGGAATCATATGATAAAAAGGGGAGTTAATATGACCAGGAAAGGACAGGAGCTCCACAAGGACAAAGGATATCAGGGCACTGTTTCTCCAGCCAAGAACCATGTATAGATATAAGCTAGAACCCCTGCTCGGATGTAGTCCATGGTAGCTCAGTAACCAAGTGGGTTTCCCTAGTAAGGGGAACAGGAACTATTTCTGACAGGAACTCAATGACTGGCTCCTTTACCTCCCCCACCCCACCCCAAAGAGTGGAACAGTCTTGCTAGGTTACAGAGGAGGACATTGCAGCGAGTCTTGATACCTGATAAGCTAGGGTCAGATGGAAGGGGAAAAGGACCTCCCCTAGCAGTGGACTTGGAAAAGGCAGGGAGGAGATGAGGAAGAGAGGGTGGGATTGGAAGGGAATGAGGGAGGGGGCTATGGCTGAGATACAAAGTAAATAACCTGTGATTAATATAAAAATAAAAATTAATAGTAATAATAAAAACCTAGATGTCACTCAATGGAAAAATGGATACACAAATTGTGGCACATTTACACAATGGATTAATACTCATCTATTAAAAACAAGGAAACCATGAAATTTGCCGGCAAATGGATGGAACTAGAAAAGATCATCCTGAGTGAGGTATCCCAGAAGCAGAAAGACACTTATAACTGGATATTAACCATATAATATAGGATAAATAAACTAAAACCTATAGTCCTTAAGAAGTTAAACAACAAGGAGGACCCTAGGGAAGGCACCTAAATCTCATTCAGAATAGAAAACAGGATAGACACTGGACTTTTTAAGGAGGTCTCTAACCAATAATTACTAAATTATTAAAAAAAAAAGAACCAGAATTTAATTGGGGATGGGAAAGAAAGTGTAGCACAGAAGTGGGAGGGTTGGAGGAAATATAGATAACACTAACGATGTTTGAAAAAGCTACGAGGAATCACAGTAATTTACATTTACCTAAAATTATGCACACACACGCACAGAGATAGACGCATACACACATATACACATACACAATGTTTCAATAAAATTGCAGAACTTGGGGATGAAAATATCCTTCAAGAGTTCTAGAATATCTAACAAAAGCATGATTATCACACATGACATGAGAAAACATTCAATTGGTTTTCAATTTAGTTTCTTTCTGTTGCCCTTGGTTGCTTCTCAGGAGCTGAAAATAAGTCTTTATTCCTGAAGATTCCACTCAGTTGGGACTCAGAACACGGAGAAATTGAGCTGCATTTGACCAGAATGTGTTTTCTTTGAGGGCTAGCTTTCTAGCTAAAGGAGAAAAACAATCAATTGTCTTATCCAGCATATCATGACAAGCACAGCAAGATATTCCTAAAGGTGCAATAGTGGCACTAATATCTTGGCAACAACAAACATCTGTCTAATTAGAGTTAAGATCTTTGCGATAAATGAGAAACCATGTCTGGTAATGTAAATCTAGCCAACTACAAAAAATAATTGGAAACATTTATCCTCTTATGTAATATTGCAGTATAAAAAAATTCATCTCCTATTACGTTAAAAGTAAAACTATTATATAAAACATTTCTATATATCTTCTAACTTAAGATCTTCATTTTAAATGTGAAAGTACAAAGTAAAATAAACATTAGCACTCTTAACTGAATTCTAAGAAAGAAAATGAGTAAGGTTGATGAATTTATAGGGCTGTGTTTTTTTCTTCAAAATTTGATATTTATTTATTTTTGTGTATTTACATTTTTCCTGCATGTATGTCTGTGCACCGGAACAAACAATGCCTACAGAAGCCATTAGAGAGTGTCTGCTCCCCTGGAACTGGAGTTGCAGACCACTATGAGCCACCACATGAGTGCTGACTCAGATATTCTTTTTCTGGAAAAAAAACAGCTTGCATTGTTAACCTCTGTGCCATCTCTCCAATCTTTAGAGTTCTATTCTTTTTTTATTATTATAATTTACTACAATTTATTCAATTTGAATCGAGGCTGTGTTCCCCTTCCTCATCTCCTCCCAATTGCACCCTCCCTCCCTCTTCTCCCCATAAGCCCCTCTCCTATTCCACTGATAGCTGAGGACTTGCTCCACTTCTATTTGACTCTGGCCTATCAGTTCTCATAAGGATGGGTTGCATTGTCTTTCTCTGTGGCCTGGTAAGGCTGCACACCCCAGGAGGAGGTAATCTGACACTCGGCCACTAAGTTCCTGTCTGAGACAGCCCCTGCTCCCCTTATTAGGGAACCAACTTGATACTGAATCTATGGGCTATATCTGAGCAGGGGTTTTAGGTCTACTCCATGCATTTGGTAGAGTTATCAGTCTCTGCAGGTCCCCCAGGATTCAGTTTTATTGGCTCTGTTGGTCTCCTTTTGGAGCTCCTATCCCCTCCAGATCTTTCTATCTCCCACTTCTTTCATAAGATTCCCTGCAGTCTGCCCAAAGTTTGTCTATGAATTTCATCTTCTGCTTCAGTACCACAATCAGTAGTCTTTGAGAGGCTGTCTGTGGTAGGAAGCTGCCATGTTCCCTGTCTTCTCCTGTTTCTTTCTTTTTAAAACTTTTCATATGTTTCAGACACTTTTTATTAAATTCTTTATTAATTACACTTTTTTCACCTTATATACCCCTGTAGTTCCCTCCCTCCTCCTGTCCCAATCCCTCCCGTCCTCCTTCCTCTGCACCCGTGTCCCACCCAAAGACCACCAATAGGGGAGCTCCTCCTTTCCTTCCCTCTGATCCCAGTCCATCAGTTCTCATCAGGAGTGTCAGGAGTGACTGCATTGTCTTCCTCTGTGGCATGGCAGGGCTGCTTCCCCCTCAGAGGGAGGTGATCAAAAAGCAGGCCAATCAGTTCATGTCAGAGACAGTCCCTGTTCCCATTACTATGGAACCCACTGGACACTGAACTGCCATGGGCCACACCTGTGCAGGGTTCCTAGGCTACCTCCATGCATGGTGCCTGGTTGGACCATCAGACTCAGGAAAGACCCCTGTGCTCAGACCACTTGATTCTGTTGCTCTCCTTGTGGCGTTCCTGTCCTCTCCAGATCCCACTATTTCCCAATCCCCTCATAAGATTCCCTGCACTTTGCCCAAGTGTTGGCCATAAGTCTCAGCATCTACTTCGATAGTCTGCAGGGCAGAGCCCTTCCAAGGCCCTCTGTGGCATGCTCCTGACCCGTTCCTTGCCCTCTCCTTCTTCCAAGGTCCATCCCCTTTGCCCTTCTGGATAGGGATTGGACATATTAGCAAGAGTCCTCTCTCTTGATTAGTTTATTAAGGTGTACAGATTTTAGTAGGTTCATCCTATAGTGTATGTCTATATGAGTGAATATATACTGTGTGTGTCTTGCTGCTTCTGCGATAGCTCACTCAGTATGATACTTTCCAGTTCCCACCATTTACCTGCAAATTTAATGATATCCTTTTTTTTTTTTTTTGCTGAGTAATATTCCATTGTGGAGACATACCAAAATTTCTGTATCCATTCTTCACTTGAGGGGAATCTGGCTTGTTTCCAGCTTCTGGCTATTACAAATAAAGCTGCTACAAGCATGGTTAAGCAAATGTCCTTATTGTGTACTTGATCCTCTTTTGGATATATGCCTAGGACTGCTATAGCTGAATCTTGAGGCAGCACTATTCATAGTTGTCTGGGGAAGCTCCAAATTGATTTGCAGAGTGGTTGTACAAGATTACATTCCCACCAGCAGTGGAGGAGGGTTCCCCTTTCTCCACATCCTCTCCAGCATGTGTTGTCACTTGAGTTTTTTATCTTAGCCATTCTGATGGGTGTAAGTGATATCTCAGAGTCATTTTGATTTGCATTTCCTTGATGAGTAAGGATGTTGAACATTTCTTTAAGTGTTTCTATGACATTCAATATTCCTCTATTGAAAATTCTCTGTTTAGCTCTGTACCCCATTTTTTAATTGGATTATTTGACTTGTTGCTGTTTAATTTTTTTTTTGAGTTCTTTGTATATACTGGATATTAGTCCTCTGTCAGGTATAGGATTGGTGAAGACCCTTTCGCAATCTTTGGGCAGTCGTTTTGTTCTGACGACAGTCTCCTTTGCTTTACAGAAACTTTTCAGTTTCATGAGGTCCCATTTATTGATTGTTGCTCTTAGAGCCTGTGCTGTTGGTGTTCTGTTCAAGAAGTTGTCTCCTATGCCAATGAGATCTAGGGTCTTCCCCACTTTTTCTTCTAACTGATTTAGAGTATCTGGTTTTATGTTGAGGTCTTTCATCCACTTGGACTTTAGTTTTGTACAGGGTGAAAAGTATGGATCTATTTTCATTTTTCTACATGTAGACATCAAGTTAGACCAGCACCATTTATTGAAGATGCTGTCTTTTTTTCCATTGAATTGTTTTGGCATCTTTGTCAAAAATCAAGTGTCCGTAAGTGTGTGGATTTATTTCAGGGTCTTCTATTCAATTCCATTGATCCACCATTCTGTTTCTATGCCAATACTGCGCAGTTTTTATTACTGTTGCTCTATAGTACAGCTTGAGATCAGGGACGCAGATACCTCCAGAAGATCTTTTAACGTAGAGGATTGCTTCAGCTATTCTGGGTTTCTTGTTGTTCCATATGAAGTTGAGAATTTTTCTTTAAAGGTCTGTATAGAATTGTGTCGGTAATTTGATGAAAAGTGCATTGAATCTGTAGATTGCTTTTGGTAAGATGGCCATTTTTACTATATTAATCCTGCCAAGCCATAAGCATGGGAGATCTTTCCATCTTTTGATATCTTCTTCTAATTCTTTCTTTAGAGACCGGAATTTTTTTTCATACAAGTCTTTGACTTGCTTGGTTAGGTTCACACCAAGGTGCTTTATGACCTTTGTGGCTATTGTGAAGGGTGTTGTCTTGCCAATTTCTCTCTCAGTCCTTTTGTCTTTCGTGTATAGGAAGGCTACTGATTTTTTTTTGAGTTAATTTTTTTATCCAGCCACTTTGCTGAAAGTGTTAATCAGCTGTAGGAGTTCCCTGGTAGAATTTTTGGGGTCACTCAGGTATACTATCATATCATCTGCAAATAGTGATACTTTGACTTCTTCCTTTTGAAATTGTATTTCCTTGATCTCCTTTAATTGTCTTGTTGCTCTAGCAAGGACTTCAAGAAGTATGCTGAAGACATATGGAGAGAGTGGGCAGCCTTGCTTTGTCCCTTATTTCAGTGGGATTGATTTAAGTTTCTCTCCGTTTAATTTGATGTTTGCTATAGGCTTGCTGTATATTGCCTTTAGTATGTTTAAGTATGTGCCTTGTATCCCTGATCTCTCCAAGACTTTAAACATGAACGGATGTTGGATTTTGTCAAATGCTTTTTTATCATCTAAGTAGATGATCATGTGTTTTTTCTCCTTCAGTTTGTTTATGTGGTGGATCACATTGATGGATTTCCATATATTGAACCACCTCTGCAGGCCTGGGAAGAAGCCTACTTGGTTGTAGTGGATGATATCTTTGATGTGCTGTTATATTTGATTTTTATGTATTTTGTTGAATTTTTTGCATCGATGTTCATAAGGGAGATTGGTCTGAAATTCTCTTTCTTTGTTGGGTCTTTGTGAGGTTTAGGTACTCATGTGATTGTGGCTTCAAAGAATAAGTTTGATAATGTTCCTTCTGTTTCTATTTTGTGGAATAGTCTGAAGAGTATTGGTGTTGGCTCTTTTTTGAAAGTCTGGTAGAATTCTGCCCTGAAACCATCTGGACCTGGCCTTTTTTCACATGGCAGACTTCTGTTGACGACTTCTATTTCCTTAGGGGATATAGGACTATTTAATTGGTGACCTGGTCTTGATTCAGCTTTAGTAAGTGGATTCTATCAAGAAAATTGCCCATTTTGTTTAGATTTTCAAATTTTGTAGCATATGAACTTTTGAAGTAAGACCTAATGATTGCTTGGGTTTCTTCATTGTCTGTTGTTATGTCCCCCTTTTCATTTCTGATTTAATTGATTTGGATAGTGTCTCTCTGCCTTTTAGTTAGTTTGGCTAAGGGTTTGTCTATCTTGTTGTTTTTCTAAAAAAAAAAAAACAGCTCTTGGTTTCATTGATTTTTTGAATTGTTTTATTTGTTTCTGATTTATTGATTTCAGCCCTGAGTTTGATTATTTCCAGCCATCTACTCCTTTTGATGTGTCTGCTTCTTTTTTGTAGGGCTTTTAGGTGAGCCATTAAGTTGCTTGAATGAGATGTTTCAAGTTTCTTCTTGAAAGCACTTAGAACTATGAACTTTCCTCTTAACACTGCTTTCATTGTATCCCATAAGTTTGGGTATGTTGTACCTTCATTTTCATTGAATTCTAGGAAGACTGTAATTTCTTTTTTTATTTCTTCCCTGACCCAGCTGTCATTTAGTAGCAAGTTGTTCAGTTTCCATGTGTGTGTAGGCTTTTTGCTGTTTCTCTTGTTGAGCTCCACTTTTAGTCCATGGTGATCAGATAGGATACAAGGGATTATTTCAATCTTCTTGTATCTTTTGAGCCTTGCTTTGTGACCAAGTATATGGTTTATTTTTGAAAAGGTTCCATGAGGTGCTGAGAAGAAGGTAAATTCTTTTGTGTTTGCGTGAAAAGTTCTGTAGATGTCTGTTAAGTCCATTTTAATCATGACCTCTGTTAGAGACATTGTTTCTTTGTTTAATTTTTGTTTTGTTGATCTGTCCTTTGTTGAGATTGGGGTGTTCAAGTCTCCCACTATTATTGTGTGGGAATCTATGTGTGGTTTAAGTTTTATTAATGTTTCTTTTGCACATGTGGGAGCCCTTGTATTGGGGACATAGATGCTTAGGATTGTGATATCTTCCTGGTGGAATTATCCCTTGATGAGTATGAAGTTTCCTTCTCCTCTCCATCTCTTTTGATTCTTTTGATTAATTTTGTTTGAAAGTCTTTTTTTATTAGATATTAGAATGACTACTCCTGTTTGCTTCTTGGGTCCATTTGCTTGGAGAACTGTCTTCCAGCACTTTACTCTCAAGCAATGTCCATCTTTGTGACTTAGGTGTGTTTCCTGTATGCAACAGATTGTTGGGTCTTGTGTACGCATCCATTCTGTTAGTCTGTGTCCTTTTATTGGAGAATTGAGTCCATTAATGTTGAGAGAGATTAATGACCAGTGGCTGTGAGATCCTTTGATTTTGATGTTGGCTATGGTAGTTTGTGTGCTTGGCTACTTTTTGTGTTGCTGTAGTGAAGTTATTTATTTCCTGTGTTTTCTTGAAAGTAGTTAGTTTTCTTAGGTTGTATATTTCCTTTTAGTTATCTTATGTAACACTGGTTTTGTGTGTCGGTATTGTTGAAATTTGTTTTTTTTCTGTTGAATATCTTGTTTTCTCCATCTATGAGGACTGAGAGTTTTGCTGGGTATAGTATCCGAGGCTGACATCTGTGTTCTCTTAGGTTCTGCATGATATCTGTCCAGGGTCTTCTGGTTTTCAGAGTCTCTGTTGAGAAATCAGGTGTGATTCTGATGGGTTTTGCCATTATATGTTACTTGGCCTTTTTACCTTGCAGCTTTTAATATTTTTCTTTGTTCTGTATACTTACTGTTTTGATTATTATGTTGGGAGGATTTTCTTTTCTGGTGTAATTTATTAGGTGTTCTGTAAGCCTCTTGCATTCTTATAGGCCTCTCATCTAATTTGGGGAAATTTTCTTCTATGATTTTGTTGAAAATATTTTCTGAGCCTTGGAGGAGGAAATCTTCCCTTTCCTCTATTCCTATTATTCTTAGGTTCTGTCTTTTTACGTTGTCTTAGATTTCATGGATGGTTTTGGTCAGGAATTTCTTAGATTTATTGTTTTCTTTAATGGATACATTGATTTCTTCCATTGTATCTTCCACATCTGAGATTCTTTCCTCCATCTCTTGTAGTCTGTTGGTTATGCTTACCTCTGTAGTTCCCATTTTCTTTCTTAGGTTCTTCTTCTACATGATTTCCTCCATGTGTGTTTTCTTTAATTTTTCGAATTCTATCTTCAGATCATGAACTGTTTTGTTGATTTCTGTCACCTGTGTGATTGTATTTTCCTGTTTTTCCTTCAATTCCTTCCCCTGTTTGTTTTAACATTCTGATGTTTCTTTTATTTCTTTCAGTGATTTAATCAGTTCCTCTCTGAAAGCCACAAACTGTTTGGCTGCATCTTCTTGTATTTCTTTCTGGATGGCCATAATCTGTTTTATGATATCTCCCTCTAACTCTTTACGCATTTTAGTTGCTTCCTCCATTAACCTCTTCATAAGCATAGATGTAAGGTCATCTTCTTGAATTTTACTTATGTTAGGATGTCCAGAGTTACTTGTCCCTGGGGAACTGGGTTCTGGGATGCCATACTGCTTAGCTCATTGTTGGCTATAATTTTACACTGGCCTCTACCCATCTGGCTCTCTCAGGTGTTGTCTGTTAATTTCTGGTGCCTTCTGAGTCCTGGGGTGGGGAGAATCCCTTTGGTAGGATTCTGAAGTAGATCTCCTCAGCTTTTTGGGTATACTCAACTGAATGGTGGTGCTTCTCAGTAACTGTCACAGTTCACCTCAGGCATATGGACCTGTGTGGTAACTCTGGTGTTCAGGAAGGCTCTCTTCTTATCAGGAGAAGTCCTGGAGATGGCTGCCTTGCTGGTGGGTTTTTTGCTCTGAGTTTAGTGAGCTGCAGCTGCTGTTCTTAAGGTGTATTTGTTTGGGTGCAGCCCTCTTGAAGTACCAAGGAGTCCCGCGTTTTTGTCAGTTTAGCTAGGGATAACCAGTCGCCACCCAGACCAGTATCTGAGGGCTGCTGTCATCGTTCTCAGGCTTTTGTAGGTCTGAGGTTGCAGCTGTGTGCCCTGTGCCCTAGCAATAATCAATGGCAGGTGAGCAGGGTATGAATGCATGCAGTAGAAAGCTAGAGCCTAGGGCCTGCGTGAACCCAGAAAGTCTCCTGGAGCTGGGTGCCCTGAGTGATGGACCTGTTGATCCCTCCGCTGTGGGGTTTATTCCAGGCAAGGACACCCAGACTGTGTTTTTAGGACTGCAATTCTTTCTGGGATGGTGAGTAGAAACCACAGGCACAAGTGCGTGCATGCCTCTGCCTTGCAGGTGACTGGGTGCCTGGACGTCTTCCAAAACTTTAGGTTTTCCTGAGAACTTTTCCAGTGGCGAGGGGTGTCCGCTGAGTGTTCTGAGATCGAACCTGCTCTTCCCCTCTCTGTGGGTCACCCAACAGAGAGGCTCATTCTCTGGAGCCCTGGGGCCTACAGATCTATTCGGGGCAGCTAGTCAGGCGCACAGGCAGGACATTGCTGGCTCCTGTGTCCCCAGCTTTGGGCTGGTTGCTGGGCACCTGGATATCTGCAGAAACTGTGAATTTTCCCGAGAACTTTTTGGGGGTGGGAGTGTCGGCTGAGTGCTCTGAGGTCAAATCTGCTGTTTCCCTCCCTGTGTGTCACCTGACACAGAGACTCAGTCTCTGGAGCCCTGGAGCCCACAGTTCTATTTGGGGCAGTTAGTCAGGAGTGCAGGCAGGACTCTTCTGGCTCCTGTGTCCCCAGCTTTGGGCTGGTTGCTGGGCATCCACTGGACCCAGGTCTTTTTCCAGGGATTATCTGGATGAACTAAGGTAGGTCCCGTTGGTTTACTGCACCATGAGGCTTTCTCTCGACTGGTAATCCCAGTCTCCCGTGTTGGGGGGCCCACAGTTTATTCTGGGACAGTGATCAGAGCACGAAGGCCTGTGGCTTTGGGCTGGCGCCTGTTGGAACTGGGACCTCTTTTATGATTTAGCTGGGAGAGTTGCAACTGATTGAATCCCACACCATGGGGTGTCCTCTCACCTGGAAAACACAGGTCGCTGGTGTTTTAGGACTCTTAGTTCTGTCTGCTGGTCACAGTGCAGATCCTGCTGTGCTACTGGTTAGAAAGAGTGTTGTCTGGGCACTGCCATCTTGGAAACCCCTGCTTCAGACTCCTCCTTTTTCTAATGTATATCACATTTATCCTTCTGAATGATGATTGAGCATCTTTCCTCAGGTCTTCTGTGATGTTTAGCTTCTTTAGAAGTATAAATTTTAGTATGTTTATCCTAAACATAAACACAGAATTCTCTGTAGAGTAATACAGAATGGCAGAGAAATACTTAAAGAAATGATCAACGTCCTTAGTCATCAGGAAGATGCAAATCAAAACGACCCTGAGATTTCACCTTACACCCCTCAGAATGGCTAAGATAAAAAACTCAAGTGACAGCACATGCTGGAGAGGATGTGGAGAAAGTGGAAATCTCCTCCACTGCTGATGGGGATGCAAACTTGTACAACCACTCTGGAAATCAGTTTGGCGCTTTCTTAGCCAATTAGGAATAATGATTCCTCAAGATCCAGCTATACCACTCCTAGGCATATATCCAAAAGATGCTCAAGTATACAACAAGGACATTCATCCTCAACCATGTTCATAGCAGCTTTATTCGTAACAGGCAGAATCTGGAAACAACCTAGATGTCTCTCAACCAAAGAGTGTATACAGAAATTGTGGCACATTTACACAATGGAATACTACTCAGCCATTAAAAACAAAGGAGATCATGAAACTTCCAAGCAAGTTGATGAACCTAGAAAAGATCATTCTGAGTTAGGTAACCCATTTATTTCTTTTTAATCCCTTTTGAAATAATTGATAATTTTTACAAATAAAATTTTGTATTCTTCATCTATCCTTTTACATGTTTAATATCTATATATTTATTTACTGAACTATTTTGGGTTTCAGAAGTATTGTGCTCCTTTTGTCTTTATGTTGTTTGGTAAATCTATTTGTATCTATTTTTTTTCTGACGTTATTTCAAAGTGTTCTCAGTGAGCACCCTTCCAACTCCATTATCACTCAAAGAGAGAGAAAAAATAAATGACTTTAAACACAATAAATGTACAATAAGTATGATATGTATATAGTTAAAATTTATTGATTTCAACAATATATCACTACAACCACAGGAAAGATGGTAAAACTCCTGTGATCTATGAAGTTAAAAGTTATTTTTGATAAATGTAGAAGTAATAATTGAGTGAAATAAAGGAAAAGGTAGGGAAAGCGAAAACAGAAGGAAAAATCTAGCAGAAAATTATGAAGACTAGAGGAAATGTGGGTGTTTTACAGACAATAGATGTAAATCCTCATAGTAAAGAAGAATTGCATAATGAAAATTACATATAATAATAATGCAGACTAGAGGAAATGTGGATGCTGTACAGACAATATTTCCCTTTCCTAGTGCTCAGAAAGGGGGATCTCTTCTCCCCTTCCTATAAGTCTCATCAGGGCTGCCTAGATTCTTTTCTTCTGTTGCCTAGCAAGTCTGCCCCACCATGCAGAAGTAATCAAAGAGTGGACAACAAAGTTCATTTCAGAAAGAGCCCCCTGCTCCAATTACTAAGGAACCTACATGCAGTCTGAGCTGCCTATTGTCTACATCTGAGCATGGGGTCTAGGTCCTCTCTATGCATTATCTTTAGTTGGTGCATCAGTCTCTGCCAGACCCCATGGGCCAAGATTTGTTGGCTATGTTGGTCTCTTTGTGGATCCCCTGTCTCCTGTGGGTCCTTCTACCCAAATCCAGAAAGACACCATATGTACTCACAAGCAGGTATTAGCCGTATAATACAGGCTAACCATGCAACTCACAAACCTAAAGAAGCTGAGTAACAAGGAGGACACTAGGAAGGATGCTTAATTCTCATTCAGAAGGGCAAATAGAATAGATACCAGAAGAAGACACAAGTAGATACCAATAAATGCCAGTAGAAGAGAGGGAACAGGACATGAAAGACTTCACCCAGAAAAGGATTGAAGCAGATACTTAGACTCACAGTCAAACATTGGGCAGAGCAAAGTTAGTCTTATGAAAGAGTGAGGCTATAGAGGGACATCATAGAAGAACAGCATTTTTTATTTATATTTTTTAATATAGGAGTCTTCCAGATTGAAGAAGCAGCCAACAGGTGCAAATGTTATAGTAGTCGTGGGTCATTTGTTCAATGATCTGACATCACTTTTGGGTTTTCAAGTTGTTGTATACCGAGTTCCACATCATAAAAATTCCAATTTTGCTGCCTGTGGGCCAGAAGAGTTTTGACTTGCTTCAAACGTTCCTCAATTTTCATACCTTGAAATAGTTATTATACAATCAAAGAGTGGAAAAGACAGGTAGAACAAGGGAATATGTTTTTGGAGGACTTGTTGCAATTCACCCTGGTACTGGTCAGGATAAATATCATGTATAGAGGAGATGTCTGTGGATAATGTGTATTAGATCTGGGATGATAAAATAATCTCTCTGGTGAGCAATATGCATGCGCAGTAGAGAATCTGTATCATTTAAGGCTCTCGGTGATCTTAGGCTCTGATCTAGTGATCTCAGAAGTTATTTAGCTCCTTGCCAAAGAAGGCAGGACCACTAACTTCTGAACGCCCTGTTGCCTGTTCTTCATTTATCTAGATTCATCCTCCACACATTTATAACTCTCTTGTAAAAACACTTCCCACCTTAGAGCTCTGAGAATTTAACTCTAGGCTCTGTGACTTATGATTGCTCTTTGGTATCAAGTTACAAGGGGAAATCAATCTTAAATCAAGACAGTGCCTGACTATAGAAATCAGCATGTAAAAATGTAGAAACTAGGTTCAGAAGCTGGGACAACTGTGGGGTTTTCCTATAGGAAGGTCTGGCAGTCTCCTTTCACCAAGGTTATGAGGCTTACTCTTCAAATTATACTTTAGGTTTCTCTTCTTCTGCCAGGTAACTGTAAATCTGGAGTAACTTGGCACTTTTTTCTCTGGTTCTCTCTTCTAATTCTCCACATGTTCATCTTCCCTCTCTGTGCTTTTCTGATTTACTATGCTCTCTGAATTTTTGATTTATTTTTATTTATTATAATTTAATCACTTAGTATCCGAGCTGCAGCCCCTCCCTAGTCCCTTCCCAATCCCACTGTCCCTCCCTCTTTTCTTCCCATATCCCTCTCCCAGTCCACTTATAGGGGAGGTTCCCCTCCCCTTCCATCTGACCCTAGCCTATCAGGTCTCATCAGGACTGGCCACATTGTCTTCCTCTGTGGCCTTAAAAGGCTGCTTCCCATTCAGGAGGAGATGATCAAAGAGCCAGCCTCTGAGTTCATGTCAGAGACAGCTCCTACTCCCCTTATTAGGGAACCCACTTAGGGACTGAGCTGCATGGGCTACAGCTAAGCAGGGGTTCTAGGTTATCTCCATGCATGATCCTTGGTTGGAGGACTGATGCTTGGTTGGAGCATCAGTCTTAGCAAAGACCCCTGGCCCCATATTTTTTCGCTCTGTTAGTCTCCCTGTGGAGCTCCTGTCTCCTCCAGGTCTTTCCATCTGCCCTTTCTTTCATAATATTCCCTGCACTCTGCCCAATGTTTGGCTATGAGTCTCAGCCTCTGCTTCAATCCCTCAATCAATAGTTTCTTTCAGAGCCCCTCTGTGGTAGACTCCTGGCCTGTTCCATGCTTTCTCCCACTTCCAATATCTATTCCATTTGCCTTTCTGAATGAGGATTGAGCAAATTGCCTAGAGTTCTCCTTCTTCCTTAGCATCTTTAGGTATACATATTTTGGTTTGTTTATCCAATATTAAATGTCTAATATCCACTTATAAGTGACTATATAGCATGTGTGTCTTTCTAGGTCTGGGTTTCCTCCCTCAGGATTAACTTTTCTACTTCCAACCATTCTCCTGCAAATTTCATGTTTTCCTTGTTTTTAATTGCTGAATAGTATTCCATTGTGTAAATATACTGTTATTTCTGTTTCCATTCCTCTGTTGAGGGACATTTGGATTGTTTCCAGATTCTGGCTATTACAAATAAAGCTGCTGTGAACATGGTTGATCAAATGTCCTTGTATACTTGAGAATATTTTGGAGATATGCCTAGGAGTGGTATACCTGGATCTTGAGGTAGCACTATTCCTCATTTTCTGAGAAAATGCCAGATTGATTTCCAAAGTAGTTGTACAAGTTTACATTCCTACCAGCAATGGAGGAGTGTTTCCCTTTCTCCACATCCTCTCTATCACGTGTTGTCACTTGAGTTTTTGATCTTAGTTTTTGAGCTGATGGGTGTAAGGTGAAATCTCAGGATTGTTTTGATTTGCATTTCCCACATGACTAAAGCCGTTCAACATTCCTTTAAATGTTTCTCTGCCATTTGATATTCCTCTATTGAGAATTCTCTGCTTAGCTCTGTACCCCTTTTTAAATTGGATTACTTGGTTTGTTGGTGTTTAACTTTTTGAGTTCTTTAAATATGCTGCACATTAGCTCTCTGTCAGATATAGGGTTGGTGAGGATACTTTCCCAGTCTATGTCATTTTTTTTCTGCTGGCTGTGTCCTTTGCTTTACAGAAGCTTTTCACTTTCATGAGGTCCCATTTATTAATTTTTGATCTTAGAGCCTGTGCTTTTGGTGTCTTTCAGTAAGTTGTCTACTGTGTCAATGAGTGAAAGGATCTTCTGTACTTTTTCTTTAACAGGTTTAGTGTGTCTGGTTTTATGTTGAGGTTTTTGAAATTGAATTTGTCTTGTAAGACCAGTATATTTTCTTATCACTCATGGTTCCATGGCCTCCTTTCTTCCTTTATTCATATGGTATTCCCTGTAAGCATGATGCCCAAAGCCAGTCAGTTATACTGATTTCAGATAAAAATGAAGACCTAGAATAAGGCTCATTCCCAAGAAGGAAAAAAAAGTACACACACACACACACACACACACACACACACACACATTATTCATTAATGACTTTACCTAAAACATTTAAAGAACTGAAACCTTAGAAAGAAAAGATAACTTGAAATATAGGAGAAACTAGTAAAATAAACTAAAATCAGAAAATATTTTTCTTGGAAATATTGCCCAGAAAATTTAATTATAAGGTTTTCATGATGCACATAGTGTCTATTGTCCATTAATGTGAAGTCAGTTGAGTATAAGAGGATTCGTTTTCCTACTGGAGCTGTCAGAAAATCATGATGAATATAAAATATTCAAAGGCATTTTTCTTCATGGTGATGAATGGGCCTTAACACCAAACACTGCTGAAACTCTCCACAGATTCTCCTTATTTTTGCTATAGTTATGGATGAAGGAAGAAATGATATTAAGAACAATTAGAATTTTGATGTTGTGTTTTTCACATGATGTAAAGAAAAAGAATAAACTAGAAGTATTCCAAGCACTGACTAAGGACCACAATTTGAAATTTTTCAGATATAGTGCGTTTGAACCACAGGGTCTGCGTGATGCAAAAGTAGCCTGGGGACCAATTTCACACTACTTACATGGTGGGAGAATTTCAAGCTAGGAAATTATCACTGAAACATTTTCCTAAGCCAGTAAACTGGTTGGACTTTGACAGAGGCAATCTCAAACTGTTTCAGCATGTTTTTCTTTTAATCTAGTGTTGTGAACTATAAAGAAAGTAATCACCACTTCTGAAAACCTCACAGTAGAGAGTTCAAGGTAGAAAGAACTGATATGAAAACCAGAAAACTTATATATGGATGCACTCACATGCTGAAAAGGATAGATCCAAAAATATTACAAAAGAACTTTTGAAAATTGTGTTTCAGATGGATAAAGGAGTTAAGAAAGGTAAGTTGTTGGCTGGTGTGCTGGCAAATGTCTCTGATTTAGCTGGGCTAAGGCAGGACGTTCACATGTGCTGCATAATGAGTTCCAGGTCACCCTTTTCTACATAGGGAGATCCTGTCCCAAATTAATAACAAATTTATATTTAAAACTACAGTGAGTTGTTATACAAACTGTTGTGTTTGAAACACAACCATGAAGCATGAGCAGGAGTGTGGTTTATGATGGGTCTTCTACTTACTTCCCTTAAAAACAAAACAAAACAAAAGAGCATAAGTAGTAACTGTTTGCCTAGAGTATTTGGCAAAGAGTCCTTGAGTATGAGAATAAAATTGACCTGTAGACATTTAACACAAAAATAATTTTACTAAGAAGGGAGCAATGCAGATTGCATTGACTACCCATGGCAAATAAACAGTAAATAATACGTTTCTAACAATTTTCACTAATACCTGAGATTTCAAAATTATGTTTTTGCTGAAGAATCCTGCACTGCTCTAGGCCCAGATATGGAAACTGACAGGTAGCGAGGAACATTGAATTTACTCCAGGGAAAGAAAAAGGAAATTTACCTTGTGCCATTTTCTAACCAATTTAGTGCATAGAATGCATTTACACCCCTACCATTCAAAGTCTGTAGAACTCAGCCTTCCTAATGCTGTGACCCTTTAATACAGTTATGTTTTAGTGACCACCAGCCATAAAATTATTTTTTGTTACTTCATAACTGTAATTTTGCTACTACTATGTCTCATAATGTAAGTATCTGTGTTTTTTAAACTGTTTTAGGTGACCCCTGTGAAAGTGTTATTCTATTTCCCAAAAGATCATAACCCACAGGTTGATAAACATCACTGTAGAAGCTGAAAGTTACTAGATTCCATATTTATTGTGTCAAGCCCACGCACAACCATCAGCATGGCCCTGTTCTTGTTGCCATACGTACTCCCCTATTTCTGCACAGCTCAATTAGAATGTTTGTGACTCCATGGATACAGGTATGCACTCCATCTGCATCACTGTGACAACATATCACACTAAATTTGACCTCCCTAAGCTATCCAGCCATATGAGGCCATCTGATATTGAATATTATTTTGTCATAACAGGTAGGCATGTTATAGTCCATCTTATTAGGACTGCAAAAATGGTCCTGGTATCTGTCAACTTTCAGACTCAAATGATTGATATGGTAGTATAGTTTATAAGATCCCGACCCAAGGTTAATGATGGGTGATCAGGTCTGATTGGCAGGAACAGCATAACATGGCTATCAGATTTGCTGGTGTGCTTTAGCCTTTTAAAAGCTCTTTCATTTAGCTATATTTCCAGTACTTACTAGTGAAGTCCTACCCCAACAAGCCTTACAGGCAATGATAGATAACTTGCATGCCTGTCCACAGTAGAAATACCCAGAACCAATATCAAATTTGCACAAAATAAGAAATCTATCTATCTATCTATCTATCTATCTATCTATCTATCTATCTATCTGTCTATCTATCTATCTATATTATAGTGAGTAAAATGATTCCAAAAGATCTTTGTAGAGATGCATGCTGGCATTAGGACATTTACTACAGCATAAGAAAAGATATAGAGACTATACTACTGAGGCAACATAGAGCCAAATTCAATGTAGTCTATTCAATAGACACAAAAGGACAAACCTTTAGAAGAAAATATTTCACTCTGAATGCCACTATATAAAATAGGAAGAGACAACTTCCGAGATGCACATGTAAGAAATAAGGTCCTTACAAAGGAACACCATTGTTCATTGTTGACAGACTCCCCACTCCAGATAAATAAATTCCCTTAAAATGTAAAATAATAATTTAAAGACAACTCAGTGAGATGGAACATAGTGTAGACAGATCAACAATACTGAAAAAATAAGCCGTCTTCTGAGATATAGAAATTTTTAAGAAGAAACAAGTTGTGGGGCTGAAGGTTCTGTAAACTAAAGAAAACAGAATCCAGAGCAATATATTACTTCAAAGAGAACAACTTTCTGAATTTAAATAAAAATAGCTGAGACCATAATAAAAACGCTAAGAAACATATTCAGAAACATTAAGTGAACAAATACATTACAGGTGTTCTGAAAGAAGGTGAATATGGTGGAAAGACACATAATCAATTTAACAATAGAAAAGAGCAGAAGACTTTCCACATCTTTGGAGATATTCAAACACACCTACAATGCCTAAAGGGTTCCAATTTTATTTTATCAAAAATAATTTCCTTCAACATACTGAATTAAATTGCCAAAAGTACAAGAAAGTCAGGCAATGGTAAAGATAGCAAGAAAAAAAATAGACCCAGAAAGATAAAGGCTGCAGGATTTCTCTCACCTGTGTTTCTAAGCTCCAAATATTCAGATGTTAATATACAACATAAAGTAACCTTTTAAAAGGAGAGTATAAAGGGGCAATAGGTTGTAGGGGAGCTTTGGAGAGAATATCAGTATACATGGGATATGAAATGGGAAATGGAAAAATAGGAAGAGTGCTCCAACTGGGGAAGAGGAATGGCAATAACAGAAGAAGATGGACGTACAGAGGACATACAATTTCAAGGTTGTTTGATAAAGCTTAAAGGAATCATATTATTTTATATTTACCTAAGTTTTACACCCAATACTTGTGTGTGTGTGTGTGTGTGTGTGTGTGTGTGTGTTAAGGGAAGTTAAGCCACTATGGTTGAAAATGTCACTCATAAGAATCGTAGACTGACAAAAACACCAGTACAAGTTAGGAGAAGCCTTTCTTTTAAAGGGTTAGTCTGGATAGTTCAAGTGTCTCCGAAAATAATATATGTTATCAAAGTAGGCCTTGTTTTGTCTGTTAAGCATTGAATGTGAGCCCTTATTGTTGAAGACAACACACCCTTAGAACAGAGGATTCAGATGATTCAAGCTATATCTGACCTGAAAGCAGTTAAACATTTGTGTTCAGCAAAAGCAGCTATGAAACACAATGAACAACATGGCAAGATACGCATAAAAATGTAATAAGTAGTACTCACAAATCAATCTTCCTGGCCCAACACAGTATTTTAAATAAACGGCATATGTCCATATGCAAAAGACCTATATCAGTCACCAGTTTTCACTTGAAATTAGATTTAAAAATTACAGAAATAATGCCTATAAGTAAAACACTTCTGTAAGAAAACATAAGGGAAACATTATTATTTGTTTGAATATGAAGGAAAAGCAAAAATTAATGAATGGGAGTATAACAAATTAAAGAATAAAACTCTGTTCAGTGCAGAGACACAATGGAAGGAGTGAAGATAAAGCCTTTAAAAAGAAATTGTGTGCAAAATACAAAGCTGACAAGAAGCAGATATCTACAGTATACATGTAGCATCAAAAATTCCATCATTGGTACAGGAGATAACTTCCTGAACAGAATACCAACTATAGGCCCCTCTCTCATTCCCTCCTGCTCTCCCCATCCCTCCCTCATCTCATCCCAGCCCCTTTCCAAGTCCACAGATAGGGGAGGACCTCCTCCTCTTCCATCTGACCCTAGCTTATCAGATCTCTTCAGGGCTGGCTGCAATGTCCTCTACTGTGGTCTAGCAAGGCTGCTCCTCCCTCGGGGGGGGGGGGGGAGGTCAAAGAGCCAGCCATTGAGTTCATGTCATAAACAGTCCCTGTTCCCCTTACTATGGTACCCAGTTGGATACTGAGCTACCATGGGCTACATCCTAACACGGGTTATATGCATACATGGTCCTTGATTGGAGAAAGAGTCTCATAAAAGACCCCTGTGCCCTGATCTATTTGGATTTTGTGGAGCTCCTGTCCTCTCCATGTCTTACTAACTCCCCCTTCTTTCACATGATTACCTGCACTCTGCCAAAGGTTTGGTTGTGAGTCTTAATATCTGCTTTGATACCATGCTAGGTAGAGTCTTTCCGAGGCCCTCTGTGGTAGGCTCCTGTCCTGTTGCTTGTTTTCTCCTACATTCAATATGCATCCCATTTGTCTTACCCCAGGGCCTCTTTCTTGTTTATTTTCTTTAGTTGTATAGATTTCAGTATGTTTATCCTATCTTATAGGTCTCTATAAGTGAGTACATACCATGTGTTTCTTTCTGCTTTGGGGATACCTCACTTAGGATGATCATTTCCAGGTCCCACCCTTTGCCTGAAAATTTCATGATTTCCTAGTATTTAATTGCCGAGTAGTATTCCATTGTGTAAAAGTAACACAATTTCTATATCCATTTCTCTGTTGAGGGACATCTGGGTTGTTTCCAGGTTCTGGCTATTACGAATAAAGCTGCTATGATCGTGGTTGAGCAAATTTCCTTGTTGTGTACTTGAGTATCTTTTGGATATATACCTAGGAGTGGTATAGCTAGATTTTCAGGAATCACTATTCCCAATTGCCTTAGAAAGCACCAAATTGATTTCCAGAGTGGTTGCACAAGTTTGCATTTCCACCAGCAGTGGAGGAAGGTTCCCCTTTCTCCACAACCTTTCTAGTAAGTGTTGTCACTTGAGTTTGTGATCTTAGTCATTCTGATGGGTGTAAGGTGAAATTTCAGGGTTGATTTGCAACTCCCTGATGGCTAAGGACATTGTGCATTTCTTTAAGTGTTTTTCTGCCATTCTACAATACTCTACAGAGAATTCTCTTTTGAGCTCCACACATCATTTTTTAATTGGATTGATTTGTTGTTTTTTATTTTCTTGAGTTCTTTATATATTCTGGATATTAGCCCTCTGTCAGATAAAGGTTTGGTGAAGATCCTTTCCCAGTCTGTAGGCTGTCGTTTTGTTTTGATGACAGTGTGTTTTGCTTTACAGAAGCTTTTCAGTTTCATGAGGTCCCATTTATTTATTGTTGATCTTAGAGTCTGTGTTGTTGCTGTTCTGTTCAGGAAGTACTCCCTTGTGCCCATGAGTTCTAAGGTCTTCCCCACTTTTTCTTCTAACAGATTTAGTGTGTCTGGTTTTATGTTGAGGTCTTTCATCCAGTTGGACATTAGTTTTGTTCAGGGTGATAAATATGGATCTATTTTCATTTTTTGCAAGTACACATCCAGTTAGACCAGCACCATTTGTTAAAGATGCTACCTTTTTTCCGTTGTATGTTACTGGCTTCTTTGTCAAAAATCAGGTATTCTTAGGTGTGTTGGAATATTTCTGGTTCTTCTATTCACTTCCATTGATCCAACTTTCTGTTTCTATGCCAATACCATGCAGTTTCTATTACTATTGCTCTGTAGTACAGCTTGAGGTCAGGGATGGAGATACCTCCAGATGAATTGTTGTTGTACAGGATCGTTTTGGAAATTCTGGATATTTTGTTTCTCAATATGAAGTTGAGAAATTTTCTTTCAAGGCCTGTAAATAATTGAGTTGGTATTTTGATGGGAATTGCATTCTGTAAATTGCTTTTGGCAGAATGGCCATTTTCACTAGGTTAATCTTACCTATCCATGAGCACGGGAGATCTTTCCATCTTTTGATATCTTCTTCAATTTCTTTCTTCAGAGATTTGGAGTTTTTCTCAAACAGATCTTTCACTTGCTTGGTTAGAGTTACCCCAA
>CM053742.1:80629203-80663377 GCA_028658305.1 Pachyuromys duprasi
GGGCTGGGCATGGGATGCAAAGTACCTAACCTGTGATTGATAACAAAAAATAAAAAAATAAAAAATAAATAAAAATAAAAAAAGAAATATGGGGTAGATTTGATCAAAGCACATTGTATGCATTTTAGAATTCTCAATTTTTAAAAATAAAACAACAACATAATTTTTAAAATGATCTTACTGTAAAGCACAGAATTCTAAAATGAAGAAAAATAAATGGCTAGGAAACACAGTTAAAATATGTGCAAATCCAAATTACTTTAAAACTCCATCTCAGCCCAGTTAGAAAGGTCATCATCAGGAATGTAATCTAGTTCAGCTTCTTATTATTTCAAAATAAGTCACTAGTTTATTAAAAAACAAAACAAAACAAAAAAACTATAAATACAAATGGCCTAGCTATAACACTACTGGACACATACCCAAATTATATTTGTACATCCATGCTCATGGCTGCTATAGTCACAATAATAAAAAATGGTATCAAACTAGATGTCCATCAACAAATGGATAGATAAGAACATGTGGCCTACATATATAATAGGATGGTGCTGGATTATAATGAACATTGATATATAATTTGCAGGTTAAAGGATAATACTGAGTGAAGTAACTCAGGCTCAGAAAGACAAAATCTCTATGTTCCTTATTATATGTGCATACTTGCTCCAAATCTTTCATTTTTCTTTTTTGCATGTAAGGAGAAACACAATTGAAAACAAGGAAATTACAAATGAGTCTTTGAGAGTAATATGTTGAGGGTGTTATAGGTAACACAAAAACAAAAAAAGGTGGAACACTGGGAGCAGAAAGACTTAGGCAAAGAAGGGTACTAAAGAATAGGGGGGGGGGTAGCTGATTCAACGAAAAAGGTATGAAAACCCATATGAAAGTTTGCTATTCCAGAGCCCATTTTAAAAATATTTGGAGGAATAGTAGAACACACATGATATAAAAAAGAGAAAGGAAGGTTAGGAGTTAAAGGATTAATCAGGGATGAATGCCTAAAGATTCAGGAGAGGAATGGATAGTGGAGGGGACTAATTAATACTACTGTTACATGAAAAATTCTGCATGAAAATTCTGTTCTTAGCAAGTTAATTTGAAATTTTAGGACATTTAAAAAGGAATTAAAACATAATTATCCTTTGTGGTTGAAAAATGTTTCTTTCAAATGAATTGGTTACTAAACAAAAATCGCATTGCACTGCATGACATAACTCCCTATGCGTTATCAGACCAGGAGACCGTCAAACAACAAAGGGTATTGCTATTGCCCTTTGTTACCCACCATGAGTACATGGTAAATTCCTATTGCTGAAGTCAACACAATTGGATTTCAGGTCAGAGAAAAAGAATAGGTTGAAAACTGACCAAGAACCCTCCCTGGTGGCTACCTTTAATAGTACTAGAAAGGCAGTATGCACACTTCTGGAAAAGAAAGCCATTAATAGTCTTAGCCAACTCTGAAACTTGCATGCTAAAATATTTACTAGCTAGACAAGATGTACTCATAAATGCAATACTGGCACCTGTTTATGTGGGTAACCAACTTCTCCTTCAATTGGATTTGAGCACTGATCTAGAAAAGGATATTTCATTACCTATACTGTAATCCTTACCAAAAGTCCATGACTAGAAATTACATAGGCCTTAATATAGAATCTACAATTTTCATTATACTAAATGTCCATGCTGCAGAGGTCGTGTCTAAATATTTATGTGAAGCTGTAAACCCTGGTCACAGAAGCTTCTTTTTGTAAGTTACTATAGTCAGTGGAAAGACACATAAAAGGTTTACAAGCTGAGTATAAGATACTGAGTACTAAGCCCTAAGTGGAACATTATATCAACCACATTCCCTCAGCCAAGACTGCAGACATATTGCAAAAGAGGAGATTAAAAGACCCTAAGGGACAGATGATGGGGAGGAGTCCTATGAGCTGCTGTCTTCTAGATATGACATCACTATTACAGTCACAAACTCATACAAACAACCTACATTAGATCAAGTCATTAAAATTCTCCCAAAAAGAATATAGATGATCTTTAGGACCACCTTTAAGTGAATTTTTTTGGTAGTTGACAATTTCTAAAAAATGAAAAATAAATCACTAACTTTGGTCAATGTTAGGCTTCCCTTGCTCAAGTGGATGGTTTCACAACAATTCATAGAAGAGCAATACTATCTGAAATTAATAGGTTATAAAAAATAAGACAGGAACTTGAGAGAAGTATGCATTTGGGAAGATATGAAGGAATTTAGAGGATTGCAATTTTTATAGATATAATCACATTTCTTTGTATGCATGTATATAACAGGTTTATTTGTAATAGCCAGAGTCTGGAAACAACCTAGGTGTTCCTCAAAGGAGGAATGGATACAAAACGTGTGGTATATTTACACAATGGAATACTACCTAGTAACTAAAACAAGGGACTCATGAAATTTGCAGGCAAACAGGTGGAACTAGAAAGATCATCTTGAGTAAGGTAACACAGAAACAGAAAGACACACATGGTATATACTGACTTATAAAGGGATATTAGCCGTGTAGTATAAGAAAAACATACTAAAATCTATAGTCCTAAAGAAGCTAAACAACAAGCAGGACCCTAGAGAACATACTAAAAAGTATTAAAAAAAATAGAGCAGACTGCTCCATAGAAAAAACCCCAAAGTAAAACTGGAAGAGATTTCCAAATAAACAGATGAACATATGAACTGAATCATATGAACACAAAATACAAAAATGCCAGACACCATCCAAAAGATCACAACCATTTAACAAATAAATTCAAATATATTGAAATACACAAAATACTGGATGAAGATTTTAAAAGTTTACTATTTAAAACAAACAATGAAATCAAACAAAAACCATATAAGTAGATAAATTAAATTTAACACCAAAACAGGAAAATTAGTATAAAAGAGAAAGTTAGCAAAGAAGGTTTAAAAAGAAAAGAAAAGAAATCACTAACATGGAAGAAAGAAAAAATATGGAAATCAATTTTTGAAGAAATAAAGAATGGAAATGTTAAAATAAAAAACTCAGTGAAACAAGGAAAAATAACAGTGAAAGGCATGAGTACAAGATTGACCAAAGTCTTATTTACTTTTCGTACTTCTGGAATAAAAAATACTAAGAAAAGCAACTTGAAGAAAGTCTGATTTTTCTCATCATGAAGCTCATTATAGAGCAGATGAAATGTTTGATTGAATATACCACAAGTCCATTCTTTTTAAATTAAATTTCTATTTATTTATTATATATTTTCCACATTGTATTTTTATTTATATTTAATTACAGTTTATTCCTTTTGTATCCTCCCTGCACCTCCCTCCCCTATCCCCTCCCAACCCCACCCTCTCTCCCTCTTTCCTACCTGTAACCCTACCCCTGTCTACTGATAAAGGAGGATCTCCTCCCCTTCCCTCTAATCCTAGTCTATCAGGTCCCATCAGGAGTGGCTGCATTGTTTTCCTCTGTGGCCTGGTAAGGCTGCTCTCCCCTCAGGGTGAGGTGATCAAAGAGCAGGCCAATCAGTTCATGTCAAAGACAGTCCCTGTTCCCCTTACTATGGAACCTACTAGGATACTGAACTGTCATGGGCTACCTCTGTGCAGGGGTTCCAGGCCATCTCCATGAGTGGTCCTTGGCTGGAGTATAAGTCTCAGAAAAGACCCCTGTGCCCAGAAATTTTGGATCTGTTGCTCTATTGTGGAGCTCTTGTCCTCTCCAGGTCTTACTGTCTCTCACTTTTTTCATAAGATTCCCTGCACTCTGCCCAAAGTTTGGCTATGAGTCTCAGTATCTGCCTCAATACCCTGCAAGGTAGAGCCTTTCAGAGGCCCTCTATGGTAGGCTTCTGTCCTGTTCCCTGTTTTCTCCTTCTTCCGATGTCTACCCTCTTTGCCTTTCTTAATGGGGATTGAGCATCTTAGCCAGAGTCCTCCTTCTTGATAAGCTTCCTTAGGTGTACAGATTTTAGTATGTTGATCCTATATTATATGTCTAATATCCACTTATGAGTAAGTATATACCCTGTGTGTCATTCTGCTTCTGGGATACCTGCAAATTACATGAGTTCCTTGTTTTTATTGCTGAGTAATATTCCATTGTGTAAATGTACCACAATTTCTGTATCTGTTCCTCAACTGAGGGACATCTGGGCTGTTTCCATCTTCTGGCTATTACAAATAAAGCTGCTACAAACATAGTTGAACAGATGTCCTTGTTGTATACTTGAGCGTATTTTGGTTATATGCCTACGAGTGGTATAGCTGGATCTTGAAGAAGCACTATTCCTAATTGTTTGAGAAAGCACCAAATTGATTTCCAAAGTGCTTGTATAAGTTTACATTCCCACCAGCAGTGGAGGAGGGTTCCCCTTTCTCCACATCCTCTCCAGCACCTGTTATTCATCTTAGCCATTCTGATGGGTGTAAGGTGAAATCTCAGGGTCATATTGATTTGCATCTCCCTGATTACTAAGGACATTGAACATTTCTTTAAGTGTTTCTCTGCCATTCTATATTCTTCTATTGAGAATTCTCTGTTTAGCTCTGTACCCCATTTTTAATTGGATTACTTGATTTGTTGCTTTTTAACTTCTTGAGTTCTTTATATATGCTGGATATTAGCTCTCTTTCAGATATGGAGTTAGTGAAGATCCTTTCTCAATCTGTAGGCCGTTATAAAGCAGACACACTAAAGAGGAGTAGGTGGCTAGAAATAATCAAACTCAGGGATGAAATCAATAAATTAGAAATGAATAAAACTATTCAAAGAATCAATGAAACCAAGAGCTGGTTCTTTGAGGAAATCAACAAGATACACAAACCCCTAACCAAACTAACTAAAAAGCAGAGAGACATTATTCAAATTAACAAAATCAGAAACAAAAAGGGGGACATAAAAACAGACACTGAGGAAATCCAAACAATCGTTAGGACTTACTTCAAAAGTCTATACTCAAGAAAATTTGAAAATCTAAATGAAATGGACAATATTCTTGATAGATTCCACTTACCAAAGCTGAATCAAGACTAGGTAAATCAATTAAATTGTCCTATATCCCCAAGGAAATAGAAGCAGTCATCAAAAGTATCCCATCCAAAAAAAGCCCAGGACCAGATGGTTTCAGCTCGGAATTCTACCAGACCTTCAAAGAAGAGCTAACACCAATTCTCTTCAAACTATTCCAGAAAATAGAAACAGAAGGAAGACTACCAAACTCATTGTATGAAGCCACAGTCACCTTGGTACATAAACCTCACAAAGACCCAGCAGAAAAAAAAAAAAGAATTTCAGGCCTATCTCCCTCATGAACATTGATGCAAAAATATTCAACAAACTACTTGCCAACCAAATACAATAACACATCAAAGGTTTCATCCACTATGACCAAATAGGCTTTATCCCAGGTATGGAGGTGTGGTTCAATATATGGAAATCCATCAATGTGATCTACCATATGAACATACTGAAAGAAAAAAAAAAAACACACAAGTCTATTCTTGAAGATACCACAAGTCTATTGTTAGAAAACAACCACAAGAAATTTAAAAATTTTAGCTTGTGACACACTAATATTTTTTTAATTTATTTATTTTTATTTCAATCACAGGTTAGGTACTTTGAATCCCAGGCGTAGCCCCCTCCCCCATTCCCTCCTACCCTCCCACTCCCTCCCTCATAATATTAACAGTACTTTACTAGCTAAATTAATAGCTTATTAGATCTCCATTGATTAATGAGAAAAATTTGAACTTCTTTAAAATGTAATTTATTTATTTTTATAGTAATCACAGGTTAGGTACTTTGCATCCCAGGCATAGCCCCCTCTCTCATTCCCTCCCACTCTCCCCATCCCTCCTTCATCTTCTCCCTGCCCCCTCCATGTCCACCTACTGGGGAGGACCTCCTCCCCTTCCATCCAACCCCAGTTCATCTTCTCTCCTCAGGGCTGGCTGCAATGTCCTCCCCTGGGATCTAGCCAGGCTGTTACTCCCTGGCGTGTATGGGGGAGGGTCAAATAGTCAGCCATTGAGTTCATGACAGAAACAGTCCCTGTTCCCCTTACTAGGGTCTTCAGTTGGACACGGAGCTACCATGGGCCACATCTGAGTGGGGGTTCTAGGTTATATCCATACATGGTCCTTGGTTGGAGAAACTGTCTCGTATAAGACCCCTGTGCCCTGATCAATTTGGTCTTTGTGGAGCTCTTGTTCTCTCCAAGTCTTACTAACTTTCCCTATTTTCATTATTATTCCCAGCCCTCTGCTGAAGGCTTGGGTGTGAGTCTTAATATCTGCTTTGATACGTTGCTATATCGATTCTTTTAGAGGCACTCTTTGGTATGCTCCTGTCCTGTTGCTTGTTTTCTCCTCCATTCAATGTCCATCCCATTTGTTCATCTAAACGAGCATTGATCATACCAACCTGGGTCCTCCTTCTTGTTTATCTTCCCTAGGTGTATAGATTTCAGCTTGACCTTCCTATCCTATAGGTCTATATAAGTGAGTATATACCTACCATATGTTTCTTTCTGCTTTGGGGTTACCTCACTTAGGATGACCGTTTCCAAGTCCCACCATTTGTCTGCGAATTTCATGAATTCCTCCTTTTTCATTGCTGAGTAGTATTCCATTGTGTAAAAGTACCATAATTTCTGTTTCCATTCCTCAACTGAGGTACATCTAGGTTGTTTCCAGGTTCTGGTTATTACAAATAAAGCAGCTATGAACATAGTTGAGCAAATGTCCTTGTTGTGTACTTGAGCATTTTTTGGATATATGCCTAAGAGTGGTATAGCTGGGTCTTGAGGAATCACTATTCCTAATTGTCTAAGAAGGCACCAAATTGATTTCCAGAGTGGTTGTACAAGTATGCATTCCCACCAGCAATGGAGGAGGGTTCCTCTTTCTCCACAACCTCTCCAACTATCTCTCTTATGAACATTGACACAAAAATACTCAATAAAATACTTGCAAACCGAATCCAGGAACACATAAAAGATATCATCCACCATGACCAAGTAGGCTGCATCCCAGGCATGCAAGGGTGGTTCAATATACACAAATCCATCAATGTTATCCACCATATAAACAAACTGAAGGAGGAAAATGACATGATCATCTCCCTAGATGTCAAAAAAGCATTTGACAAAATCCAACACCCATTCATGTTTAAAGTCCTGGAGAGACTAGGGATACAAGGCACATACTGAAACATGGTAAAGGCAATATACAGCAAGCCTGTAGCCAACATCAAACTCAATGAAGAGAAACTTATATCAATCCCACTGAAATCAGGGAGTAGGCAAGGCTGCTCATTGTCTCCATATCTCTTCAACATAGTACTTGAAGTCCTAGCTAGAGCAATAAGACAACAAAAGGAGATCAAGGGGATACAATTTGGAAAGGAAGAAATCAAAGTATCACTATTTGCAGACGATATGATAATATACAGGAGTGACCCCAAAAATTCAACCAGAGAACTCCTTCAACTGATAAACACCTTCAGTAAAATGGCTGGATACAAAATCAACTCAAAAAAAAATCAGAAGCCCTTCTGTACACCAAAGACAAAAGGGCTGAAAAGGAAATTAGGGAAACAACACCCTTCACAATAGCCACTAATAACATAAAGTACCTTGGGGTGACTCTAACCAAGCAAGTGAAATTTGAACTTTTGAAGTTTGAAGCCTTAATATAACAATAGCATTTTGAGGGAAAGAAATCTGAAGCATTTTTATATACTTTAAATTACTTTCTTAGACACAACTTGTATTTACACACTTTAAAACAGTTTCTTAGACCTTTATAACTTGAATTTACATATATGAAAACATTTTTTCAGGCTTACAACTTATAACTTTAGAAAGTGTATCTATATCATAGAACCCTTTCTCAGACTTTCAGATGTCACATAAACTTTAAACTTTTTTTTTTGCTAGTTATTGGCCATAAGACACTGATGGTTGATTAAGAAGAACAGTCATTGAAAAACAAGTTCCCTTTAACAAAGAAATAGTAAAAAGTTACTTTGATACCTATTTTGTGAGCTTATTTGAGTCTGGTAGACTATATTAAACTCTGGAAACAAGGTAAAAATTTATCTTTTTTCAGCTGGAAACTTAGTATCTCTCCCGCGAGGCCTACGGCCTGATTTTTACTATCAAGAACAGGCCTCTGTAGCCTTAGGGAAATAGCTGGTAGCTATGCTCACTGCCGTTAAACCTATAGTTAGCCCCAAAACCATCAGAGATCTGAAAAGGAGAAATTAAAGCAGGATGTATAAGCCAAATGCTATATGTATGAGTTAAAGTTCTCCATTACCTAGATGGTTGCCCTAGGTCTCACTGGCTTGGCAGTGATGGGGTTGGTCTTCATCTGTTATATAAGGCAACATTTACTGACAAACAGAGAAGAAGCCCATCAGTTGTCAGAACCAGGTCTGGGAGAATTTTCTGAAGAGGAGGAACCTGGGAGACTGACCTTACCTTGACAAGGAAGCGAAGGATAATTAAGCCAAAAGTTCCACAGTTTGTGTAGGGCACTGGCAGCAGGTGAGGTGGGGGACAGTTTTTTACCACAATTCAGGTGGAAACATTGTGCCCATCTATCTTCTTTGCAGACCATAGGGTTCCTGGTAGGAATGGGCATGTGCATAATGGAAAACATTTTTTATTAAACATTTTAAATGCCATATTCAGCAAATCTCTGAATAGTCTGGCAACCATATATCTACTAAGTATACCTGATTTTAGGCTTGACATTTAAAACACATTAATGTGAATGCCCTAATTACCTTTAACAGTTTAAATTGGTAGCTTTTATTAGACTAGGATTTTACATCTTTGTTTCTGTTAAATTTGAGCCTTAAATTTTGAGTTGAGGATCAATTGAGGATCCCTTATCATCGATGTAAACCATAAATGCAGTAAACTTTACATAAATACAGCCATAGGAAGACTGGGAGCTTTTCTAATCCTTTGATAGTGTACCATTATAGAACATAAGGGTTGTTTGTGTGTGTTTGTGTGTGTGTGTGTGTGTGTGTGTGTGTGTGTGTGTGAAAGAGAGAAAGAGGCTTAGTTTATCCCAATAGCTAAAGTTTTTTTAATATTTTGATTTTAATTTTTGTTAATTACACTTTATTCACTTTGTATCCCCCCATAAACCCCTCCCTCCTCCACTCCTAATCCCACCTTCCCTCTCCCTTCTCCACGCATGCCCCTCCCCAAGTCCACTGATAGGGGAGGACTTCCTCTCCTTCCTTCTGATTCTAGTCTATCAGGTCTCATCAGGAGTGGCTGCATTGTCTTCCTCTGTGGCCTGGTAAGGCTGCTCCCCCATCAGGGTGAGGTGATCAAAGAGCAGGCCAATCAGTTCATGTCAGAGGCCGTCCCTGTTCCCATTACTATGGATCCCACTTGGAGACTGAACTGCCATCGGCTACATGTGTGCAGGGGTTCTAGGTTTTCTCCATGCATTGTACTTGGTTGGAGTATGAGTCTCAGGAAAGACCCCTGTGTTCAGAGTTTTTGGTTCTATTGTCCTCCTTGTGGAGCTCCTGTCCTCTCCCTTTCTTACTATCTCTCACATCTTTCATGAGATTCCTTACACTCTGCCCAGCAGTTGGCCATAAGTCTCAGCATCTGCTTTGATAGTCTGCAGGGCAGAGCCTTTCAGAGGCCCTCTGTGGCAGGCTCCTAACTTCTTTCCTGTTTTCTTCTTCTTCTGATGTCCATCCTCTTTGCCTTTCAGGATGAAGATCAAGCATTTTACCCAGAGTCCTCCCTCTTGCATAGTTTCTTTAGGTGTACAGATTTTAGTAGGTTTATCATATTTTATATGTCTATATGAGTGAGGATATACTGTGTGTGTCTTTCTGCTTCTGGGATAGCTCACTCAGAATGATCTTTTCCAGTTCCCACCATTTACCTGAACATTTCATGATTTCCTTCTTCTTTATTGCTGAGTAATATTCCATTGTGTAGATGTACCACAATTTCTGTATCCAATAGCTAAAGTTTAACAAAGCCAGTCAAATATTACTGTGAAAAAATATTACTGTGAACCTAAGTAGACCTTAGGAATTTATAAATCTTATTTAACAAATATACCATATTTATCAAATATATGTTGTTAGTTATCTATTTTTTTCAAAAGCCTAGTGTTGAACACTTAGCAGTATAAATATGTCAGCTTTTGTTAATTTAAGTAGACCTTTATAAATTTAAATGTTGATCATCATACAAAAATTCATAATAAATCAAAATATTTGAGGCCAGTTGTTAGTCTAAAAGGGGAATAAAGGGGTCTCCAAGATGGCAGAGACCAGTGGGCACTGTTTCTTAAGGGCAGAGTGTCCAAAATTCCAAAACTGGTGAGTAGATGGGCAGCTTAAGCCAGAGTGTCAACTTTGAGGCTTCCTGGGATGAAAAGGACAACCCTTGAGCTGGGACTTATTGGATCCAGGCCTCCAGTGGACATCTCTGGAGTCTGAGAGTGCCAAACTATCAACCCCTTACACTTTGTGCTGCACCTTCCCTTGCTCCAGCAGCAGCAGCTACAGCAGCAGCAGGGAGTTGCATAACCTCAGTTAAGGGACATCTTTACTTTAATGGCCAAACATGAATCTTAGAGTAAAAAACTGTGGGCCCTCTGCGCTTACCACATATACCTGCAAGTGAGTGTGCAAAGGCCCTCTGCACTTCCCACACAGGCTTGTTAGAGAGTTTGGAGGTACTCTGTGCTTCCCACACAGGCCTTGAAGTGAGTGCTTCTGAGAAATAGTGTATACAGAGTCCCAGATCAGGGACCCTCCATGCTAGCCGCCAAACATTGGATCGCTCCCACCCATACCACCAGCTGTGGGAAACATAGGGTTCTCTGGTACAACATTCGCAACACTGAGGCCCCTGTTCTATGGGTTTAGATGTGGAGTACCACCAAACAATTTCTGGAGACAAGATGGTGAAGCCCAGACAGATCTGAGTGCTTGGAGCACAATACTGAGACCTGTGGTCCACTGAGCCATTCAGGGCACCTGCTCACTAGCACTGAGTATTCACCACAACCTGTGCTTATGCTCCTCACTTACACATCACCCATCCAGGCATGATTTCCTTGTAATATTCCATTGTGTAAATGTACCACGATTTCTGTATCCATTCCTCAACTGAGGGACATCTGGGTTGTTTCCGCATTCCGGCTATTACGAATAAAGCTGCTAAAAACATAGTTGAACAAAGTCCTTGTTGTGTACTTGAGCATATTTTGGATATATGCCTAGGAGTGGTATAGCTGGATCTTGAGGAATCACTATTCCTGATTCTCTGAGAAAGCACCAGACTGATTTCCAAAGTGCTTGTACAAGTGTACATTCCCACCAGCAGTGGAGGAGGGTTCCCCTTTCTCCACATCCTCTCCAGCATGCGTTGTCATTTGAGTTATTCATCTTAGCCATTCTGATGGGTGTAACCTGAAATCTTGTTTTGATTTGCATTTCCCTGATGACTAAGGACATCGAGCATTTCTTTAAGTGTTTCTCTGCCATTCTATATTCTTCTATTGAGAATTCTCTGTTTAGATCTCTACCCCATTTTTAAATAGGATTATTTGATTCCTTGCTGTTTAACTTCTTGAGCTCTTTATATACAGTGGATATTATCTTTCTGTCAGATATAGGGTCGGTGAAGATCCTTTCCCAATCTGTAGGCAGTCGTTTTGTTTGTTTGTTTGTTTGTTTGTTTTTGAGGACAATGTCCTTTGCTTTTCAGAAGAATTTCAGTTTCATGAGGTCCGATTTATTGATTGTTGCTCTTAGAGCCTATGCTGTTGGTGTTCTGTTCAGGAAGACATCTCCTGTGCCAATGATTTCAAGGCTCTTCCACACTTTTTCTTCTAACCAATTTAATGTGTCTGGTTTTATGTTGAGGTCTTTGATCCACTTGGACTTTAGTTTTATGCAGGGTGATAAGTATGGATCTATTTGCATTTTTTCTACATGTAGACATCCAGTTAGACCAGCACCATTTGTTGAAGATGCTGTCATTTTTTCCTTTGAATTGTTTTGGCATCTTTGTCGAAAATCAGGTGTCCATAAGTGTGTGGATTTATTTCTGGGTCTTTTGATTTCATTAATCCGCCATTCTGTTTCTATGCCAGTACCGTGCAGTTTTTATTTCTGTTGCTCTATAGTACAGCTTGAGACCAGAGATGGAGGTACCTCCAGATTTTTTTACTGTAGAGGATTGTTTTAGCAATTCTGATTTTCTTGTTATTCCATGTGAAGTTGAGAATTTTTCTTTCAAGGTCTGTAAAGAATTGTGTTGGTATTTTGATGGGAATTTCATTGAATTTGTAGATTGCTTTTGGTAAGATGGCCATTTTTACTATGTTAATCCTGCCAAGCCATGAGCATGGGAGATCTTTCCATCTTCTAAAATCTTCTTCTAATTATTTCTTCAGAGACTTGAAATTTTTTTCATACAAGTCTTTGACTTGCTTGGTTAGGTTCACACCAAGGTACTTTATGACCTTTGTGGCTATTGTGAAGCTTGTTGTTTCCCTAATTTCTTTCACAGCCCTTTTGTATACAGGAAGGCTACTGATTTTTTTTTGAGTTAATTTTGTATCCACCAATTTGCTGAAGGTGTTTATCAGATATAAGAGTTCCCTGGTAGAAATTTTGGTGTCACTCAGGTGTACTGTCATATCATCTGCAAATAATGATACTTTGACTTTTTCCTTTCCAAATTTTATCCGCTTGATCTCCTATATTTGTCTTATTGCTCTAGCAAGGACGTCAAGAACTATGTTAAAGAGATATGGAGAGAGTGGGCAGCATTACCTTGTCTCTGATTTCAGTGGGATTCATTTAGTTTGATGTTGGCTATAGGCTTACTGTATACTGCCCTTTCTATGTTTAGGTATGTGCCTTGTATCCCTGATCTCTCCAAGACTTCAAACATGAATGGATGTTGGATTTTGTCAAATGCTTTTTTAGCATCTAAGGAGATGATCATGTGGTCTTGTTCTTGCAGTTTGTTAATGTAGTAGATCACAGTGATGGATTTCCATATATTGAACCACCCCTCTATACCTGGGATGAAGCCTACTTGGTCATAGTGGATAATGTTTGTGATGTGTTCTTGTATTTGGTTTTCAAGTATTTTGTTGAGTATTATTGCATCAATGTTCATAACGTAGACTGGCCTGAAATTCTCTTTCTTTGTTGAGTCTTTGTGAGGTTTAGATCCCAAGGTGACTGTGGCTTCATAGAATGAGTTTGGTAGCATTCTTTCTGTTTTTATTTTGTGGAATGGTTTGAAGAGCTCTTCTTTGAAGTCCTGGTAGACCTCTGAGCTGAAACCATCTGGCCCTGGGCTTTTTTTGGATGGGAGACTTTTGATGACTACTTCTATTTCCTTAGGGGATATAGGACTATTTAATTGATTTACCTAGTCTTGATTCAGCTTTGGTAAGTGGGATCTCTCAAGAAAAATGTCCATTTCATTTAGATTTTCAAATTTTGTGGCATATCGACTTTTGAAGTAAGTAAATGATTGTTTGGATTTCCTCAGTGTCTGGTTTTTTTTTTTGTCCCCCTTTTCATTTCTGATTTTGTTAATTTGCATAGCGTCTCTCTACCTTTTAGTTAGTTTGGTTAAGGCTTTATCTACCTTGTTGATTTTCTCAAAGAACCAGCTCGTGGTTTCATTGATTCTTTGAATTGTTTTATTTGTTTCTAATTTATTGATTTCTGCCCTGAGTTTGATTATTTGCAGCCATCTAGTCTTTTGTGTGTCTGCTCCTTTTTTTCTCTTGGGCTTTTAGGTGAGCCATTAAGTTGCTTGAATGAGATGTTTTGAATTTCTTCTTGAAATCACTTAGTGCTATGAACTTTCCTCTTAGCACTGCTTTCATCGTATCCCATAAGTTTGAATATGTTGTGCCTTCATTTTCATTGAATTCTAGGAAAACTTTAATTTCTTTATTTCTTCCCTGACCCAGCTGTCATTGAGTAGCGAGTGGTTCAGTTTCCATGTGTGTGTAGGCTTTTTGCTATTTGTGTTATTATTGAGGTCCGGATTTAGTTCAAGGTGATCAGATAAGATACAAGGGATTATTTCAATCTTCTTGTATCTGTTGAAGCTCGTTTTGTGACGAACTATATTGTCTATTTTGGAGAAGGTTCCATGAGGTGCTGAGAGGAAGGTAAATTCTTTTGTCTTTGGGTGAAATGTTCTGTAGATGTCCATTAGGTCCATTTTATTAATGACCTCTGTTAGGTTTATTGTTTCTTTGTTTAATTTCTATTTTGATGACCTGTCCTTTGTTGAGGGTGGATAGTTGAAATCTCCACCTATGAGTATGTAAGGATCTGTGTGTGTTTTAAGTTTTATTAATGTTTCTTTTACAAATGTGGGTGCCCTTACATTTGGGGCATAGATGTTCAGAATCGTGATGTCTTGCTGGTGGAATTTTTCCTTGATGAATATGAAGTGTCCTTCCCTATCTTTTTTTTTTCATTAATTTTGGTTGAAAGTCTATTTTATTAGGTATTAAAATGGCTACCCCTGCTTGCTTCCTGGGTTCATTTGCTTGAAAAACAGTCTTCCATCCCTTTCCTCTCAAGTAATGTCTATCTTTGTGATTTAGGTGTGTTTTTGTATGCATCAGATGGTTGGGTCTTGTTTATGCATCCATTTGTTAGTCTGTGTCTTTTTTATGGGAGAATTGAGTACATTGATGTTGATAGAGATTAATGACCAGTAGCTGTGAGATCCTTTGATTTTGATGTTGTCTATGGTAGTGTGTTTGTGTGCTTGGCTACTTTTTGTTTTGCTGTAGTGAGGTTATTTATTTCTTGTGTTTTCCTGAAAGTAGTTAGTATTCTTGGGTTGTATTTTTCCTTCTAGTATCTTCTGTAATGCTGGATTTGTGTGTAGGTATTTTTGAAATTTGTTTTTGTTGTTGAGTATCTTGTTTTCTCCATCTATGAGGACTGAGAGTTTTGCTGGGTATAGTAGCCTGGGCTGGCATCTGGGTTCTCTTAGGGTCTGCATGATATCCATCCAGGCCCTTCAATTGAGAAGTCTGGTGTGATTCTGATGTGTTTGCCATTATATGTTACTTGGTCTTTTTCCCTTGCAGCTTTTAGTATTTTTTCTTTGTTCTGTATACTTACTGTTTTGATTATTATGTGGCAGGATAATTTTCTTTTCTGGTCTAATTTATTAGGCATTCTGTAGGCCTCTTGTATGCTTATAGACCTCTCCTTTAAGTTGGGGAAATTTTCTTCTATGATTTTGTTGAAAATATTTTCTGGGCCTGGCAGACAGGAATGTTCTTCTTCTTCTATTCCTATTATTTTTAGGTTTTGTCTTTTAATGTTGTCTTGGATTTCTTGGAAGGTTTTTGTCAGGAATTTCTTAGATTTAACATTTTCTTTGACGGATGCTTTGATTTTTTCCATTGTTTTTTCCATTGATTTCTTCCACACCTGAGATTCTTTCTTCCATGTCTTGTAGTCTATTGGTTATGCTTATCTCTGTAGTTCCTGTTTTCTTTCCTAAATTCTTCTTCTCCATGGTTTCCTCTGTTTGTGTTTTCTTTAATTTTTCCCATTCTATCTTCAGATCTTGAGCCATTTTGTAGATTTTCTTCCCCTGTTTGTACTTTCCTGTTTTTCCTTCAATTCCTTCAGCTGTTTGCTTGAACATTCCTCTGTTTCTTTTATTTCTTTCATCTATTTAATAATTTCCTCTCTGAAAGCCACAAACTGTTTGTCTGCATCTTCCTGTATTTCTTAATGGATGGCTATAGTCTGTATGATTTTGTCTTCCTCTAATTCTTTATGCATTTTATTTGTTTCCTCCATTAACCTCCTCATAAGCATAGATGTAAAGTCATCTTCTTGAATTTCACTTATGTTAGTGTATTCCAGGACTACTTGCCCTGGATAACTGGGTTCTGGGGATGCCATATTGCTTTGCCTTTTGTTGGTTGTGTTTTTACACTGTCCTCTACCCATCTGGCTGTCTCAGGTGTTGTTTGTTAATTTCTGGTGTCTGCTGGAGTCATGGGGTGGGAGAATCCCCTTGGCAAGGTTCTGAAGGAGGTCTCCTCGGCTTCTTGAGTATGGTCAACTGAATGGTGGTGCTTCTCAGGAATTATCACAGTTCACCTCAGACATACGGACATGTCTGGTTACTGTGGTGTTCAGGAAGGCTCTCTTCCCTTCAGGAGAAGTCCTCGAGATGGCTGCCCTGCTGCTGGGTTTCTTGCTCTGAGTTTAGTGTGCTGTTGCTGCTGTTAAGCTGTGTTTGCTGGGTGCAGTCCTTGTGAAGAACCACGGAGTCCTGTAGTTTCGTCAATTTAGTTAGAGATAAGTGTTCGCAACTTGGGGCATTATTTGAGGGCTGCCCCAATGGCTCTCAGGCTTCTGTGGGTCTGAGGTTGGAGAAGTGTGCTCCATTACCCTAGCCATAATCAGTGGCAGGTAAACACAGCACTCATGTGTGCAGTAGAAGACCAGAGCTTAGGGCCTGTGGGAACCCAGAAACTTTTCTGGAGCAGCATGTCCTGAGGGTTGGAACTGATGTTTTCCCCGAGTCCGTGGTGTTCTGGTGTCTGCAGATCTGTCAAGAATGGCGAGTAGAGCAAGCAGGCACAGGCTTGTGCTTCTGTCTTGCTTGCCATGGGTGACTGGGTGCTTGGGCACCTGGGTGCTTGCTGGAACCCTGAGACGGTTCCCGAGAGCATTTTTTGGGAGGGGGGGGGTTGTCGGCTGAGTGTTCTGAGGTCAGACCTGCTCTTCCCCTCACTGTGGGTTTCCACCCAACAGAGAAACTCTGTATCTGGTACCCTGGTTTCCTCAGTTCTGTCTGGGATGGTGAGTCGGGCATGCAGGCAGGACTCTGTGCCACCGGTTAACCACCCAACTTTGGGCTAGCTCCTGGGCACACGCTGGACCTAGGTCTTTTTCCAGGGATTGTTTGGGTGACCAAAGGTCGGTCCCGATCGCTTCTTGCATGGTGGGGTTTCCTCTCAACTGGAAATCCCAGTGTCTAATGTTGTGGGGCCCACAGTTTAGTCTAGGACAGTGATCAGAGCATGCCAAAGGCATGTGGCTCTGGGCTGGCGACTGAGTGCCTGGTGGGACCCTGAAACTGTTCTGCACATTAGCTGGATGACCTACACTGTGGGGTTTCCTCTCACCCGGGAAACACAATCCCTGGTGTTTTAGGGCCCAGAGTTCTGTCTGGTGGTCACTGTGGTCACTGTACAGATCCAACTGTGCTGCTGGTCAGAAAGTGTCCTCCCAATGCCAACATCTTGAATCCTGAAGATGTGTTTCATAATTGTTGCTTTATGCCAAGATGTTGATGTCACAAAGCATATACTTTTAAAATTTATTTTTATTTTATGTACATTGATATTTGAATGCATGTTTGTTTATGTAAGGATGTCAGATTCCCCTGGAACAGGAGTTACAGACAGTTGGGAGCAGCCATGTGGGTGCTGGGAATTGAACCTGGGTCTTCTGGAAGAGCAGCCAGTGTTCTTAAGGACTGAGCCATCTCTCCAGACCCAGTATATACTTTCTACCTGTGGTTGATTCCATCTTGATGAAGTCATTAGCCAAGATGGAGGAGAACCATATAGTTGCTATTTAAAAACATCTATTTTCCTAAATAAGAGTTGAATCTAAGTTGCACGTATATAGTATATTCTAGACGTGAGTTGAATCACATATATACCTGTGTATTTTAATTATGTCTTTTGTTATAAATTTAAAGCTGGATTGTGTTACAGATTTTGTAGATTTTAAACCATACTCAATGAACTTAAAAATTCTGAGATAGAGTTTACAACATAGTCTTAAGAGATATCTTGAGAGCAGACTGCAGAAAAATCATAGAAATAAAAGACATTTTTAAGAATGGAAGTCGAATCTTAGCAATAAGAGTCTTTTGGAAATTCAGAGAAGAGCAGTTCAAGGAATAAGAGATTTGGGGTCATTTGTTCATACAGTGGCAGAATTTGTTATAATTTGTGAGATTTGAAAATCAAGTGTAGCAATTTTTGGCCACTGATCTATACTGAGATGTAGTAATAAAATGTGAGTCTATGGAGAAAGAGGGGAAGGATCAAAAACCTCCACTAAGGGGCATTTCTTTTAACTCCAAGTGGAAGCTGAGAGTAAGCATAGGTGGCCCACACAAGCTCACGCATAGAAGAGAGCTGAGAGCAGATGTTGTAGGACTGAAGGAGAGAACTGAGAAACAGGGATCAGGGTAGCAAAGCATCATAGAGAGAAACAGCTGGAGTAGGGATTTCACAGTAGAGCAAGCACGTAGTGTTTGAGTAAGTAGAATTGCCTATGTGGTAGAGCCCTGGAAGGGTGAGGCAGGGAGATGCCCATGTGGTGGGTGGTCCAAAGAGGGTAACAGATTCCAGGTGCCAGAGAGAGGACACCTAATGAGTAGGCAAACGAGAGAGGAATGGTTAGAGAAAATGTAGGGTGAAACAACTGAAAGAGGCATACTCTAAAATCAGATTTGGTGGGTGTCAAAAGCCAGCAAAATAAATAAATAAGTAAAATTAAAAATTAAAAAAAAACAAATGACTTATATCTACCTTAGGAGAGTCAAATCAGCAGTTTGGTTTGGAGTGGCCACATTGTTTAGGAAGGAGCACATTTACACTACTCCCAGTTTTCAGCACCAGATGAATGAAAGAAAAAAAAGAATTAAAAGACCAAAGAGTTCATGTCAAAAGTAGTCCCTGTTCCCCTTACTAGGTAGGGTACCCACTTGGATACTGAGCTACATTGGGCTGCATCTGAGCAAGGGTTCTAGGTAATGTCCATACATGGTCCTTGGTTGGAGATACAGTCTCAGAAAAGACCCCTATGCTCAGATATATTTGGTCCTTGTGGAGCTCCTGACCTCTCCAGGTCTTACTAACTCCCCATTCTTTGTTATGATTCCCTATACTCTGCTGAAGGTTTGATTATGAGTCTCAGTATCTGCTTTGATACACTTCTAGGTAGAGGCTTTCAGAGGCCCTCAGTGGTAGGCTCCTGTCCTGTTACTTGTTTTCTCCTACATCCAATATCCACCCCATTTGTCTTTCTAAGTGAGGGCTGATCATCTTACCCAGGGTCCTCGTTCTTTTTTATCTTCTTTAGGTGCACATATTTCAGTATGTTTATCTTATCTTATAGGTCTAGTACCCACTTATAAGTGAGTATATACAATGTGTCTTTCTCACCTCCCCCCACCCCACCTATCCGAGGAAGGAGCAGCCCTACTAGGCTACAGAGGAGGACTTTGCAGCCAGGCCTGAAGATACCTGATAAGCTACGGTCAGATGGAAGTGGAGGAGGTCCTCCCCTATCAGTAGACTTGGAAAGGGATAGGGAGAAGATAAGGGAGGGAAGGTGGGAATGGGAGGGAATGAGGGAGCAGATACAGCTGGGATACAAAGTTAATAAACTGTAACTAATATTAGAAAATAAATATTGAATAAAAAGAAGTTGCATGAAAAAAAAGACAAAAGAGGTAGTAGAAGAGAAAGTTTATTGTAGATAAGGAGAGAATAGCCAGAGACCGGGATATGTGAGATAGCCCTTAGTGAACTAGACCGTGTGAAGATTGAGAGATGGGAGAGGGAGATCCAGACCAAGGGGCCAGAAAATTAAAGGATAGTCTAAAAGGCTAAGTACCCAAAAATGTTGGTCTATATATGGAAGAGCAGATGGTAAGAAGAAAGGCCAGCCTAGTACTTGGGCTGGAAAAGTTTAGTGTAGGCTGCAGGGTAAACAAGTCAGGAGGACCTGTAACAGGAAGAGACTAAGGGATGCTGGGAAACCTGGTGGCTAGGTTTACTTTGATATCTTAAGTGCAAGTACCTCAGCCATTTTTCCCAGGTTTGAGGCCTAACAAAGACCAAATCTGAGAATCCATGAGATATAAATGAAAAGGAGGACATGACAGCAGACACTGAGAAAATGCAAAGAAACATTAGGTCTTGCTATAAACGCCTGTATTCCACAAAATTGGAAAATCTAAATGAAATGTACAATTTTCTTGATAGATTCCACTTACCAAAGTTGAATCAAGATCAAGTAATAAAATAAATAATCCTGTATCATCTAAGGAAATAGAAGCTGTCATCGTAAGTCTCTGAAACAAACTAGCAAACAAACCAACAAACAAAAAAGCACAGAGCCAGATGGTTTTAGCATAGAAAAATCAGACTTTCAATGAAGAGCTAATACTACTCGTCCTCAAACTATTCCACAAAATAGAAACAGAAGGAACATTACCAAATTTATTCTATAAAGCCACAGTCACCCTGATACTTAAACCACACAAAAACACAACAAAGAAACGTCAGATGAATTTCCCTAATTAGCATTGATGCCAAAATATTCAACAAGATACATGCAAACTGATTCAAGAACACTTCGATCACATCATCCACCATGATCAAGTAGACTTCATGCCAGTGATGCAATCCCACTAAAATCAGGGACAAGACAAGGTTGCCCACTCTCTCCATATCTCTTCAGTATACTACTAGAAGGTTCTATCTAGAGCAATAAGACAACTAAAGGAGATCAAATGGATACAAATAGGATATGTAGAAGTTAAAGATTTCCTATTTTGCAGATGTTATTATTGTATATGTAAGCAACCCAAAAATTTCCACCATAAAATCCCTGCAGCTGATGAACTATTTCAGCAAAGTGGCTGGATACAAGACTAATAAAAAAAAAATCAGTGTCCCTCCTGTATACAAATGACAAATGGGCTGACAAATAAATTAGGGAAAACATACCCATAAAATAGCCACCAATAATATCTAGGGATAACTCTAAACCAAGGAAGTCAAAACATGTATGACAAGAATTTTAAGCCTCTGAAAAATGAAACTGAAAGAGATACCAGAAAATGAAAATATCTCTCATGCTCATAGATAAGTAGGATTAGCATACTAAAAATGACCATTTAGTCAGAGGCAATCTCCAGATTCAATGAAATCCCCACCAAAACACAACTTTTCACAGACCATGAAAGAACAATTCTAAACTTCATATGGAAAAACAAAAAACCCAGAATAGCTAAAACAATCCTATACAATAATAGGACTTCTGGAAGTATCCCCGTACCTGACCTCAAGCTATACCACCAAGCAATAGTAATAAAAACTACATGGTACTGGCAGAGAAACAGTCTGGAAGATCAATGGAATCGAATAGAAGACCTGAACATAAACCCACACACCTGTGGATACCTGATTTTTTGACAAAGAAGGTAAAACCGTACAATGAAAAAAAAAAAAAAGATAACATCTTCAACAAATGGTGTTGATCTAACTGGATGTCTACATGTAGAAAAATGCAAATAGATCCATATCTATCACCTTGCACAAAACTAAGGTCAAAGTGAATCAAAGAACTCAAAATAAAACCAGACACACTAAATCTGTTGGAAGGAAATCTTGGGAAGAGCCTGGAACTCATAGGCACAGGAGACAACTTCCTGAATAGAATACCAACAGCTCAGGCTCTAAGAGCTACAATCAATAAATGGGACTTCTTGAAACTAAAAAGCTTCTGTAAAACAATGAACCAAAACATCTGGGCCCAGGGTTCTGTTCTGAGACTGATACTCCAAACAAGGACCATTCATAGAGATAACCCAGAACCTCTGCTCAGATGTAGCCCATAGCAGTTCAGTGTCTGAGAGAGTTCCCTGGTAATGGGAAAAGGGACTGTTTCTGACATGAACTCAGTGGCTGGCTCTTTGGTCACCTCCTTCTGAGGGGGAACAGCCTTACCAGGCCACAGAGGAAGAAAATGTAGCCAGTCCTGATGAGACCTGATAGGCTAGGGTCAGATGAAAGGGGAGGAGGACCTCCCTTATCAGTGGACTTGGAGAAAGGAATTGGAGGAGATGAGGGAGGGAGGGTAGGATTTGGAGGGAATGACTGAGAGGGATGAAGCTGGGATACAAAATGAATAAACCATAATTGATATTAAAAATTAAAATTAAAATAGAAAACAACAATGGACACTATCAAAAGAACGAAATGGCAGGCTACCGATTGGAAAAAGGTCTCTACCAATCTTACATGAAAGGGCTAATCCAGAATATATTTTAAAAAACTGAAGAAATTAAACACCAACAGACCAAATAATCCAATTAAAAATAGAATATTTTAAATTCTAAAACATAATTCTAAACAGAATTCTCACCAGAGGAATCTCAAATGGTAGAGAAGCACTTAAAGAAATGCTCAACTTCCTTAGTCATCAGGGAAGTGCAAATCAAAATTACTCTGAGATTCCATCTTACACATGTAAGAATGGCTAAGCTCAAAACCTCAAATTTGCAGGTGAGAATGTGATGAAAGAGGAATATTCCTCCATTACTGGTGTGAGTGTAAACCTGTACACTTTAGTCAATCTGGCACTTTCTCAGAAAACTGGGAATAGCCATATCTCAAGACCTAGCTATACCACTCCTGGGCTTATATCTGAAAGATGCTTTAGCATACAACAAGGACATTTGTTCAACCATGTTCATAGCAGCTTTATTCATAATAGCCAGAAAGTGGAAGCAACCTGTATGTTCTCATCCTAAGAATGGATAAAAATCCTGTGGTACATTTACAATGAAATACTACTCAGCCATTAAAAACAAGGAAATCATGAAATTTGCAAGGAAATGGATGGAACTAGAAAAGATCATACTGAGTGTGGTAACCCAGACCCAGAAAGACACACATGGTATGTATTCACTTATAAGCAGATTTTAGTCATATAGTACAGGATAGACATACTATAATGCACAGACCCCAAGACGATAAGTAGCAAGGAGGCCCCTTAGGAGGAAACATAAATCCCACTCAGAAGGGGAAATAGAATAGAGGTAGTGGTTGAAGAGTGGGAACAGCATAAAAGAAGGAGAAAAGAGAGACATATGGGTGGAGATCTGACCTTGGAAGTGTAGGAGCTGGAGGGCAGAAGCTTGCAGAAATGAGAGAGAGAGGGAGAGAGAGAGAGAGAGAGAGAGAGAGAGAGAGAGAGAGAGAGAGAGAGAGAGAGAGAGAGAGAGAGAGAAACGGTGGATAGGGGCATCTCTGTGACAAGTTGCAGGCCTAAATCAGAATGGGCCTCTGGGAGGACAAGAGGAGGACTCTAGAAAAGACTCATAGAAGGAGAAGCAGTGGAGTTTGAAGAGGATAACCTTTATCTAGATAAGACTCCTAGAGAATGGAGGAGATCACCAACCCACCCACAAAAACCTCAGTTTAAAACTATCCTACATACAAGACCTTTAGGGACAAAGATAGAACAGATAGGGCATAGATTGAGGGAATGTCCAACCAGTTCTGGGCCCAACCCTGAGACCCACCCCATGGAAGTAATCCAGCCACTATCACTATTAATGATACTCTGATATGCTTGCAGACAGGAACCTACCAGAGTTGTCTTCTTTGAGGCTCCACCCAGCAATGGTTTGAAACACATACTGAGACTCACAGGCAAACATTGGACAAAGCATAGGGAGTCTAATGGAAAGGAGGGGGGAAGGATAAATGGACCTTCAGGTAACAAAATCTCCACAAGAAGACCATAAGAGCCAATCAACCAGTGCCCAAAGTTGCCTTTGGAGTCTGAAGCACCTACAAAGGACAATGCCTGGTCCTTGGTCCACGGTCCTCTACTTATACATAGCCTATGGGCATCTTAGGCTTCATGTGGACCAACTAGTTAGAGAAATTGGTGATATCTCTGACATGTACTATCTTTCCTGAGTTTTGATCACTTCCCTTGATGGGATTGCCATACTAGGCCAAGGGGAAGAAGACAAATGCCGTCCTCATGTGAATAGATGAGCTGGAGTGTTTGGGGGGGGGTCTCCCCTGCTCTGGGGAATAGGGGAGAAGGAGACAAGAAGGAGGGTGGGACTGGGAGGAAAGGAGAGGGAGGCCTATGATCAAGATGTAAACTGAATTAATTAAAAACATGAAAAATTCAGAGACCATTTGCTATCACAATCAAGAGTCCCTTAAAAATGCTAAACTAATAGCTATTATGTATGTGTTTATACATATGTATGTATATGCAGAGGACCTAGTTCAGACCATTGCAAGTCCCGTGCTTGCTGCTTAAATCTCTGTGAGCTCATATGTGCCTTGCTTAGTTGATTCAGAAGGCCATGGTGTCCTTTATCCCCTCTGGCTCCAAAACTCTTTCTGCCTCATCTTCCATGTGATTCCCTGAGCTCTGATGGGAATAATTTGATGGAAACATTCCATTCAGACTCTCTTTATACATAATGTCTGGATGTGGGTTTCTGAATATGTTTCCATCTTCTGCCAAAGGAAGCCTCTTTGCTGATGGCTGGATAAAGTTAAGTTCTATGAGAATAGCAGTATATCACTAGAGGTCATTTTGTTGATAGTTTTTTTTTTTCCAGACCAATAATGTTTGTTTTTACCCCAGGTGTCTGGGCTGTCTAGTCCCTGGTTCTTGGTTACTCAAGCAGTGTCAGCTACAGGTTCCTTTTTGTTTATCTGACCTTAACTAAAATCAGACATTTGTTGTTAGCAACCACGAGTTCTATGCCACTATTACCTTAGCATATCTTGCAAGCAGGACAGATTGTAGGTTATGGGTTTTGTGGCTGATTTGATGTCCAGGTTTCTCTTTTCATATCCTTCAGAGTACCTTCCCTCACAAAGAGACTAGAACATAGGGGTGAAGACTCCATGTAGGTGCCAGCTCCAATTGTCCATGTTCAGTGAATTGTGTGGATTTTGTCCTTGGTGATAGGTCCTCCGCTGTCCGTTTATGGGAGCAACACTTTGTCTTAACAGTAGCCTGGGTTGTTTGAGGATTTTCACAGGACCCCGTTGGCCAACAACTCAATTGAATGCAACCCAGTCTCCACTCTGTAAGCCATGCATGGCTATAAGAGATGGCCAGTTAAGAGCCTTTATCCCCCATTACTAGGATTCCTTCATAGATTCCAGGAAGTTTCCACTGTCCTAGGTTTCCACACTTCTTCTCAAAGGCTCCTTAATTCTAGCCACCTCTCACCTAACTTTCTCTTCTACTCATCTGCCCTCACCCCATTGATCCCCTTCCCTGCTCCTGCCCTCACTCACACTGGTAGGTCTATAAAATCTATTCTAGTCTATCTAAATCTATTTTACTCCATAGGACATCCATCTGTCCTCTCTATACCCCTCTTCTTTACCTAACCTCTCTGGATCTACAGATTGTAGCTTGCTTATCATTTACTTAATGGCTAAAATCTCCTTATAAGTGAATACATAGCAAATTTATATTAAAGGAATTGGGTTACTTCACTCAGAATAAATTTTTTCTTGTTTCTTCCATTTGCATGTAAATTTTGTGATATCATTTTTTTTAACAGCTGAGTAAATTTTAGGCTATCATAAATGGAATCCTTTCCCTGATTTCTTTCTCATTATGTTTATTATTAGGATATAGGAAGGCTACTAATTTCTGTTTGTAAATTTTGCACCCTGCCCTTTTGCTGAAACTATTTCTCAGCATTGAGTTTTCTGATGGAGTTTTTAGGGTCGTTTGTGTAAAGAATTTTATTGTCTGTTTTGACTTCTTTCATAACACTTCTTTTTCTTATTAATCCAACTAAAAGTTCAAATACTTTATTGAAAGGAGTGAAGGTAATTGTTTAGTTCTTGATCATAGAAAGAATGCTTCAAGTCTTTCTCTATTTAGCATAATTTTGGCTCATGGTTTATTTTACGTGATAGCTTTCATCTTTTGAGGTACATTTCCTCCATTGCTTTCTCTCTGAGGCTTTTACATGGAGAGATGCTAGATTTTGTAGAAGGTCTTTTCTAATTCTATTGTGATCAACATTTGATTTTTTAAATTTATGTGATGAATTACATTTACTTATTTATACATGTTGAACCATCCCTGAATCTCTGGAATGAAGCCAAATTTATCACAGTAAATGATATTTTGATGTGTCCTTTAAACTAGTTTATAAGTATGTGATTAAGAACTTTTGCCTGTATGTGTAGCAGGAAAATTGATCTATAATTTTATTTTGTTTTGGTATCAAGGAAATGCTATTTTCTTAAAATAATCTCTTTGAAAATATTATTTCTTCACCTATTTATATTAAATTTTGACTGAGTCTCAGCCTCTACTTCGATACCTCAATCAGAGGCACTCCATGGTAGGCTCCTGTCCTGTTCCCTGTCTTCTACTTCCAATGCCTATTGCGTTTGTCCTTCTGAATGAGGATGGAGCATCCTCCCTTGGGACATCCTTGTTTCGCTTCTTTAGAAGTATAGATTTTAGTATGTGTATCCTATAATATATGGCTAATATCCACTTATGAATGAGTATATACCATGGCATTGGTTTAACTTTAGTAGGTATTATCCATCTATAAAGTTATCCATTTCTTTTATATTTTCCTAGTTAGTAGGGTGGATGGTTTACAACCTCTGCCTTCACGGTTTTGTAAATGTCATTATCTGTTGTAATATCTCCCCTTTCCTCTGCCATATTATTAATTTATAACTTCTTTAAAACTCTTTTAGTTAATTTGGCTAAGAGTTTTTCGTTTTTGTCTATCTTTTAAAAGAAAGAATATTATTTGATTCTCTGTGCTTTTAACTTTTCTAGTCTATTAATTTGTATTTTGATCTAATTTTTCATCTCCATATTGCTTTTGTATGTTGTTTTGGTTTGTTCTTATTTGCAGGACATAATTAAGTTATTTACTATAGATCTTTCTAATTTTTAATATTAAACTTGTTCTCTTAGGGCTGCCTTCATTGTAGTCCATAAGTTTTTATATGTTATGTGTTTATTTTCATTTAATTTTAGAATTTTAAATTTTCTTTTTATTTATTCAATGACATAATCCATTTTTTAAATTTCCTTGACTTTGTATAGTTTCTGTATTTTTTTTTGCTATTGATTTCTGGATTTGTTCTGTTATAGCAAGTCAGAATCCAACCTATAATTTCCATTTCTTTATATTGTTGAGACTGTCTATGTGTCCTAATGTGTGATCTATTTTAGCAAAAAGCTTCATGGGTTATTGATAAGGACATTTATTCGGTCATGTTTAGATGGAATATTCTGTAACAGTCTCTTTGATCCATTTAATTTATGATGTCATTTTATTCCAATATTTTTAAAAATTTCTCAAAGATAAACCCTTCTCCTATCAGTGGGCTTGGGAAGGGTCATGGGAAGAGATGAGGGAGTGGGGTTGAGAGGGAATGAAGAATGGGGTTATAGCTGGGATATAAAGTGAATAAACTGTGAAAAAAGAGAAAAAGTCTTCCAAGCAAATGAAAGTAAGAAACAAGCAGGTGACACTAATATAATATCTGCCAAAAAAAAGTTTTCAGACTAATTCTAGTCGAAAGTGATAAAGAGAGTTACTTTATTCTGGCTAATGCATCAGATCATTAGGAGATCACTGTAATTATAATCATATACACTCCAAAAATGGGTGGATCAAATTTCATAAAACAAATCTACTAAGAATAAATTCATGTATTAACCATAGGAGAGTAGTATCCAACTCTACCATCAGTAAGTTCCTCCAGAAAAGAAAAACCACTCAGACAATTAGAAATAGTGCTTCCTCCAGATACAGGTATACCCCTCCTAAGCATATCTCCAAAATATGCTCAAGTACACAACAAGGAAATTTGCTCAACCATGTTTGTAGCAGCTTTATTCGTAATAGCCAGAAGCTGGAAACAACCCAAACGTCCCTCAATGGAGGAATGGATACAGAAATTGTGGTACATTTATTTAATGGAATACTACTCAGCAATTAAAAACAAGGAAATCATAAAATTTGCAGGTAAATGGTGGGAACTAGAGAAGATCAGCCTGAGTGAGTTATCCCAGGAGTAGAATGACATACACGGTATATACTAATTTATAAGTGGGTAAGACCTATAATATAGGATAAACCTACAAAAATCTGTACACCTAAAGAAGGTGAGCTGGAAGGAAGAACCTGGGTAAGCTGATCAATTGGCGCTCAGAAAGGCAAACGGGATGGACATTGGGAGAAGGAGAAAACAGGAAACAGTACAAGAGCCTACCAGAGAAGGCCTCTGAAAGACTCTACCCAGCAGTGTACCAAAGCAGATACTGAAAATAATAAACAAACTTTGGGCAGAATGCAGGGAATCTTAGGAAAGAATGGGGAGATAGTAAGACTTCGAGAGGACAGGAGCTCCACAAGGATAGCAACAGAACCAAATAATCTGGGCACAGGGGTCTTTTCTGAGACTGATTCTCCAAACAAGACCATTCATGGGTATACCCTAGTATGCCTGCTCACATGTAGTCCATGGCACCTCATTCGCCAAGTGGGCACCCTAGTAATGAGAACAGGGACTGTCTCTGACATGAACTCAGTGGTGGGCTCTTTGACAGCCTCCCCGTGAGGGGGTTAGCATCCTTGCTAGGCCACAATGCAGCCAGTCCTGATGAGACCTGATAAGCTAGGGTCAGAGGGAAGGGGACGAGGACCTCTCCTATCTGTGGACTTGGAGAGGGGCATAGGAGATGAGGGAGGGTGGGTGAGATTGGGAGGGCATGAAGGAGGGGGCTACAGCTGGAATACAAAGCAAATAAACTGTAATTAATGAAAAATAAAAATTTAATAAAAACATTGTTTTCTAAGGCATCATACAGCCTATTTATTAATTTTAGAAGGGATTTATTATTTGCTGAGATTTTTCTCTATAGCCAGCCATTTCATCTATAAACAGGGGATGATATATTTCTTGCTTTTCAATGTGTATATCCTTTAATTTTTTTTCCTAATGTCTTATTACAGTGGCTAGAATTTCTAATAATACATTGGACAAGATTTATGAATGTTGAAAAGTTTGCTTTATCCATTTTAGGGAAGTAGTATCTTTCTTTTGGGGGGGGATTATAATAGAATTATATATTATATTACCTTGCCCTCTTCCTTTTCTTCCTCCAAACTCTTTCATATAACCATCCTTGCTGTCTTTCAAATTCATAACCTCTTTTTCCATTAACTGTGGTTACATGCCAATATTAGTGTACATATATGAATTTCCAAACATAGCTTGCTTAATCTATATAATGTTTTTGTATGCATGTTTTCAGGGCTTACCATCTGGTATTTGAATACCAATTAATGTGCTCTTCCCTGATGAAGACTATCCCCACTCTGAGCATTTCTTTCTTTTTTAATTGAAATTTTATTTTTTATATTAATTACTGTTTATTTATTTTGTATCCCAGCTGTAGCCCCCTTCCTTATTCCTTCCTAAACCCACCCTCCTTCCTCCATCTCCTCCCATAGGTTTGAGACCTCTTGGGCTTTCCCTATTATATGTTGTCATGTCTATTGTTCCTACTCAGCTCATATGCAGGCAGTCATGTTGGTGAAGTGTTATGGCTATAGCTTTTGATATTAGTAAGGGACACGATCTCATAGAAGGCCCTTATCTTCTGGTTCTAACAATCATTTTAAAGCTCTTCTGAATTTTTCCCTGAGCCTTAGGTTTCAGAGTTGTTGTTATGTGTGTAACATTAGATTTAATGAAAATTATACTTTTTGGTGCTTTTTGCTAAATTACAGATGCTTCGCTCTCAGATTTTCTGAGAATTTTAAACATTATGACTAGCTAGAAGGTTATCTTAAAAATGTTTTATGTGTCAATTGATCTAGCTGATTTTTGTCTTGATGTGACAGATTATAGCAATACATTTGAAAATAGTCAACTAGTTATTCATTTGTAAAACCAGTTTATGTTGTCATATTTATGTTAGTGCATTGCTAGATTTATTTATTAATAGTTTTAAGTTATATTAAAATCATGGGTCTTCTTTATACCTTATAGTTTGGGTGTCAGGATAATACCTAGGCGATAAATTTACTTCATAAGTGAGTTACTCATACTTTTGTAATTTTTTACTATAACTCATACTAAATTGTTTGTTATAATTTTTTTTTCTTTCTGAGAAACCACTAAATTGATTTTCAAAGTGTTTGTACAAGTTTGCACTCCTACCAGCAATGGAGGAATGTTCTCCTTGCTCCCCACTTTTACCAGCATGTGTTGTCAGTTCAGATTTTGGTCTTGGCCATTCTGACTGGTGTAAGATGGAATCTCAGTTGTTTTGATTAACATTTCCCTTTTGACCAGGGATGCTGAACATTTCTGGTTTTTTAGTATTTATTTATTTTTAAATGTAATTTATTTATCTTTATATTAATCACAGGTTAGGTACTTTGCATCCCAGGCATAGCCTCCTCCCTCATCCCCTCCCACTCTCCCCATCGCTTTCTTATCTCCCCCTGGCCCCCTCCAAGTCCACCTACGGGAGAGGACCTCCTCCCCTTCCATCTGACCTCAGTTCATCTTGTTTACAATAAATAATATTGACCTGGATAGTTCTTTGTGGTAATATTAACTTGTACATTCAATTTTTGAAATACTAATACATACACATATATACATATATTCTGATTTCATATAAAGTGGAATGTGGTTCATTTTGTTTTGTTTTGTTTGGAAGATTTGTTTCATTCAATCAAAGTAGCAAAAGTTCTATGTGCCAAGTTTTTTATAGTGTTTCTTTATGATTTTCATTTTGTGAGAAAGGGGTTTTCTTATGCATCCCAGGCTGGCATGAATTGCATAATCCTTGTGATCCAGCCTCCTGAGTACCAAGGTTACAGTTTGTATGAATATAATTGGTATCTTTATGATTTCTTTGTTAGTGATAACCCCCATTTCAATCATATTTGGTGATCTGTGGTATTTTCGCTTTCATTTTTGTCAGTCTTGTAAGATATTTAACACTTACATCATTTATTTTTAAAAAAACTAATTTGTTTGATTATGTTAAGTTTTTCTTATGTCAAACTTGTTATTTCAATGAATTAATTTGTGTTATTTTATATTATTTGCTCTCTTGTGCTTAAATATTGATGACTTTTCTTTTTATTAGCTTACTAAGCTAAAATCTTAAGTGATTCATTTGAGATATTTCCCCTTTTGTAACTTGTAATTGTATAGCTATAAATTTTGTTTTCAGCATTTGTATATGTTCTGAGAGCTTTGATATATTTTTATTTTCATTCAGTATTACATATTTTTAAACTCTCCTTTGAGACACAGTGTTTGACTATATATAGATGTGTGCAGTTTAATATATAAGTGCAATTTTCTTGTTGGTTACAAATTTGTTTTCATTGTGGTTAGAGAAAATACTTCACACAATTTAAAAGTTTCAAAATCTCTTCAAGTGTTTCTTATAGCTCAAGATACACATTATGATTGTGAGTATATTGCAAGTACCTGAAGATAGAGCATATTATTGTCTAGTGGAGGGGTGCTTTATACAGTGGTGGCCAAGTTTATTTATGATGTTAAGTATTTACTGAGAATAATGTCAACTATAAGAATCCAGTCATTCAGTTATTTATATTCCGGGGGATGATGTAATATCTTTCCCTCCACAAAATTATTTCAGACCATTTATAAGTGAACTACATGTTTTGAGGCCAATTTGGAGAATTTGTGCCTCTCTAGATTTACTTTAACTTATTAATTTAGCAGCAACAGAAGTATTTAATAATACATCCCCATTTTTGCAAGTAATTCCATATACAATATTAGTTTAAGCATACTCACCTTTCTGAGTTTCAATAAGCCACTTATATAGTAAAAAAAAACTTAGATTTTTTGAATACATTATTCATCATCTATGATTTTGATTTGCTAAATCAATAATCATATTTTGTGCCATTTTGCATTAATTCTCTGAATAATTCTATTTTAAGGAAAATATTGAAATACAGGTGCAAACATTCTTTTAAAGAATTAACACTTGAACTACAATAAAAGTTTTTAAAAAACTTAAGAAAAACAAGTTAAGAGATCCAAGACAGCAGTGACTAGAGTGCACAGTATATGCTAGGCAGAGGAGCTGAAACTCCGGAATTGATGAGTGGAGGGACAACTAAAGCCAGAAAATCAACAGTGAGGCTTTCTGATCAAGAGAGAACATCACATGAGTTGAGACCTTTAGACTCAGGTCACCCACGGACTTCCTTGGGGATGGAGAGAAATGATCTTTTGATCCCCTTGCACTTCCCCTTTTTAGGCCTCACTCCTCCTTGGCAGAGCTGGCTCACAGAGATTCTCAGCACAGAACTCACTGCGTGAGGAATGAGACAGCAGAGGCAGGGATCTTACCTCCTGAGCCAAGGCTGCCAGGTGTACCAGCCTTCCAAGGTCGAGATCCAAAGTACCATCCTCCCGGGTCCCATATCTGTGAGTGGTGTACTGACTCTGCAGGGCCTCCCAGCCAGTGACTATAAGGCCTTCCCAATACCTCAGTGGCAAATAGCCAGCTTTACTGCCACCAAAGTCCAGCAGACCCACCAAACAAACAAAGTACAATAGGTGCAGGGCTACCTAGGTCTGTGGACCACTGATGTTGTTCCTCGGTACTTACCAGAAGGCATCTGGACTGGCTTCCCAGTCTTCAGCTGCAGCTGGACTCCCTAGTTCTGTGATTGCAGCACCAATGAACTGGCAGAGCTTGTCAGTACTCCTGCATATGACTCAGCTGGTCTAAACCTGAGAGCAGAGAGCCAGGGTACCCCGGTTCTTGCCAATGTGACATGCTTGAGAGTGAGTGCATCCTCGAGTGCCTGCAGAGAACTGGATCCAAGGTCCTTCTAAGCTAGCAGCCAGACATCAGACCCCTCCCACTCACACTCCCACTGGGGAAAACAGTGGGACTCTTGAGACATTGAAGCCCCTGTTTTGTGGGTCCACCAGTGGAGTTCAGGCCAAAAAAAAAAAAAAAGAGGCCTGGAGTTCAGACAGAGCTGAATACCAGTAGCCTGTAGGCCACTGAAGTATTCAGGGAATTTGGATAGAGAAATTGCACCTGCGATTATAACCAGGGCCTACTACACTTTCAGTGCATGCAACCCCATTGATGCCTGCAAGGCAGCACCCCTCTCACACACTCAAAGGTTCTACTTTCTTTAGCACCCTGTCCCACAAGGCACACTTACACACATACACACACACACAAACACACACTTGTCCATGCTTGTCCTTCTGTGCTCACAGATTTCCTCCCACAGGTACAGCTGAAACACCAGTGCACATGCTGAAACCACTGTAGCTCTCTCATCTCCCTGAAGTATTCTCCTGACACCAGGGAAAGATGGTACCAGTCTGAACTGCAGAATCCAGGAACAAATAGTGAAGGTTACAAATAAGCAAATGGACAATGGTCGGCGAAAGAACACACCAAACAAAAATCAGCACATCATGGCTTTATTAGCAACTCCCCAAATCAGTGGATACTGCAATTCATTGGAAACACAGGAAAATGACTTTAAAGGTATGCCTATCCAGTTATTAGAGACATAAAAGGAGGAAACAAAAAAAATCTTTCAGAGAAATAGTCATATAAATACAGACAAAGAGGAAAGGAACAAATCTCTCAGAGAAGTGGCCACCCAAGTGGAGGCAAGAGAGAGGAAATTTTTTTATTAATTTATTTATTTTTAAATCAATCACAGGTTAGGTACTTTGCATGCCAGGCATAGCCTCCTCCCTCATTCCCTCCCACCCTCCCACTCCCTCCCTCATCTCCCTCCTCCGCGCACCCTCCAAGTCCACCAACAGGGGAGGACCTACTGCCCTTCCTTCAAAACCCAGCTCATCCTGTCTCCTCAGGGCTGGCTGCAATGCCCTTCCCTGGGATCTAGCCAGTCTGTCACTCCCCGGCATGTATGGGAGAGGGTCAAAGAGTCAGCCATCAAGATCATGACTGAAACAGTCCCTGTTCCCCTCACTAGGGTCTTCAGTCCAACAACGAGCTATCATGGGCCCCATCTGAGCGGGGGTTCCAGGCCACATCCACACATGGTCCTTGATTGTAGAAACCGTCTCATACAAGACCCCTGTGCCCAGCTCAGTTTGGTTTGTGGAGCTCTTGTTCTCCCCAAGTCTCAACAACCTCCCCCAGATCTATCATTACTCTAGCCCTTTGTCAGAGGCTTGATCTCG
>CM053742.1:80663877-80712960 GCA_028658305.1 Pachyuromys duprasi
CTGTTTCTGTTGTTGTTGAGGTCCAGCTTTAGACCATGATAGTCAGATAGGATACAAGGCATTATTTCAATCTTGTATCTGCTGAGGTTTGCTTTGTGACCAAATATGTGGTCTATTTTGGAGAAGGTTCCATGAGGTGCTGAAAAGAAGGTATACTCTTTTGATTTTAGATGAAATGTTCTATTAGGTCCATTTGATTTAGGGTCTCTGTAAGTGCCCTTGTTTCACTGTTTTGCTTCTGAAGGGGTGCTCTGTCCCTTTGTGAGAGTGGAGTGTTGAAGTCTCCCACTATTAACGTGTTGGGATCTATGTGATATTTCAGCTTTAATAATGTTTCATTTAAAGATGTAGTTGGTCTTGTATTTGGGGCATAAATGTTCAAAATTGTGATGTCCTCCTGCTGGAATTTTCCTTGGATGAGAAGGAAGTGTCCCTCCTCATCTTTTTGATTAGTTTTTGTTGAAAGTCTATTTTATTATATACTAGGATCGCTACCCCTGCTTGTTTTCTGAGTCCATTTGATTGAAACACATTCTTCCAGCCCTTTACTCTGAGGTAGTGTTTATATTTGTTGCATAGGTGTGTTTCTTGAATGCAGCAGAATGTTGGATCCTGTTTCTGCAACCATTCTGTTAGTCTGTGTCTTTTTATTGGAGAGTTGAGTCCATGGATGTTGATAGATAATAGTGACCAAAGACTGTTAGTTCCTATTATTATGGAGTTGGTGGTCTTAGTGTGATTCATTGCTTTTTTTTCTTTTTTTAATTTTTTGTGGGAGATTGTCTGTATCCTATATTTTCTTTGGTGTAGTTGTTTTTGTTGGATTGGAGCTTTCCTTCTAGTATCTTCTGTAGGGTTAGGTTGCTGTGTAGATATTGCTTAAATTTAGTTTTGTCATGGAATATTTTGTTTTCTCCATCTATGTTGATTGAAAGCTTTGCTAGGTATAATAATCTTGGGTGGCATTTGTGTTCTCTTAAAGACTGCACAACCTCTGCCCAGGCCCTTTTATCTTTCATAGTTTCTGATGAGAAGTCTGATGTGATTCTGATAGCTCTACCTTCATATGTTTCTTGACCCTTTTCCCTTGCTGCCTTTAATATTTTTTCTTTGTATTGTAAGTTTAGTGTTTTGACTATGATATGATGTGAGGTATTTCTTTTCTGGTCTAGTCTATTCGGTGTTCTGTAGGCTTCTTGTATGTTTATGGACATCTCTTTCTTTAAATTAGGGAAATTTTCTTCTATGATTTTCTTAAAAATATTTTCCGGTCCTTGAAGCCTGGAGTCTTCTTTTTCATCTATTCCTATTATTCTTAGGTTTTATGTTTTCATGACATCCTTGATTTCTTGAATGTTTTGTGTTTGGGACTTTTCTGATTCTACTTTTTCTTTGAGTGAGGAATCAGTTTCAGCAAGTGTATCTTTGGCTCCCGAGATTCTCTCTTCCATATCTTGTATTCTATTGGTGATGTTACCTTTGTGGTCCCGATCTTTTCTCTAAGTTCTCCAGTTCGAGGTTTTTCTCTGTTTGTGTTTTCTTTATAGATTCTAATTCTGTTTTCATGCTTTGCACCATTTCCTTCATCTGATTGAAGGTAGCTCCTATTTTTGATTTTGTTTCCTCTCTATATATTTCTAATTGTTCATCTACATGGGCCATTATATTCTTTTGAATTTCTTTGAGAGCTCTGTTCATTCCTCTTTTTGTTCCTGTACTAACTGGATAATCACAGCTTTAAATTCGTTTTCCTGAGTTTCTGCTGAATTAAAATATCCATTAGTTTTTGGTGTTGCTGGAGGGTCAATGGTGTCCTGATTTTTGTTGGGTGAGTTCTTATGTCAATCCTTTGCCATTGCTTACATATAGTCTTTGCAGTTTGTTCTTTGAGTCTGAACTTCGGACTGGAACCATATTACTCTGCTGTCTGTCGAATTCTTCAGGAAGATCAGTGTGGTCCAGAGGTTTGAGTGTGTGTGTTGTTGCTTCAGTTGTTCCTGAGGGAGAAAAAGCCACTGCCGCAGAAACATAAGCGTGTGTGTGTGTGTGTGTGTGTGTGTGTGTGTGTGTGTGTGTGCACATGCAGAGGCAGGTGCAGGGATGTTTGTCTTGAAGGGGGGTGCTAGGGTGTGTAGCTTCATGGGATATATGTGTTGGGAGCAAGTGCAGGAGGGAATGTGGATGCTAGTGCGGTTAGCAAACACAGATTGCTGGCACACCGGGCCTGGGCAGGATTCCTAATTACCCCTTGGTCTACAGTCTCTGATGGGTCAGCAGGCTGGACTCTGAGGTCTGCGGCTGATGCTGCGGGCAGGACAAGTAGTCTGTTTCGAACTCTCTAAGCCCATCCCTGAGTTCTGGTCTGGAAGCTGTGAGCCCAGCATGCTGCACTCTGCTCCTTGAGTTGGGAAGCGCTATCTGCTTCCTCAGCTGCTACTCCCTCAGACAAGTCTGTGGGAGAATGCTGGAGATCTGTGCTTGGAGCTGCAGCACTGTGTTCCTTGCAGATTGCTGTGTGCACTGCGGGCTGCCTCCTCTGCTTCACTGCTGGTTGGGGTACCTCTGCTCCTGCCTTCCTGCTGGCTGCAGTATCTCCCCAGCTTCCTGTGCTGCAGGCTTGACTATGTCCACTGTTGCCTCCGCCTATTTTGGGGAAGTGCCCGAGAATCGATTCCCCAGGAGAAGTTCATGGAGATGTCTGCAGTTGACATGTGTCCTATTGGACTCAGATCAGGTTTTGTCCCCTTTCTCCCTGGGCTCCTTGTATGGTTATTTTGGGTTCCACAGCCCCTTGATTCGACAGGGAAACCTAGGCTCTGATGCCCTGGTATGCACAGTTCTTTTGTGGCAGAAAGTTGGGTGCACAGCAATTCTCTGTGCTTGTGGGTGGAGCCTAGTTCAGAGATGGTGGTGTGTGTCTGCCATTCTGCGGGATCTTTTCCCGGGGAAGCCTGGGTGACCTAGGTCAGTCCCATTTCCTTCCTTCCCTGTGGGTTTTTCTCACAACTGGGACTCCCAGTCTCTGGTGTTTTTTGTGTCCATCCTTCAGGACTCGCAGGCATGTGGCTCTGATGACTGAGTACCTTCCTGACCAGGGATCTCTTCCGGGTTTTGGCTGGGTGTCCTGGGAATGGACCAGGCCAGTTCCCGCACCTTGGGGCTTCCTCTCACCTGGCAAACAGGATCGCTGTTGTTTTAGGGCCCAGAGTTCAGGCTCTTGGTCTCTGTATTGAAAATGTTGTTCTGCAGCTCAGAATCAGCGTCCTCCTGGTGCTGCCATCTTGTCCCCCCCTCCCCATTCTGTGGTGATTTAATGAAACAATTATATAGAATGCCTGATACAACACATATGTCCTAAAATGTTTTGATTGTTTCTTATTTCATCTTTTAAAATATTATTTACCTTTATGTTATGTGCATTAGTGTTTTGTCTGCATGTACGTCTATGTGAGAGTGTCAGATCTTAGAGCTGTTAGGATTTTGGAACAATACCTGCTTCTGGGTTGCCTAGTAACTTATGATGTCATCATAGGTCGCCAGCCTTTCTCCCTATCATGTCCTGTTCTCCCTTCTCTCCCTCTTTTCATATTCACCTAATAAACCTCTTTTATTTATAAGACTCTGTTGTACTCCTAAATGTCTCTATTTAGTTTGTCCCATAACCTTACAAGAGTTAAAGACAGTTGTGAGCTATATGTAGTGCTGGGATTTGAACCCAGGTCCTCTGGAAGAGCAGTCAGTTTCCTTAAACCACTGAGCCATCTCTCCAGTCCTTTCTTATGTTATGTTTATGTTTATGTATGTGAGGCATATAAAATTCAACAACAGATTAATTGCCTATGAATTAGAGATACAGCTCTGAATAGGAAACAAAGTATCACCTTCTTCCTCTAGTAATGAAAGATAGATTGAAATGCCAAAGAGAGACATGAAGAGCATGGGACAAGAACTGAATGATGTAGAAGAAAGGAAAAGAAACATGGAAGACCACACAGATGTCCGTGGTCTGGGCCATCACCTGAGGCCATGTTGATGTTCATGGTCCATGCTTCCTCTGGGGGCCATGTCTGGGCCCACAATCCTACTACAGCCAATGGGGGTGGGTAGGTGGGTGGGGTGTTGGTATCTGTGGCTTGTGTTGTCACCAGAATGACATATATATGTCTGAGGTCTGTGCTGCAGCCTCAAGCCATGCTGATATCCATGTGCCATGCTGCCACTAAAGGCCATAGTGATATTAGTAGCTTACATAACTACCTGAGGCCTTATTGATGTCTGTGTTTTACATTGCTGCTAAGGGACCAAGTCTGGGCTCATTGTCCTACTGCATCTAAGGAATGTGTTGATGTATGTGGCCCACGTTACCACTGAAGACCATGTTGATGTCCATGGTGCATGCTGCTGCCTGAAGACATGTTGATGTGAGTGGCCTGCACTGCAAACTGAGGCCATGTTCATGCCCTTGGCCCCTGCTGTGACAGCGGGTTGTGTTGATGTCTGTGGTCTGTATTGCCACAGGAAACCATGCTGAGGTCCATGGCATGTGTTGATGCCAGAGACCATATGGATGTTTGTGGGTCATGCTGTTGCCAGGAACCATGAGGAAGTCCATGATCCCTGCTCCCATTCACTGTAAAGGGCAAGAAAGTTCACTGAAAGTTTGACCATGCTCCAGTGAGCATATAGGTAACACAAATTGAACTTCTTTTTGTTGTTCTTCTTGTTCTCATTCTTCTTGTTCTTCTTCTTCTTATTATTATTTTTTTTCTTCTTCTTCCTCAGGAGATAGGGAAAGGACCCAAGTATGGAGGAGTGGACCGGGAAGTGAGTATGATAGGCCATCATGATGCGAAATCCCCTAACTGTCAACAAAAACATATAAAAAAGTAAATTTATGTTCTGAAATGATAAAGCTTGTTCTTGTATTTTCCTCAAGTGTGCTTACATCTGCTTTGTAATATTGCCATCTGGTGGATATGCAGCATCATTTATTGTTGTTTCCAACAGCTTGCTTGAACAAGTTTACTGTCCTGTAGAAATTCTAAAAGAAAATAGATATTTCCAGCACAGTCTCATGCTTTATTCAAGCAATGCTCATTACCCTCCCTTAGGCTTTGAGAAGTGTTTTGTACTCAGCTTTTAGCACGTGTTACATGTCAGCCTTCATTACCTATTTTTAACAGTCACTTTCAATATTTTAAGAAGTTCTTATGATTTTATTCACGTGTATGTGGATGTATTTTTATGTGTACCATACAAATGCAGACTCCTATGGGGACCAGAGGTATAGAAATCCCTGGAGGTGTAACCCACCTGATGTGTATTCTGGGAAATGGACTCTGGTGCTCTGCAAGAACAGCAAACATTTTACCATCTCTTCAGCCTAGCATAGATTTATTTTCTAATTATTTACTCTGGGACAAATGAAGCGTTAAGTATGAAAGATAAATTAGTATTAAAAGTCAAATGACACATAAATGTTTTAGGTTATTGCCTTGTGTTGATCATTGCCCACTGAATACATGTGCCAAGTTGTCATTCTGAATCTCATAAGTACTCATAAGTTCGTATCAACTACAAAGTTTAGCAAAACCTGTTGTCTAGAAATATACATGGAGAGGCTCCAAGAATGGTGGCACTGAAAGCACATTGTCTGAGGAACAGGGCAGCAGTGACCACACAGTGATTAACAGACCAAATCTGCGGGCCCCCAAATACCAGTGATTATGTTTCCCAGATGAGAGGAAACCGTATGTTATGGAAAGCAATTGGGGTTTGATCTCAGATCACCCAGATAACCCCCAGAAGTGTTTGTTCCTTATAGGTGCTTGGTCGCCAGCCCAGAGCCACATGCCTATGTGCTTGCTAACAAGCTCAGACTGAGTTGTGGGCCCCACAACATAAGAAACAAGGTTTCCCAGTTGAGAGGAAGCCCCACAGTGAAGGAAGCAATTGGTCACCCAGCCAAACCCCCTGGAAAACTTTCTGGGTTTCTGCAGGCACTCAGTCTCTAACACAAAGCTAAATGCCTACCACTTCATGTTCTACTCACCATCCCAGACTAAACTATGGACCCGAAAACACCACAGACTGAGTATCTCTGCTAGGAGGAAACCCCATGATGAGGAAAACATCAGATATGACCTCAGGTCACCCAGCTAATCCCCAGAAAAAGTTCCTAGGTTCCCTCAGGCTTGAGGGCTCTAGCCTCCAGGTTCTGCGTTCACTAACCACTGATTATCTCATGGGTATTAGGGCACAGAATTCCAACCTCAGACCTACAGATGACTGGGACTCACAGGATAAGCCCCAGACCCTGTTCCAAAGCTCAACCTCTCTTCCTAGCTAAACCAACCAAACCTTGGGGCTCCCTGGTTCTTCAAGAGTGCTGCACCCAACAAACACAGTGTATGAGCAGCAGCAGCTCACTAAATTCAGAGAAAGAAATCCAGTGGCAGGGCAACTGTCTTCAGGATTTCTCCTGGTGAGAGAAGAGCCCCTAGGCTCTTAGCGAGACCAGTTGGCCCACAGAACCATACACCTGAGGAGAACTGTGGCAATTCCCTTAGAAGCACTGGCCATTTGTTGACCATACCCAAAAATATGAGGAAGCTTCTTTCAGGAACAACCATCTTCCTGCCGAAGGGCCCCCACCCCTTCCCTAGGACTCCTGCAGGTACTAGAAACTAACAGCCAACACCTAGGCAGCCAGATGAGTAAAGGTTAGCATGAAAGCACAATCAACAAAAACCAAAGCAATATGGCATCTCTAACACCCAGTTATCCAGGGGCAAGAAGCCCTTTATACCCTAACATAAGTGAAATTCAAGAAGATGACCTTAAATATATGCTTACAAATATGATAGTGGAAGAAATGAATGAAATACATAAAGAAATACAGGAAGATAAAGTGAAACAGATTATGGCTATCCATAATGAAATACAGGAAGATACAGCCAAACAGTTTGTGGCCTTTAGAGATGATATAATTAAATCACTGAAAGAAATAAAATAATAGAGTCAAGTTCAAATAAACAGGTGAAGGAACTGAAGCAAAACAGGAAAATACAAAGAGGTGAAGGAAATCAACAAAACTATTCAAGATCTGAAGATGGAAATGGAAACTTTAAAGAAAACACAAACTGAGGAAATCATGGAGGGAGTACTTAGGAAATAAAATAGAGGTAAGCAGATCCAACAGACTACAAGAGAAGGAAGAAAGAATCTCAGGTGTTGAAGATAAAATGGGAGAAATAGATGTATCTGTCAAGCAAAATGTTAAATCTCCAAAAAAAAAAATTCTTGACACAATCCATCTAAAAAATCAAGGACAAAAAGTAAAGACAAAAGTCCCAGGGAATGCTGGGAAGTTCTTAACTTCCTATCGGATACTGGAGTGGGTGTTATCCAATTTCATCTCAGTCTAAAAATCACAATTGAAGAGTATTTTGAGAGGAGATTCTGGTCCTTACCCTTGGTTCTTGGACTTTATAGGCTGCAGGCTGCAGGAGTCACATTTCTGGTTCCTGCTTCACACCCTCTGTCCTGTTGCTAATAATGAGAGATTCCATTACTACTCATGACTTCCTGAACATTTCCTTGGCTTTTAATCTTATAGCTCTGTGATGAATCTTCACTATCTTTAACATAAATATATATTTGCTGAATTAAAGGGGTGTGTGTACATACCACAGTTTATTTGCTCTTTCTTCATTTTGGCTCCAATCTTCACAGTAATGAAAAAGGATGTAATGACCACCCATTCACAGCTCTCTCTAAAGACATCTCATCAAATTCTAAATGTGATATTCCTTGGTGAAAAGACATGCACCTTCAAATGTGCTTGCCATACAGTAGAAAAATGTCCTCTAGAAATGTACTTTTTAAAACAGCCACCAGCAAAATACAAGAAGGTCTATTTTTCTGTGCTTTGCACAACACTGGTATTCTTTCTAGACCTTGCTAGTCTGGGACAAAAACAATGTTAAATTGTTGAAATTTTAATTTCGTAGGCCACTAGCATGGCTGAGAATACGGAAATATGTTTGTGTGCATTCCTATGCCTTCATGCCGACCATGGTTTATGTCTGTGTCCACAAGTTACTTTATAATTTTATATTATTTATAAATTAACAAGAGCTCAATTACCAGAATTCATCTATTATATTATCAAGTTAGATGTTGTTTTTCACAGGACTTTTTTGGAGGGAATTAATTTTTTGTTGTATTAAATATAATTCATCAAAAATCTTTTATTTAGGGGGTTCCAGATGGCAGAGCCAGGAAGACACTGTGTCTGAAGAGTAGGACAGCAGTGACAGCACAGCGACCAACAGGCGGAACTCTGGCCCCCAAACACCAGCAATTGTGTTTCCTGGGTGAGAGGAAACCCCATGTTGTGGGAAACAACTGGGTGCATTCTCAGGTAACCACACTAAATCCCTGAAGAGTGCCAGGGTCCCTGCAGGCACTCAGTAGCCAGCCAAGAGCCACAGACCTTCATTCTCCGATCATCATCCTAGACTGAACTGTGGGCACCACAGCCTCAGAGACTGGGATTTCCAGTCCAGAGAAAACCCCATCGTGAAGGAAGCAATCGGAAATAACCTCAGGTCACCCAACCAATCCCTGAAAAATGTCTCAAGGTCTGGCAGGCTCTCAGCCAAAAGCCCAGGGACCTGCCTGCACTCTTGACTCACCAACCCAGACAGAACTGTGGGCCCCAGGGCACCAGAGACTGAGTTTCCCTGTCCGGAGAAAACTCCACAGTGAGGGAAACAGCAAGTCTGAGCCTAGAGCACTCAGCCGACGCCCACCAGCACCGCACATGGAAAAATTCTCAGGAAAAGTTCCCAGGTCCTTGCAGGTGCCCAGTTGCCAGCTTGCAGCCACCACCCAAAAGTTCTATGAGCCACCCAAGACAGAATTGTGGACCTCAAAACACCATAGACTCAGTCTCCTTGTTGGGAGGAAACAGCTCCATGGTGAGGGGTAAATATCTGGTTCTACCTCAGGACACCCAGCTCCAGAAAAGTTTCTGGGTCCCCACAGGCTCCATTTTCTAGAATCCTGCTGCACGCATGAGAGCTATGCTCACCTGCCACTGATTATCACTTGGGTACTGGGGCACAGAGCTCCAACCTCAGACCTACAGAAGCCTGAAAACCCTGAGATCAGCCCCCAGATACTGCTCCAAGGGGCAAGAAGTTATCTCTAACTAAACTGACCAAACTGAAGGGCTCCCAGGTTCTTCAAGTGGGCAGTGCCTAGAAAACAATGTAAGAACAACAGCAGCAGCTCATTAAATTCAGAGCAAGAAACCCAGCAGCAGAGCAGGGATGTCTCCAGGACTTCTCTGGGTGAGAAGAGAGACCCCCTCACTGACTAACAAAGACCACAGTTACCACTCAGGTCTATATGCCAGAGCTGAGCTGTGGCAATTCCTGAAAAACACCGGCCATTCAGTGACCATACCCAAAAAGCTGAGGAGGCCTCCTTTATGGAAAATCATCTTCCTTCCGAGGGGATTCTCCCCACCACAGGATTCAAGGAAGTGCCAGAAACTAACACCCAACACCTAAGATAGCCCAATGGGTAGAAGCCAGCATAAACGCTCAACCAACAAAAGACAGAGCGATATGGCGTATCCATAACCCAGTTATCCAGGGAAAAGCAGCCCTGGACCACCCCAGCATAAATGAAATTCAAGAAGATGACCTCACATCTATGCTTATAAAGAGGATAATAGAGGAAACAAATAAAATGTGTAAAGAAATGGAGGAAGATAAAGACAAACAGATTATGGCTATCCATAAAGAAATACAGTAAGATGCAGCCAAACAGTTTGTGGTCTTTAGAGAGATAATACTTAAATCACTGAAAGAAATGAAAGAAACAGAGAAATGTTCAAGCAAACAGCTGAAGGAATTGAATGAAAAACAGGAAAATACAGTCATACAGGGAAGGAAATCAACAAAATGGCTCAAGATCTAAAGATAGAATAGGAAAAATTAAAGAAAACACAAATGGAGGAAATCATGGAGAGAAAGAATTTAGGGAAGAAAACTGGAACTACAGAGGTAAGCATAACCAATAGACTACAAGAGATGGAAGAAAGAATCTCTGGTGTGGAAGATAAATACAATGGAAGAAATCAATGTATAAATCTAAAAAAATTCCTGACACAAACCATTCAAGAAATCCAAGACAACAAGAATAATAGGAATAGAGGAAAAAGAAGATTCCCGTCTCCGAGGCCCAGAAAATATTTTCAACAAAATCATAGAAGAAAATTTCCCCAACTTAAAGGAGAGGCCTATAAGAATATAAGAGGCCTACAGAACACCTAATAAATTAGACCAGAAAGAAAATACTCCTGCCACATAATAATCAAACACAGTAAGTATATAGAATGAAGAAAAATTACTAAAAGCTGCAAGGGAAAAAGGCCAAGTAACATATAATGGCAAACCCATCAGAATCACACCAGACTTCTCAACTGAGACTATGAAAGCCAAAAGGACCTTGATGGATATCATGCAGACCTTAAGAGAATACAGATGTCAGCTCAGACTACTATCCCCAGTAAAACTGTCAGTCATCATAGATAAAGGAAACAAGATATTCAATGACTGAAACAAATTAAACAGTACTTACTCTCAAATCAAGCCTTACAGAAGATACTAGAAGGAAAAATACAACCCAAGAAATCTCACTACATCCAGAAAAACACATATAAGAAACACACCTCAATAACCAAGAGAGACATTACCTGAGAGTAAAGGGTTTGAAAATGGTTTTCCAAGCAAATGGACCCAAAAAAGAAGCTGGAGTAGCCATTCTAATATCTAGTAAAATAGATTTTCTACCAAAATTAATCAAAAGAGATGGGGAAAATCACTTCATACTCATCAGAGGAAAATTCCACCAAGAAGACATCTCAATTCTGAACATCTATGCCCCAAATACTAGGGCACCACAACTGTAAAATAAACATTAATAAAATATACAGCACACATAGATCCCCACACATTAATAGTGGGAGACTTCAACACCCCACTCCTATCAAAGGACAGGTCAACAAAACAGAAACTAAACAAAGAAAAATTGACACTACCAGATGCCATGAACCAAACAGACATCTACCGAACTTTTCACCCAAAGACAAAAGATTTTACCATCTTCTCAGCACCTCATGGAACCTTCTCCAAAATGGACCATATAGATGTTCACAAAACAAGCCTCAACAGAAGGATTGATTCAAGATTTAAATAATCTTTTGTATTGTATCAGACCACCATGGATTAAAGCTGTACTTCAACAATAGCAGTAGCCAACAGCATACATATGCAAAAAACTGAACAACTCTCTACTCAGTGACAACTGGGTCAGGGAGGAAATAAAGAAATTAAAGGTTTCCTATAATTCAAAGAAAATGATGGTACAACACATAAAAACTTAGGGACACAATGAAAGCAGTGCTAAGAGGAAAGTTCATAGTACTATGTGCCTTTATAAAGAAATTAGAAATATCTCATACAAGTGACTTAATGGCTCACCTGAAAGACCTAGAGAAAAAAGAAGCAGACAAACCCAAGAGGAGTAGATGGCTGGAAATTATCAAACTCAGGGCTGAAATCAATAAACTAGAAACAAAGAGAACAATTCAAAGAATCAATGAAACCAAGAGCTGGTTCTTTGAGAAAGTCAACAAGATAGACAAACCGTTAGCCAAATTCTCTAAAAGGCAGAGGGACATTATCCAAATCAAGAAAATCTGAAATGAAAGGGGACATAATAACAGACACTGAGGAAATCCTCACAATCATTAGGTTTTACTTCAATAGCTTTTATGCCACAAAATTTGAAAATCTAAATGAAATGGACAATTTTCTTCATCAATTCCCCCTCCAAAGCTGACTCAACATCAGGAAAATAAATTAAATAGTCCTATATCCCCTAAAGAAATAGAAGTTGTTATCAAAAGTCTCCCATCCAACAACAACAACAAAACAAAACTCCACAAACCCCCAAACAAACCAACAAACAAAAAAGCCCAGGACCAGGGTTAAGGTTAGTGTTAGGGTTAGGGTTAGGAGGTAATAGATGGACATGGAAGGGACAGAACCCCACAAGGAGACCAACAAAGCTAAAAATTCTGAGCCCAGACTTCCTGCAAAGACTGATACAGCATCATTCAGTCTCCTTGGACCATGGACGAAGAGGACCTAGAACCCCTGCACGGATGTAGCCAATTGGAAGATTGAAGCTCAGTTTCCTTGTGGGGGCCTGAGTAAGTGGAGCAGGGACTATGTCTGTCATGAACTCAGGTGCCTGTTCTTTGATTATGTGCCCCTGTCAATGTGGCCTTACCAGGTCACAGAAGAATAGGATCCAGGCAGTCCTGACTAGTCATGAATAACTATGGGTAGATGGCAAAGGTGGAGAACTCCCGCTTTCAGTAAACTAGGGGAAAGGAGAAAAAGGGATGAGGAGAGTAGGGTGTGCCTGGGAGGATTTGAGGGATGGGGCTTCAATCAGGATATACAATGAATAAATTGTGAAAAAAATTAAAAAATTAAAAAGGAAATATACACAGAACTATAATGTTCTAAGAGTCATATAGCAATCTACATTTGATAACTATTCTAACTGTTCTGTATGTATGTCTATTAATTCATTCAGTGTCACAACTCTGAGATTGATAACATAATTATCTCTATACTACAGATGAAAGGTACAGGGAAAGAGTAACTAAGTAAATTACCCAGAAGAATGCAGCTATGAAATGTTTGAGACTTAATTCAAACTTGCTTTACCAGAAAAACAGTCTATATAATTATCAAAACACCATTATTGTATTGCTGTGATGTGGCTGCTTACATTACCTCATAAGTTCAAATCACGATCCCTATTGTATTGGTATTAAGAGGCAGGATCATTTGAAAATTGGCTATGTCATCCTGATGATGTTGAGTTGTTGAGATATGTTCATATAAAAGAATTTCAGAAGAAGCTAGCAATTCTCTTCTACCATTTGAGGGTCTAACAAAACATCCAAATCTATGAAAAGCAAGACCTTCCCATGCCTTAAACATGCAGGTCCATTTATGGTGCACTACATTTCCTCTAAAATCCTTACTTATAAACCATTCAGTTTATAACAGGTTTATGGAGCACAACGAATAGATCTGCAACTTGTCTGGTAACTGAATAATTAAAATACTATATCCCTCAAATATAAAGAGAAAATAGCTTAGATTTGAGAATATTCTTCAAGTAACTTAGCCAGTTGAGAGATGTGGTCCATCTCTCTGAGTTTCACTTACTGCCTCACATTTTTTTAATTTTTCTTTTCTTTTTATTATTTACTACGATTTATTCACTTTGTATTACAATTTATCACTTGGCTGTAGCCCCTTCCTCATCTCCTCATGGTGTAACCCTCCCTCCCTCTTCCTCACTCCTCCCCCATTCCTTCAGTCCACTGAAATGGGGAGTCTTTCTCCCTTACTAGCTAACCCCAGACTATCGAGTCTCCTCAGGACGGCTTGGATTCCCTTCCTCTGTGGCCTCGTAAGACCACCCCGCCAAGGAGAAGTGATCAAAGAACAGGAAACCAAGTTCATGTCACAGACAGCCCCTGCTCCCCTTACTAGAGCACCCATATGGAGACTGAGCTGCCCATTGGCTACATCTGAGCAGGGGTTCTAGGTTCTCTTCATGAATGGTCCTTGGTTGATTCATCAGTCTCTGCAGGACCCTCTGTTGATCTCTTTATGGAGCTCCTGTCCCCTCCACATTTTTCTATCTACCCCTTCTTACGTAAGATACCCTGCATTCTTCCCAAGGTTTTGTTATAAGTCCCACCATCTGCTTCGATACCCTGATGTGTAGAGTCTCTCAGAGGACCCTTGTGTAAGGCCCCTGTCCCATTACCTGTCTTCTCTTACTTCTGCTGTTTATCCTGTTGGCCCTCCTGAGCGAGGATTAAGCCTCTTCCTAGCATTCTCCTTGTTTAGATTAATTAAAACTATAGATTTTAGTATGCTTTTCTTATATTACATGGCTAATATCCACTTATAAGTAAATATATACGACGTGTGTCTTTCTGCTTCTGGGTTACCTCACTCAGGAAAGTGTTTGTATTTGTACTAAAAATAAGATGCCATGGCATATGTTTATAAGCGTGTTCCTGAGTTGAAGCAGATTAGCATATGTACCATCTCACATGCTACTTTTGTGGCTAAATTTTTCTTATTTAAATAATTCTTAACACCACTTGAATATGATGTTAAGACCACTGACAATGGAAGAAAAATAAACTGAAGTTCATGAAATAAAAATGTCAGCATTATTATAATCGAACGGCAGGTGGCGCAAGAGACCAATGGAAAGGTACAACAGCACCAATATAGGCTTTATAAGTTTGCTTTTTTTTTTTCTATTTAGAAAATCTAAATTGTTTTGCAAATGATAAGTGCATGGTTGTAAACAAAATACTCTCCAATATTTGGATGATTTTTTTACCCTTAAGTACACATATGTGTTTATACCATCATTTAATTCTTTGAAAATACATTTTTTAGAATTTAAAAAAATTATTTATTTATTATTCACTTTACATCATGGTTGCAGCCCCATCCCTCAAATCCTCCCAGTCCCAGTCCCCCTCCCTTCCTCCTTCACCTATTCCTCTGAAAAGGGAGCTCCCTTTCCCATCCACCCATTTGCCTCAAGACTGAGCATGACCTCTTTCCATTTGGTCTGGTAGGGCAGTTCCCCCAGGGGGAGGATATCAGAAAACTTGCAAATGAGTCCATGCCCCATGCAGCCCACACTTCCCTTACTAGAGGACTCACAGAATTCCTAAGCTGCTCATCTGTTATATCGTTGTAAGGGGCCTAGGTTCAGTTCATGCATGGTCCTTGGTTGTTGCTTCAGTCTCAGCAATTCCCTCTGAACCCTGGTTAGTAGTCTCTGTTGGTCTTCTTGTGGAGCTCCTGTCACCTCCAAGTCCTTTTCTCTTTTCTTCCACTTTTCCACAAGGCTCCCTAAGAGTTGCCCAATATTTGATTATTTACTCTTAGCATCTGTTTTGAGGTACTTCTGGGTACAGTTTCTCAGAGGACAACTCTGTCAGGCTCCTGGCTACAGACGTAGTATTGTTCACAGAGTATTGTTCAAAGTTTCAGGGGTTGACATTCCCTCATAGTGTAGGTCTTTGGTTGGTATATGCATCTGTTGCTAATTCCATCATTCTCTGCTCTATCTGCTCTATTTTTATCACTGCACATCTTGTAGGCAGGGTGAATTTGGGGTTGAAGATTTTGTGGGTGGGTTGGTATATTACTCCATCTACCTGGAGGTTATTTTGGTTAGGCGTCCTCTTTAGTCCCTATGGCCGCTGCTACTAGGAGTCACTCTTTGAACCCCCCATATCCTCCCAGGGACCTACTCTTTAGTGTACACTATGCAATGGATATTGTTCTGGACACTGAAACATGCCAGTGAATAACACAAATAAAGAGTCCTATTCCCCTACTTCATTTATTCTCTTTCAACTAATGACTCTGGAGACTCACACTGAATATTTTTCTCTGCCACTTTTTTAATGGTTAGCATTTGATAGGGCCTCTGGATTCTGATATTATTTTTCACAACCTGAAGATCTACCCACACTGAAATTTGGGAAATATCTAAACACAAATAAAACACTATCTGATTTACAACCACTTATAGGCATATGGAGATATGAGACATGTACTTAGATTCCTATAATCAGGAGCACTTATCATAAAATCTATATGATATAATAAGTGTTCAGTAAGCAGTAATATTTGTAATTTTAGGAATTGCATACAATCCTGAATCTAAGTATAAAAGTTCCCTATATATCAATACATTATGCAATACCAAATGATAGTACTCTCTTTGTCTAGGATAACCATTCACTTGACCTATGCCCTTAATTCTGAGTATGTCTCTTCTTCTTTCATAGTTCCCAAAGTATCAGTATTTGCAGATGATATGATAGCATACATGAGCATCCCCAAAAATTCAACTAGAGAACTTCTTCAGCTGATAAACACTTTCAGCAAAGTGGCTAGATACAAAATTAATTAAAAAAAAATCAGTAGCCCTCCTCTATACCAAAAACAAAAGGACTAATAAGGAAATTAAGGAAACAACACCCTTCAGAACAGCCACTAATAACATAAAGTACTTTGATGTGGCTATATCTAAGCAACCAAAAGACCTGTTTGGAAAAATCTTCAAGTCTCTGAAGAAAGAAATTGAAGAAGGTATCAGAAGATGGAGAGATCTCCCATGCTCATGGATTGGTAGGATTAACGTAGTGAAAATGACCATCCTACCAAAAGCAATCTAGAGATTCAATGCAATTTCCATCAAAATACCAACATAATCCTTTAAAGACCTTGAAAGGACAATTTTCAATTTCACAAGGACAAGCAAAAACCCAGAATTGCTAAAAACAATCCTGTATGGCAACAGATCTTCTTAAGGTAACTCCATCCCTGATCTCAAACTGTGCTACAGGACAATAGTTATAAAAACTGCATGGTACTGGCATAGAAAGAGTGGCAGATCAATGAAATTCAATCAAAGACACAGAAATAAAGCCACATACCTACAGATACTTGATTTTTTACAAAGAAGACAAAAGTATACAATGGAAAAAGACAGCATCTTCAACAAATGGTGCTGGTCTAACTGGATGTCTCCATGTAGAAAAATGCATTTAGGTCCATATTTATCACCTTGAACAAAACTAAAGTCCAAGAGGATCAAAGACCTCAACACAAAACCAGGCATACTAAACCTGTTAGAAGAAAAAGTGGGGGAGAGCCTAGAACTCCTTGGAACAGGTGACAACTTCCTGAATAGAATACCAACAGCACAGGCTCTAAGATCAACAATCAATAAATGGGACCTCAAGAAACTGAAAGCTTTTGTAAAGCAAAGGACACTGTCAGCAGAACAAAATCACATCCTACAGACAGGGAAAGGATCTTCACCAACCCTATATATGACAGAGGGTTAACATCCAGAAGTTAAATAGCAACAAATCAAGTTATCCAATTAATACATGGGGTACAGAGCTAAACAGAGAGTTCTCAATAGAGGAATGTGGAATGGAAAAGAAACACTTAAAGAAATGCTCAATGTCCTTAGTCATCATGGAATTGCATTTCAAAACAACCCTAAGATTTCTCTTTACACCTATCAGAATGGCTAAGATCAAAAACTCAAGTGACATCACATGCAGGAGAGGATGTGGAGAAATGGGAACCCTCCTCCATTGCTGGTGGGGATGTAAACTTGTACAACCACTTTGGAAATCAATCTGGCACTTTCTCTGACAATTAGGAATAAAGCTACCTCAAAATCCAGGTATACCACTCCTCAGCATATATCTGAAAGACGCTTAAGTATGCATCAAGAACATTTGCTCAACCATGTTTGTAGCAGCTTTATTTGTAATATCCAGAATCTGGAAACAACTCAGATGTCCCTCAACTGAGGAATGGATATAGAAATTGTAGTACATTTTCACAATGGAATACTACTTAGCAATTAAAAACAAGGAAATCATGAGATTTGCAGGGAAATGGTGGGGATTAGAAAAGATCATCCTGAGTGATGTATCCCAGAAGGAGAAATACACAAACAGTATATTCTCAATTATAAATGGATAAGAGACATATAATATCCACTTATATAGGATAGACAAACTAAAATCTGCACACCTAAAGAAGCTAATCAAGAAGGAGGACCCTGGGTAAGATGAACAGTCCTCACTCAGAAAGACAAACAGGATAGACATCAGAAGAGGGAGGAAAAAAAGGAACGGGTCAGGAGCCTAACACAGAGGACCCTTGAAAGACTACCCAGTAAGGTATCAAAGCAGATGCTGAGACTCATAGTCAATCTTTGGACAGAGTGCAGGGAATCTTATGAAAGTAGGGGGAGATAGGAAGACCTGGAGAGGACAGGAGCTCCACAAGGAGAGCAACACATCCAAAATATCTGGTCACAGGTGTCTTTTCTGAGACTGATACTCCAACCAAGGACCATGTATGGAGATAATTTAGAACCCCTGCACAGATGTAGCCCATGGCAGCTCAGTCTCCAAGTGGATTACCCAGTAATGGGAACAGGGACTGTCTCTGACATGAATTCATTGGCTGGCTATTTGAACACCTCTCCCTGATGAGGGAGTAGCCTTACCAGGCAACAGAGGAAGACAATGCAGCCATTTCTGATGAGATCTGATATACTAGGGTCAGAGGGAAGGGGAGTAGTACCTCCCTATCAGTGGACTAGGGGAGGGACATGGGAGAACATGAGGGAGGGAGGGTGGAATTGGGAGGGGATGATGGAGGGGACTACAGCAGGAATACAAAGTGAATAAACTGTAATTTATTGAAAAAATTAAAAATGAAAAAATGAAAAAAAAAACAAAGTTCCCACTCCATCAGTGACTACAGAAGCTTTCAGATTAAAAACTCCCGTTCCTATTCACCCCTCCATTTCTACTTTCTTCTCATCTGTAAATACATTTAAAGATTGTTCTTAAAAAATACTTAATATCTAACAGTCATCTTTACTATATATTTCTTAATCTAATTTCTTCCAAATAATACTTAAATTTATTGTGAATTAACTATTTCCATTCCTGGAAATGATCTTGAGACTAGAACTTTTGATAGATGATGAAATTATGAAAATGTATCTTCATGAATGACAATAGTGATTTTAAAATATTTCAATTTTTGTTTAATTTTTATGTTGTTGTTTGTGATTTAAATACAAAGCTATATCACAAACAGGTAAAACCAAGACATTTTATCTCACAGTTGTACCTTCCAATTCGGTCCTTTTCTAAGTTTCTGACTCCTGAACAAGTTACAGGTGATGCAGGGAGAGACTATTAGATAGCACCCTCATGAGGCTGAGCGGTGGTGGTGAAAGTGTCAGGGATAAGAAGATGTTCTCATGCATGTGTGCAGTCATATTTGCTTGGATCCTGAGCCTCAGCCCGTGGATTTATCTTGGATTCCTGGCCATTTATTCTTGTGACTCATGTATCTGATGCCTGATGCTGGCAGAAGTGGCTCAGGTCCTCAGCTGGCAAACTTGCACTTAAGTTAGTGTTTGTGTCTTCACAGACATTAAGGCTTCTGATGAACTGAGGTCTGTTATGATTTCCAAGGATGACTTGAACAGAGAGCCTTATATTACCAAAACATTTACAATCTTATAGGTTTCTTTAAAAAGATTTATTTATTAGTTTATGTATATGAGTGATCTATCTGTGTGTACACCTGCATACCAGAAGAGGGCGTCAGACCCCAGTATAGACGTTGTGAGCCACCATGTGTTTGTCAGGAATTAAAGCAGGATATCTGGAAAATCCCTAATTGCTGAGCCATTCTCTCCCGCCCCTGCATTATTATCATTTTTATATCTTTTTGCATAGAAATCAAATATTTGTGATTCTTATATTTATAGTAAAAGACTCAGAATACATTTTAGAGGAAGAAATGCTATTTGAACTAAGAAGCCAGACAAAGCTCTGTCCTGGGTTGAAAGCCATAACTCACCTTCTTCCCAAACCCAAGGACAAGGAGGTATGAGGAAATCACCATCTCTCATGCAATGCTTGAATGGAACATCTCAAAGGCATTAATACTCTTGCAAAACACCACAATACTAGGTTGCTCTCTTCTATGACAGATTTTCAGTATATTCAGACTTCTGTGTCATTATATCACACAGATTCAGGTAGCTTATAAACAACAAAAACATTTCTTTCAGTTTGTGGAGGCTGTGAAGTATAATACATAATCATTTATTGGTGTATATTATATTTAAAATTTTACTCTTGTTCTTTCATCTTCTTTTGATTCTTCAAATCCTCTTACTCATTGTCCAAATACCTTTTTAAAATGCAAGGCAACTTTTAAGAACATCTTCCCTCATATGCTTTAACTGAAACTCAGCTTTTTATACCGTTTTATTATATAAGCCTCCCCACACACAAAACAAGACAGTGCCAATCTTTTCCTAATTTTTCTTATTTATATTCCTTTTCTCCTGCAAAAGCCAAAGTCATCTTAATAACAGATTTTTATTATGTAAAGCACTGTACTCCATGGACTTTCTGATAATTCATACATTATTATTGACAAAGAATGGTACCTAGATCATATTTCTACAAATACTGTCATTTGATTTCAATTTCTGCATAAAGATGATTTGTTTATTCTCAGATTTCTTTTTACTTTCTTCAAGACTACTTCAAATTCAGTAACTCTGATTCATTTCTACTTCTTTTATTTAAATTCTAATGTTTGTCTAGGCTTAGTTTTGAAGTTGAACTTAAAGTACTCTAACTTTGTAATCTTCAGCTTGATTATCATAATTCTGATGGTAAATAATGCATCCTGCTAGTTCTTTCATATGCCTATTATCACCCAATTAATATTTATTATTTGACTCAGTACATTTTTTCAATGCCCATATTTTACCAACAGCTTACATAATTTCTCTGCCCAAGTCATACGATCTGGCAGGAAAGTGAACGTTTCTATTTTTTTGTATTCTTCCTAATTACTAACAAATATAAACAGTGTCTTTCACTAGTTGATCAAACATTTTAGGATAAAGCCTGGCAAATTCTACGCTAAAACATAGAAGAGAAAATTTATGGTGTGATTCAAATAAATATGTTAGGTAAGACACAAACATGAGTTATAGAGGAAATAATGATATATGATTTTCTTGAAATTGAAAACGTGATCTATGTGAGAATATATTTTCCAAAATATTAAACTAACAGGAGTTGGGATATATCTCAGTCAGTAAAGTGCTTGTAGGATAAGCACAAAAACCTCAATTTGTTTCCAAGAACCCACAAAAAAGCCAAATATAGTGGTGTGCAGTTGCAAACCCAGAACTGGTAAACTAGGATTAGTTGGCTAGTCTTAGGAGGTAAACTAGAAGGGGTAGTCAGCCTAGCTGAATTTGTAAGATCCAGGCTAATGTGAGACTCTGAATAAAAAACAAGGTAAATAGCTCCTGATGGAAGCACTCAATGTTTATATCATTTACCCTCTCTGGGCAGAAGGAAAACACAAAAAGAGAAAGCAGTAAGAGATAAACAAAATGTCGTATCCATTTAAAAGGTGATCTATATCATTAGCAATTATGTAAATATAAATTTGCTTTGAGATTCCATCTCACTGAAGCTAAAATAACTATCATCAAAACAAATGACAAAAAGTACTAGCTAATATGTATAGAAAGAGGAACTCTTATTCGTTATTGGTAGAAATATAACCTGACAGAGTTATTACAGAAACCATTAATATAAACTTCATTTAACATTTCTCTCTTTTTCCCTTTCTCCCTTCAGCTCTTCCAATCTCCTTAAAAATAGTACCCAATTACACTAATCTTGGACATATACCTAAAGGACTTTCTGTCTTATTACAGAGACACTTACACACTCATGTTTTTTTCTCTGGTGTTCCCAAAAGCTAGGAATGATGGATAGATAATTAAGATGTGGTATATTTATACAATGAAATTTTATTTGGATGTAAAGAGAAATAAAATTGCAAAATTTACAGAAAGAGGATGGACCTGGAAAACATTATATGAAATGAGGTATCCCAGGCTCAGAAAGACAAATGTCATATATCTACTCATAAGAAGATCTTAGCTTTGAATTTTCAGATTTCTTTGTTGGCATTTGATTATCTCTAGAAGCCAGCAAGCAGAAAAAGAACAATGACATGGTGGGAGTTGGTGAAGAGATCTTGAGGATGGCAATAGAACAGAAATGATATCAAAGTGGACAGTGCTGATACTAAGAATAAAAAGGTTTAATAAAGAGGTGAGGGTATGTGTGTGGGAGAAACCTAGGTGCTAGAGAGAGTCAAGAGAAACATAAACAGCAAGCCAGTCACAAACCCTTAGTCTACAGTGGTGTACAACCTGTAAGATATGCTAGGGCAATGGTGGAACAAAGTTTGTGGACATAACCAAACAATAATTGATTTGACTTAAGGCACACTCCACGACATGGAACCCATAGCTGACAGTGCTTGAGTGACCAAGAACTATACAACAAGGACATTTGCTCAACCATTTTCATAGCAGCTCTATTTTTAATAGCCAGAATCTGGAAAAAAACCTCGATGCCCCTTATGGAGGAATGGATACAGAAATTTTTGTACATATACACCACAGAACATTGTTCAGAGATTAAAAACAGGGAAATCATGAAATTTTCAGACAAGTGGTGGGAACTAGAAAAGATCATCTTGAGTGAAGCAACCCAGAAGCATGAAGAACCACATGGTATATACTCACTCATAAGTGGTTATTAGAAATATAATATAGGATAAACATACTAAAATGAATATTCCTAACGATGCTAAACAAGAAGGAGAACCCAAGGGAAGATGATCAATCCTCATTCAGAAGGACAAACAGGATAGACATTGGAAGCAGGAGAAAATAGGGAACAGGAGGCTACCACAGATGGCCTTTGAAGGACTCTATTGACTGAGGTATTGAAGCAGAGGCTGAGACTCATAGCAAACTTTGGGCAGAACGCATGGAATTTTATGAAAGAAGGGGAAATAGAAACACCTGGAGGGGACAGGAGCTCCAAAAGGAAACCAGCAGAGAAAAAAACCTGGGCCTTGGAGGGCCCTTCAGAGACTGATAGCCCAACTAAGGATCATGCATGGAGAGGACCTAAAACCCCTGCTCAGATGTAGCCCATAGACTCAATCTCCAAGTGTGTGCCCTAATAAGGGGAGCAAGGGCTGTATCTGGCAAGAAATCAGTGGCAGGCTCTCTGATCATCTCCCCCTGAGGGCTGCAGCCTTGCCAGCTCACAGACAATCCTGATGAGACCTGATTGGCTAGGGTCAGATAGTAGGGGAAGAGGTCCTCCCCTATCATTGATCTAGGGGAGGGGCATACTGGGAGAAGAGGAAGGGAGGGTAGGATTGGGAGGAGACAAAGGAGAGGACCACAGCCAGGATATAAAGTGAATAAATAGTAATAAACAAACAAATAAATAAATAAATAAATAAATAAATAAATAAATAAATAAATTTAATTTAATTTAAAAAGAATGTAGTGATAAGTGATGCCTAATGGCATTCTGCTATACTCATAGGTTAGTTCCTGGTTTAACATTCATCAGAGATGATTCTACCTGCACAAGATGGGAATAAATACACAGATGTACAGCCAGATATTACCGAGAGAGTGAGAGACCTTGGAACACTCAGTTCTACATGGAATTTCTCCATAAAAATATCTCTTCTCAAGGCTCAGAAAAATCCTCCAAAAGAGGAGACAGAAATTGTAAGAGCTAGAGGAAGTAGAACATACAAAGAAAACAAGAACCTCTAAATCAACAGGAGGGAAGGACATATGAAGTCACAGGGACTAAGTCAGAATTCACAGGGCCTGCACAGGTCTGCACCAGGTCCTGTGAGCTTACATTATGGCTTCCAATTTAGTGTTTTTATGGAATTCCTGAATGTGTGAGTGGGTCTTTCGATTTCTATGCCTTCTCTTTTCCTACTATGGTTTTGTCTTGTCCAACTTGTCCAACTTCAATGTGATAGTTCTTGTCTTATCTTGTTATTTATATATATATATATATAACATATATACATATATATGTACTATATATATACATATACATATGTACATATATATATATGTAGATTTAAAATGGAAGAATGAATGAATGAAAACCTAGCCACAAGGGTAAAGGTTAACAACACGGAACAGCTGTTTTATACTGGCTAGGAGAGGAAAAATAGGTTTTCTGTAGAACAGGGCACTCCTCAAGTTCAGGAGTAGTTGGACTCCGCAGGTTGTGTGTGTGTGTGTGTGTGTGTGATTTAATTTTTTTATTTGGTTTTATTGGTATTTTATTTTTTATTTGGTTACACTTCTGTACAGTTCTGTTGTTCTATTTGGATAGTGTTTTGTTTTATTTTATTGGTTTTGGGATTTTTCCTTGTTTAAGAAACAAGTTGGTGGGTATGGAGAGGAAAGGATATGGAAAGACTTTGGAGAGGGGAAGACTATGATTAATACACATTTAAATTTAATGCTAAAACTTTTTAAATAAAATACAAAAGAATATAAAACTAGTTTTATTTTTTAGACTGCAGGTGAATGAAAAAATAAGCCTACTACTTTATAAGCTAACTAAAAACAGCAATTAAAACAGAATTCTTATAGAATTACCCAATTTTGGTGGAAATGCTCTTCTCAGAAGTCACAGATTTTAAAATGAAGAGCTCATTACCATGTTTAAGATGACTATCTTAACTACTGGCCAAAAATCTCCCAGAACCTCACCATACATTGCAGGCTATTGTCATTGCTCCTTGTTGCCCTCCAGAACTACATATTAATGCCTTATTGCTGAAGATACTACTCACTTGGAGAAAGAATATATCAAAATTAGTTTGGAAACGTCCTCCCTGATGGCCAGATGGTCCTGTGAAGGTTGCTGTGGAAGAAAATTCAGCTGCAACCGTATCTGCCTGTAAACCCTGCATGCTACAGTAGTAACCAGCCAGGAAAAAATGTGTCCATGACATTCTTATTAGGACCGCAGTACTGAAAATAACCAACCACTTTCTGAGAGGCCCTGAATCCACTCTATAGGTGTGAACCATGTTGTGTACCATAAACTTCAAAGGCTATGGTAGAGAGGAATACACAAGGAGGAATCTACTGCTGACATTTTGCTAAAAGATACGCTAGTCAAAATTTTATATATGTATATGTATGTATATATATATGTATATGTATATGTGTGTGTGTGTGTATGTGTGTGTGTGTGTGTGTGTGTGTGTGTGTGTGTGTTTGCCCATAAAAAAATGCTGCTCTTAGGCTCTATCACAGATTCTTTTTTTGGCAGATAGCAACAACTAATACAACAATTCATACCATCCCCAAATACATAAAATAAGTGACTGTTTATTGTTTAGACCAAAATATTACATCTGTAGGGTCTACCCCCAATACCCAGGAAAAATGGCAGAAAAAGGGTCAGAAAGATTGAAAGAGCCAGGTGATTGGGAGCATTGAAGTCGCTTATTTAGTAAAATATCCTATGCCCATTTTTCTGCTAGTGAATGTACTAACCTTAAATAAATAAAAGTGAACCAAATAAGGACAGAGACGAACCTTGGATTTGAGTTCAATTACACATCTACCCACAACTCACTTAGTCAGTATTCTCTCTAACTCTTCACCACTTAGCTCAAATAATAGAGCAGTCTATCAACACTCCATCTATACCGCTCACTTTCCTTCCATCATGGCATTATTTGCATCATTTGCTTTTCTGAGAAATATTATCTGTCTCTTGTTCTTTAAGATTTTTGCTCATTCCCATATGATTCCTTTTGAGACCCAGCAGAACTCAATTTCTGTTACTCCTGCTAAAATTCTGATAACTCTGGGAAGAATAACACGCTACCAATACAGCACTAAAAACATGCATATCAAGTACAGTGATGGCTAACTGAATTCTTGCTCTTTTAATGAAATTTAGGATCTGTATATCTGGGGTTAAATTGATCAATTCTTAGAGTAATAATCAGTGAAAAATATCCATCTGCTTCAAATATACAGCTTTAACAAAAACATTAAATAAGATATCTTCCCCATTACTCCCCAAATTTTTTTTAATAAATTTATTTATTTTTATGTCAGTCACAGGTTAGGTACTTTGCATCCCAGGTGTAGCCCCCTCCTTCATTCCCTCCCACCCTCTCTCTCCCTCCCTCATCTCCCTCCTCCCCGCCCCCTCCAAGTCCACCAATGAGGGAGGACCTCCTCCCCTTCCATCCAACCCCAGCTCATCCTGTCTCCTCAGGGCTGGCTGCAATGTCCTCCCCTGGGATCTAGCCAGTCTGTCACTCCCCGGCTTGTATGGGGGAGGGTCAAAGAGCCAGCCATCAAGTTCATGACTGAAACAGTCCCTGTTTCACTCACTAGGGTCAGAAGAGGTGGCTCAGTGGTTAAGAGCACTGACTGTTCTTCCAGAGGACCCAGGTTCAAATCCCAGAGCTTCATATGGTGGCTTGCAACTCTCTGAAACTCTTACTCACCAAATTTTATCTATCTTTTCCTGTAGACATAGATGTATTCACTCAATTATGTCTGCCTTGAGTCATGGTAGAATTCCAGAATCTGGGAGTTTGTATAATTAAGGAAGTAACTCAAACATCTTTCCTTATCAAGGTTACTTTTATCTATATACCTGGAAGAAGAACAAGATTCTTTAAATATGTAAGAGAATGATCATTCAAAATGGAATTTCATCATTTGAAATTGGAATATGATTCATATGCAATAATTTATTAGTATTTCATTGACAATAAGTCACCAACGGCTTCTTGTCTTTTACAGAAGGAACAGGGAAGTTGAAGCAGAAACTCAGGGTTGTGAATCGGAAGTTTTATTGTGTTCTACGGTGCCACTGGGTAGTATATAATCTGGATGATGATCATAAGTAAGCAAACCTTGCTTCACCTTCATGATGCCGTTTCCCCAGTGTTCTGCTGGCTCTAGCTCCAAAGTCACATCATCTTTTAGGTATTTTATGAAAAAAGAAGCACAATGTATCCAAGTACTGGTAAGTGACCACAGACAAGCCATCCCAAATATGGTTAATTTCCTCAAAGAACTGATAAATTGAATGAGCTTGATTAAATCAATAAGCATTTTATGTATACATTAAAATATAACATTGTATACCACACAGATATGTAAAATTGTTACATATTATTTGTTTTTTTAGTGTTTAAAGACATGGGAATGTTAACTCCTTTTATTTTTTTACCATGTAATACATTTACTAAGTAATTATGTTATATTCTATAATTATATACAATTTTAAAACAGTTAATTAAAATTTAAATATAAAAATCATTCTATTAGAAAAATGTCAATATTGAAATTCTGATGAACTGTTATCATTCTATAATTTCCACTTTAGCATTTGAATCAGGTCTTTAATCAGTTCTTTCTCTTCTTCCCTATGCAGTTTTTTCACACTCCCCAAATTTTCTATCTAACTTGTATTTTGTTCATCATGAGCTGACTACTTCAATATTTTTCCGTGAAATTAGCAGCCTCGTTAAGAGCTACCTCAACCACTTCATTTTTTTTTTAATTTTTAAAGGTCTCTACAATGATGAATTATCTCAACTTTCAAGTAGCTCTAATGAGTGCCATCCTGAATTAAACTTCTCTCAAGAGGAAACATTTTCTTTTTATTTAGAAAGTTGGGCTCCCCTCAAGCTAAGCTCCTTGAAGACTTTCTATACTCGTTGCCACATTTTGTTTCACACTCCCTTTTAAACTTACTGTAGTCAGAAATTTTTAAATATTTTGTTGTTGCTGAGAATTTTACATATGAGCGCTGAATTTACACCATTCCCTTCTTTTCCTTTACCAAGTTCTCACATGTCCTCTCCCCCATTATTTCTCAAATTCATGGCTTTTTATTCTTTATTATTCATACATGTATACACATATAAGTTTTTAAATTAAACCAGTTCTTTTATGGTTGCTCATATGTGTATGTATTTAAGGTTGATCATTTGGGATTGGGTAACTTACCAGAAGGTTCATCTCTGGAGAAGACTGATTTTCCCTCTCTTAACAGCCATTTTTTTCTATATCTCTTCACCCATGGGTGGTGCCTTGAAAGATATCCCCCATTCATATCAGCATGCTAACTGCTGTTAACATTTATATAAGACTTGTTTAGGTAAACACGTTGTTGAGATTTCATGGGTTCAACTTCTCTGTCATATATAGAAGACACTGTCTTTCAATACATGTCCTGGTCCTCTGGCTTTTTAAATCTTTTCACTTACTCTTGCTCATGTTTCTGAGACTTACATGAAGAAGTTGCATTGTAGATATATCAACTGGAGTTGGGCACCTCACAGTCAGTTATTCAGTACCATTTGAGCAGGTATGGCTTTCTGTAATGATCTCCATCACCTACAAGAAGAAGCTTCTTTGATGAAGGGTTGGAGCTATACTTAACTGTGAATATAAGGATCACCATTTAGAATACAGTAAAAACTATGCTAATTTAGGAAAGTGTCAGTAATATGTTCTCTTTTAGAAACCTTAGTCTCAACATCCATAGTTAGTGTACTAGGCTTATTAATTATTTCCCATTGCGCAGGACTTAAGCTCTATTAAATGATGGTTAGTTACCCAAAGTATGTAAGTGTCACTATTACACATTTTAGACTATGTTGTCATGCCAAACATTTTTATGGTTCAAAAGAATCACAACTGGGTAAGACTATTGATTCCTTTTTCCCTTGGCTTCTTGCTAGTCTCCTTCTGATACTATGGGAGCTAATCCTCACAAAACAAGCTTAAATGCTTGCTCTAGATCAATTCCTCTAAGTCTTGTACGAAATGTATGTGGTATATTCAGCAAGGTGGTATTGCCTTCAATTTCCCAGGTCCACATTGGCTTATATTCTTGTGGAAGTCTCTTGAAATCCCTTGATAAACAACTTTGAAAAGGGTTTCCTGCTTGTCCCTGCTGTTGTGTTAATATATTTGTCTAGCATGCATATAAGAAATGAGTGCTATCAAATTCTTCAGTTACCATAACATTTGCTACATACTACGAAGTTTTTTTTTCTTCACAACCCTTTTTTCTTTTCTACACTCTGTTAACTATCTTATGCTTCTTAAGATTATTTCCTCAAAGTTTCCCAGCACTGCATTCAATTTGTACTAACTTTACCTATATCACAGGTTCCCGTATTTCATTAGCTGCCTCATATATAATTGTCTAGTAAATATTAGATTTCTTCAAGGTGCTCTCTTTAGACAAGTGCCCTTATAAATATATATATTCTTCTTATTTCAAACACTCTAAATGCTGAATTGTCATCTTGTATGTAAATAAATTCATCCTGGCATATTTCTAAGTTTATGCATATTCTGCAGTAATATCAAACATTATATACCCTTAATTAAACTCATGTTAATTTACGAATAATCTCCAAGCCTCTTATATTCTGCATGAAAGTTAATGATACTACATCAATGCACAGACAAATGCACAGACTTCTCCCGTATCCCTGCTCATTAACATGAATCCCTACAAATTTCAGACTACAGATATATATAGAAATATTTTAATATTTTCAATGCTAATATTTACATTATTATTAGCCTACTTTTCATGTATACTAATATAGCTTCCTTTATTTTTATTACCTGCCTATGAACTTGTTATTTTAAATCTCTTGACTGCACAAAAACAAGAAATTGCTATAAAATGTACACTTAACTTGCTTCTATATAAAACATTTTCAATTTTTTTATTGTCCAAAGAATGATATATTCACAACAGTTTTGTCGTGAGGTTAGCCCACACAACAGTAATTAAAGTTACAAATTCATCTTCAAGGTTTTTAATTTATATTTTTATATTAATTATAGTGTATTCACTTTGTATCTTAGCTGTAGCCCACTCTCTCCCTCCTCATTACACCCTCCCTCCTCTCCTCCCTTTCCCTTCTCCAAGTCCACTGATAGGCGAGGTATACCTCCCCTTCCTTCTGACACTAGTTTATCAAGTCTCATCAGGGCCGGATGCAATGTCCTCCACTGCGGCCTGGCAAGGCTGCTACCCTCTCTGAGGGAGGTTGTCAAGGAGCCAGCCATTGAGTTCGTGTCAGAGACAGTCCCTGTTCACCTTACTTGGGAACTCCCTTGGATACTGAGCTGCCATGGGCTACATCTGAGCAGGGGTTCTATGTTATAACCATGAATGGTCATTGATTGGAATATCAGTCTCAGAAAAGGCCCCTGTGCTCTGATATTTTAGTTCTGTTGCTCTCCTTGTGGAGCTCCTGAACTCACCAGGTCCCACTGTCTCCCCCTTCTTTCATAGGATTCCCCGCACTTTGCCAAAGTTTGGTTAAGAGTCTCAGCATCTGCTTTGATATACTGCTGGGTAAAGTCTTTTAGAGACCCTCTGTGGTAGGCTCCTATCCTGTTTCCTCTCTTCTCCTTCTTTCCAATGTCCATACTGTTTGTCTTTGTGAGTGAGAGCTCATCATCTTACTCAGGGAACTCCTTCTTGATTAGCTTCTTTAGGTGTACAGATGTTAGTATGTTTTCCCTATACTGTAGGTCTGTGTATACTTATAAGTCAGTATATACAGTGTGTGTCTTTCTGTTTCTGGGATACCTCACTCAGGATGACTTTCCTAGACTCCACCATTTGCCTGCAAATTTCATAATATCCTTGTTTTGTTTTGCTCTTTACTAGTCATCATTTTTATTTTTATATTAATTACAGTTTATTCACTTTGTATCTCAGCTGTAGCCCCCTCCCAATCCCAGACTCCCTCTCTCATCTCCTCCTATGCCCCTCTCCAAGTCCGCTAATAGGGGAGGTCCTCCTACCTTTCTATCTGACCCTACCTTATCCAGTCTCATTAGAACTGGCTACATTATCTTCCTCTGTAGCCTGGCAAGGCGCTCCCATATCAGGGGAAGGCATTCTTAGAGCTAGCCACTGAGTTCACGACAGAGACAGTCCCTGTTCCCCTTACAAGCAACCCACTTGGATACTGAGCTGCTATATGCTACATCTGAGCAGGGGTTCTAGGTTATATCCATGAATGGTCCTTGGTTGGAGTATCACTTTCAGAAAAGACACCTGTAGCCAGATATTTTGGTTCTGTTGCTCTCATTAAGGAGCTCCAGTCCTTTCCAGGTCTCACTATGTCCACCCACTTTCCTAAGATTGCCTGCACTCTGCCCAAAGTTTGTTTTAGAGTCTCAGTATCTGTTTTGATACAATGCTGGGGAGAGTCTTTCAGAGGCCCTCTGTTGTGAGCTCCTGTCCTGTTTCCTGTTTTCTACTGCTTTCAATGACCATCCAGATTGCCTTTCTGAGTAAGCATTGATTATCTTAACCAGGGTCCTCCTTCTAGCTCAGCTTCTTTAGATGTATAGTTTTTAGTAATTTTATCCTGTATTATATGTCTAGTACCTACTTAAAAGTGAATATAAATCGTGTATGTCTTTCTGTTTCTGGGATACATCACTCAGGATGATCTTTTCTAGTCCCCACAATTTGCCTGCAAATTTCATGATTTCCTTTTTTTTTTAATTGCTGAGTAGTATTCCATTGTGTATATGTACCACAATATCTGTATCCATTCCTCCACTGAAGGACATATCGGTTGTTTTCAGGATCTGGCTATTATAAGTAAAGCTGCTATGAACATGATTGAACAAATGTCCTTGTATACAGAAGGATCTTTTTGATATATACCTAAGAGTGATATAGCTGGATCTTGAGGTAGCATTATTCTTAATTGTCTGAAAAGTGCCAGATTGATTTCTAAAGTGCTTGTTTAAGTTAACACTCTCACCAGCAATAGAGGAGTGTTCCATTTTCTCCATATCCTCTCCAGCATGTGTTTCCACTTGAGTTTTTGATCTTAGCCATTCTGATGGGTGTAAGGTGAAATCTCAGGATTGTTTTGATTTGCATCTCCCTGATGAACAAGATAGCTGAGCATTTCTTTAAGTGTTTTTCTGCCATTCTATATTTCTCTACAGAGAATTCTGTTTAGTTCTGCACCCCATCTTTTAATTAGATTATTTGATTTGTTGCTTTTTAGCTTCTTTATTTCTTTATATATTCTGGATATTAGACCTCTGTCTGATACAGGGTGGGTGAAGATTCTCTCCCAGTCCTTTGGCTGTCTTTTTGTTCTGAAGACAGTGTCCTTTGCTTTACAAAAGCTTTTCAGTTTCATGAGGTCCCATTTATTGATTGTTGATCTTAGAATCTGTGCTGTTGGTGTTCTCTTCAGGAAGTTTTCTCCTATTTGAATGAGTTCTAGGCTCTTCCCCACTTTTTCTTCTAACCAATTTAGTTTGTCTAGTTTTATGTTGAGATCTTTGATCCTCTTGGACTTTAGTTTTATGCAGAGTGATAAATATTTATCTATTTGCGTTTTTCTGCATATAGACATCCATTTAGAACAGCACCATTTGTTGAAAATGCTGTCTTTTTTCCATTGTATGGTTTTCCGCACCTGTGTCCCTCTCCAATCCACTGAAAAGGGATGTTCTCCTCCCCTTCCCTCTGACCCTAGTCTATCAGGTTTCATCAGGAGTGGCTGCATTGTCTTCTTCTGTGACCTGGTAAGGCTGCTCCACTCTCAGGGGGAGGTGATCAAGGAGCTGGCCAATCAGTTCGTATCAGAGACAGTCCCTGTCCCCAATACTATGGAGGACACTTGGATACTAAACTGCCATAGGCTACCTCTGTTCAGGGGTTCCAGACCATCTCCATGAGTAGTCCTTGGCTGGGGTATCAGTTATGCCAATATCATGCAGTTTTTATTACTATTGCTCTGTAGTACAGCTTGAGATCAGGGATGGAGATACCTCCAGAAGATCCGTTGTTGTACGGGATTGTTTTGACAATTTTGGTTTTGTGTGTGTGTGTGTGTGTGTGTGTGTGTTTCCATATGAAGTTGAGAATTTTTCTTTCAAGTTCTGTAAAGTACTGTTTGGTATTTTGATGGAAATTTCATTGAATCTGTAGATTGCTTTTGCCAGGATGGCCATTTTCACTATGCCAACCCTACCAATTCGTGAGCATGGGAGATCTATCCATCTTCTGATACTTCTTTCATTTCTTTCTTCAGAGACTTGAAGTTTTTTTTTTTTTTCAAACAGGTCTTTCAGTTGATTGGTTAGAGTCACAACAAGGTATTTTATGTTATTACTGCCTATTGTAAAGTGTGTTGTTTCCATAATTTCTTTCTTGACCCTTTTGCCTTTGGTATACAAGAGGGCTACTGATTTTTTTTTTTAGTTAATTTATTATCCAGCCAATTTGGTGAAGGTGTTTGTCAGCTGAAGGAGTTCTCTGGTTGAATTTTTGGGGTCACTCATATATACTATCATATCGTTTGCAAATAGGGACACTTTGACTTCTTCCTTTCTGATCTGTATCCTATTGATCTCCTTTAATTGTCTTACTGCTTTACTAGAAATTCCAGTACTATGTTGAAGAGATATGGAGGGAGTGGGCAGCCTTGCCTTGTCTCTTACATCAGTGGGATTGTTTTAAGTTTCTCTCTGTTTAGGCTTGCTGTGTATTGCCTTTATTATGTTTAGGTATGTGCCTTATATGCCTGATCTCTCCAATACTGTAAACATGAATGGGTGTTGTATTCTGTCAAATGCTTTTTCGGCATCTAAGGAGATGATCAGGTGTTTTTTTTTTTTTTTCTCCTTCAGTTTGTTTATATAGTGGATTACATTGATGGGTGTCCATACATTGAAGCACCCTTGAATGCCTGGGGTGAAGCCTACTTGGTCATGGTGGATAATATATTTGATGTGTTCATGGATTCAGTTTTTATTGAGTATTTTTGCATCAACACTCATAAGAGAGATAGGTCTGAAGTTCTCTTTTTTTTGTTTGGTCTTTGTATGGTTTATGTATCAAAGTGAATGTGGCTTCATAGAATGAGTTTGGTAATTATCCTTCTGTGTTTTTTTTTTTTTTTGTGTGTGTGTGTAATAATTTGAAGAGAATTGGAGTTAGCTCTTCTTTGAAGGTCTGGCAGAATTCTGCCCTGTAACCATTTGGCCCTGGGCTTTTTTTGGAAGGGAGACTCTTGACGACTGCTTCTATTTCCTTGGGGAAAATAGGACTGTTTAATCTAATTATCTAATCTTGATTTAATTTTCGTAAATGGAATCTATCAAGAAATTTGTCCATTTAATTTAGATTTTTAAATTTTGTGGAGTATAGCTTTTGTAGTAAGAATGATTGTTTGGATGTCCTCAGTGTCTGTTCTTATGTCCCCCTTTTTGTTTCTGATTTTGGTAATTTAGATAGTTTCTCTCTGCCTTTTCATTAGTTTGGCTATGGGTTTGTATATCTTGTTGATTTTCTCAAAGAACTAGCTCTTAGTTTAATTGATTGTTTGAATTGTTTTGTTTGTTTGTAATGTATTGTTTTCTGCCCTGGGCTTGACTATTTCCAGCCATCTACTCCTCATTGGTATGTCTGCTTTTTTTTCCTAGGGCTTTTAGGTGAGCCTTTAATTTGCTTGTATAAGATGTTTCAAGCTTCTTCTTGAAGGCACTTAGAGCTATGAATTTTCCCCTTAGTACTACTTCCATTGTGTCCCATAAGTTTGGGTATGTTGTGTCTTCATTTTCATTGAATTCTAGGAAGTCTTTAATTTATTTATTCCTCCCCTAGCCCAGCTGGCATTGAGTAGGGAGTTGTTCAGTTTCCATGTGTGTGTAGGCTTTTGATAGTTCTGTTGTTGTTGAGGTCCAGCTTTAGTCCATGGTGGTCAGATAGCATACAAGGGATTATTTCAATCTTCTTGTATCTGATGAGGCTTTCTTTTTGACCAACTATATGGTCTATTATGGTCTATGATGTGCTGAAAAGAAGATATATTCTTTTGAATTTGAGTGAAAAGTTTTGTAGACATCTATTAGGTCCATTTGATTTAGGATCTCTGTAAGTGCCTTTATTTTCCTATTTAGTGTCTGTCTAGATGATCTGTCCCTTGGTGAGAGTGGAGTGTTGAAGTCTCCTATTATTAAGGTATTGGGATCAATTTGTGATTTCAGCTTTAATGAAGTTTCATTTATTAATGTAGGTACTGTTGTATTTGTTTCACAGATGCTCAGAATTTGATGTCCTCTTGGTGGATTTTTCCTTTGATGAGAAAGAAGTGCCCCTCCTCATCTTTTTTTTTTATTAATTTTGGTTGAAAGTCTATTTTATTAGATATTAAGATAGCTACCTTAGCTTATTTTCTGGTTCTATTTGCTTTAAACACATTCATCCAACCCTCTACTCTGAGGTAGTGTTTATCTTTGTTGCAGAGGTGTTTTTCTTGGATGCAGCAGAATGTATGATCCTGTTTCTGCAACCATTCTGTTAGTCTGTGTCTTTTAATTGAAGAGTTGAATTCAATGATGTTGATAGATAATTGTGACCAATGAATGTTAGTTCCTTTTATTGTGGAGTTGGTGGTGTTGCTTTGTTTCAGTGCTTGCTTTCTTTTAATTGTTAGTTGTGGATTAATCTATATCTTATGTTTTATTGGGTGTAATTATTTTCGTTGCATTAGAGTTTTCCTTCTAGCATTTTCTGTAGGGCTGAGTTGTTGTATAGAATTTGTTTAAATTTAGTTTTATCATGGAATATTTCGTTTTCTCCATCTATGTTTATTGAAACTTTGCTGGGTATAGTAGTCTGGGTTGGCATCTGTGGTCCCTTAAAGTGTGCATGACATCTACCTAGGCTCTTCTGTGTTTCATGGTTTCTGTTGAGAAGTCTGGTGTGATTTTGATAGGTCTACCTTTATATGTTACTTGGCCATTTTCCCTTGCTGCTTTTAATATTTTTTTCTTTGTTCTGTAGATTTCGCGTTTTGACTATGATGTGATGTGAAGAGTTCCTTTTCTGATCTAGTCTATTAGGTGTTCTGTACGCCTCTTGTATGTTTATGGACATCTCTTTCCTTAAGTTGGGAAATTTTTCTTCTATGATTTTCTTGAAAATATTTTCTGGAACTTGGGGCCTGAAATCTTCTTTTTCATCCATTCCTAATATTTTTAGATTTTGTTTTTTAATGCCATCCTTGATTTCTTGGATGTTTGGTGTTTGAGACTTTTCTGATTTTACTTTTTCTGTGAGAGAAGTATCAGTTTCTGTAAGTGTATCTTCAGCACCATCTCTTGTATTCTATTGGTGATGTGTACATTTGTGGTTCCCAACCTTTCTTTAAGTTCTCCAGCTCCAGAATTTTCTCTGTTTGTGTTTTATTTATTGATTCTAATTCTCTTTTCATGTCTTGCACCATTTCCTTCATCTGTTTGAATGTGGATTCCTGTCTTTCAACAATGGCCTTTAATTTTTTGTTCATTTCCTCTCCCTTTGCCAATAATTGTGTCTCTATTTGTTTGGCAGTATTTGCCTGTATTTCTCTGAAAGCTTTGTTCATTTCCTCTTTATTTGCCTCCATTTTTGTGGCTATTTTTTAAGAGATTTGTTTGTTTCCTCTTTATGTGTGTCTAATAACTGGATAAGCATAGATTTAAAAATCAATTTCCTGTGTTTCTGATAAATTGAAATATCCATTGGGGGTTGCTGGTGAAGCCATGATGTCCTGATTTTTTAGTGTGTTTTTATACTCGTCTCTGGCCATCTGCTTCTCTATCACCTTCACAGTTTTTTTCCTGGAGTCTGTACTTCAAACTGGGTCTGTCTTTCTCTGGTGTCTGGAGTATTCTTCAGGAAGATGAAAGAGGTCCACTGGTTTGAGAATGTATGTTGCTGTTTCAGCTGTAACTAAAAGAGCAAAGTATTGTAGGCACAAGTAAGTGTGCATGTGTGTGTGGAAGTGTGCCTTGATGGACTGGGTGCTAGAGAGTGTAGATGCCTGGAATGTGGGACGGATTGGGGGGGGGCACAGGAGGAGGTGAGGTCGCAGGTGCTCTTTGCAAGTGCAAAGCACATGTGTAGATTCCCTGAATACTTCAGTGACCTACAGGCCTCTCAACTGTCCTTCTGGTATTTAGCTCTGTCGGGGCTCTAGGAGTTGTTTGCCTGGACTGCACTGGTAGACCCTCAGGACAGGGCTTAAAGTTTGAGGATGCTGCCCCAAGAATCCCTATGTTGCCCACCGTGGGTGTGTGGGTGGGAGAGATCTGATGTCTGGCTGCTAGAATAGAGGGACCCTGCATTTGTGGCTCTGCAGGCACTCACTTGAAGGCACACTCACTCTCTAGCAGGTCTAATTGGAATGCACAGGTATTCTCCCTGTTCTCTACTCTCAAATATGGGCCTGATGGGGCAAATGCAGGTGGAGTTAGCTCAGGGGTACTGCAGCTGCAGAACTTAGACTGTTAAAGCTGTCCACTGGGAGTCTAGCCACAGCAGCAGAACTGGGAGGCAGGTACAGATGCCTGCTGGGAAGTCCAGAGGAGCTCCTACAGCAGTCCACTGATAAGGGTAGCCCAGTGGGTCTGGTGGAACTAAGTGTCCAGAAACGCTGGCTGCCTGCCGCTGAGGAACTGGGTGGTCAGCACAGTCACTGGCTGGAAGGCCTTGCAGGGCCATACAGCTGCTCACAGATCCGGGACCCAGAACGCTCTTCAAGTTATTTTTAAGACTTCATAAATGGAAAAAGAAATATTCCTTTCTACTTATAAGCCATTCTAAGTAGAAAAATATTCATGTTTCTTAATATCATAACTATTTTAACCTGACACCTACTCTTATCCACAGCTACTTTGCAAGTCTGTCTTTACCTAACATAAGCATTGATGTGTAGGCTTTGCACATGTGTATTGGTGTGTAAACTTTTGTATGTTGAAATAAAAACTTTGAAAATGTATGCTGTCACAACTGCAGTGATTGATATGGGCAATGGAACTGTTGTTTCTGGAGAATACTGTTTTCTTATAATCATCTCCTTGAGTTTTTTATTTTATTAAATTTAAATTTCAGTTTATTTATTTTACATCCCAAGGGAGCACCCTTCATCCTCTCCTCCTAGTCCCACCCGCCTTCTACATGAAGATACCCAATTTGATTGAGACCATTTGTTGAAGATGTTGTCTTTTTTTTTCCAGTGTGTATATCTGCTTTCTTTATCAAAAATCAGATACCCATGGATGTGTAGACTTATATCTCAGTTTTTATTTGAATTTTATTGATCAGTGGGTCTGTTTTTGTAGCGATAACATGCTGTTTTTATTTCTATAACTGCAATACAACATGAAATCTGGGAAGATAATACCTCTAGCAGTTCTAGTTTTACCTGAAAGTGTTTTAGCTGCCCTGGGTTGTAAATACTGTTTTTATTTTCTCAGATAATGGGATAAGATGAGAGCCATATCCAAATTTTGTGAATACATTGCTTGGGCTGAGCCCAGAGCTTTTCTGTCTATCTCTAGACTTAGGCCTGGAAGTTTCTAGCCTTCAATCTAAATCATCTCCAAGCCTGGACATGAAGTCTTCGCGTCCAGCTTCCATTTGCTAACGTAGGCCTAGAATGATTTCAGCCTCTGAGACTTACTGCTGAATAAGCTCACACTTTCTAAGTTTTTTCTGAACTCTGCCTGACTGTTTCAACTCAGCTGTTCTTGCTCAAAACTCCTGGAGAATCTGACTGATTCAAACTGGCTTCTCCGCTTCTCACTGAATTGCTCTGCTTAGAAAAAGTGCCTCTGAACTCCATTAACTGAACTGCAAGAACTCAACTGCACTCAACTGAATTGCATCAAACTATACTGTACGCATAAACTCTGCTGTATTGTCTCCTTCTCTCTCTCTCTCTCCCCTAGCTGCTCTTAAGTAGTTTCTCCTTCCTGTCCTTATGAGAGTTGGACATATCTTATTTCTGACACACTTTGTCAAATAGTCTTTCTCCAATTTGTCACTTTGTACCTCATTAGACATCTATGTTTGGGATTAAAAGTGTGTAGTAAAAGTGTGTCTGTATTCTAGTCACAGGAATTATTAAAGCCAGAGGGGTTAAAAGTTTATACTAAGGGTGTGTCTTTATTCCAGCTATATTGCTCAGACCTGGGTCTTTCAATGTGATCCCTTGCCAGAGGAGCTTGTTGCTGGATGAAGATTATTCTATGCTGGGTTTTATATGTTTTCATAGGTTGTTAAGAATTGTCCTTTTAAATTCTGTAAAGAATTGTGTTGGAATGTTGATAGGTATTGCCTTGAATCTGGAGATTGCTTTTGGTAGGATGACCATTTTTACTATATTATTTCTCCCAACCCATGGATATGAGGGGTCTTCCCATATTCTGATAACTTTTTCATTATTTTCTTCAAAGACTTGAATTTTTTATCACATAAGTCTTTCACTTGCTTGGTTAGAGTTACCCCAAAGTATTTTAAATTTTTTGAAGATTTGAGGTTATTGTAAATGGTGGTGTTTCCCGAATTATTTTCTTTTCATCTGTCATTTGTATATGATAGGGCTACTGAATTTTTTTTGATGAGTTAAGTTTTTGTAAGACAACTTTGCTGAATATGTTTATCAGTTGTCAGAGTTCCCTAGTGTAATTTGGGATATATATATATATATATATATATATATATATATATATATATATACTTTGATTTCTCCCTCTGTTGTCTTATTGGTTCTATCTAAGACCTCAAGCACTATATTGAGTAGGTATGGAGAGAGTGTACCATCTTGTTCTTGATTTTAGTGGAATTGCTTTGAGTTTCTTGTCATTAAAGTTGGTATTGGCTATGTCCTTCCGGTGTACTTTATTACTATGAGGTATGTCACTTGTATCCTGAATCTCTCCAAGTATTTTTAATACTGTTTCTTTGTTGGGTCTTTTTGTGGTTTGCATATCAGAGTAACTCTGTACTCAGAAATCAAATGGAACAATGTTTTTTTTTCTGTTCTTATTTTGTGGACTAATTTGAGGAGTATGGGTATTAATTCATCTTTGAAAGTGTGGTAAAATTCTGTACTAAAACCATCTGGCCCTAGGCTTATTTTTTGGTTAGGAGCCTTATAACTACTGTTTCTATTTGATTAATGGTTATAGTTCTGTTTAAATTACTTATCTGATCTTGATTTAAATTTGTTAAGTTGTATGTATTGAAAAAAATGTCCATTTACTTTAGATTTTCCAATTGAGTGTAGTTTAAGTTTTGATAAAGTACATACTTCTAATTTTCTGTGTTTCCTCCATGTGTGTTTTTATTTCCTCCTTTCATTTTTGATTTTGTTGATTTGAATAGTCTCTCTCCACTGTTTAGTCAATTTCAATAGGAGCTTGTCAATCTTACTGATTTTCTCAAAGAATGAACTCTGTTTCAATGATTCTTTGTATTCTTGTTTCTATTTTAATGATTTCGAACCTGAGGTTTTTATTTCTCACTTTCTTCTGTTAAGTGTGCTTCCTTCTTTTCATTCCAGAGCTTTCAGGTGTACTGATAAGTTAATAGTATGAGATTTCTAGTTATGTTTTTTTTTTTTAATTTAGGCACTTGGTGCTATAACTTGCCTCACAGAACTAACTTCACTGTGTCACATATACTTGGGTATGCCTTGTGTTCATTTTCATTCAGTTCTACAAAGTCGTAATTTCTGTCTTGACACACTTTCATTCAGTAATGAATGTTCAGTTTCTATGAGTTTTAAACTTTCTGTTGTTCCTTTTGTTGATATCCAGCTTTAATCGATGTTGGTCAGATATTCTGCAGGGTGTTATTTTCATAGTCTTGGCTGTAATCTATGGTCCCTTGGAATCTGTTGCACATCCACCCACGTCATTTTAGCCATTCAGGTCTTCACTGAGAAGTCAAATGTTATTTTAGTAGTCATTTATATGTTACTTGGTCTTTTTCCACTGCAGCTTTTAACAATATTTCTTTGCTCTGTACACTTAGTGTTTTGATTATTGCATGTCAGCAGGATTTTCTTTTCCTTGTCTAGTGTATTCGATGTTCTGTTTGTTTGTATATTGATAGACATTTTTCATAGAAAATTTCTTAGGGAAATTTTATTTTACAATTTTGTTGAACTTATTTTCTGTGCCTTTGAAATGGGCTTATTCTCCTTCCTCTATTCATGTTATTATCAGATTTGTTTTTTTCATGGTCCTAGATTTTCTGGATGTTTTGTGCTAGGAGCTTTTATATTTAAGTTTTTCTTTGAACAAGGTCTGCCTTCACTGCTTGTTCAAAATCTGTGATTTTTTTTCATCACTATTTTGTTACTGAGGTTTGCCTTTGAGGTTCTTGTTCAAGTTCCTATAATTTTTCTTCTACTGTTGTGTGTGTGTGTGTGTGATAGATATTTGTAATGGAGTCATTCATTTTCTCTTTATCTATCATATTCTTGAACGTTATTTTAAATTTTTTCCATTGTACTTGAGCTATGTTGCAATCCTCAGCTCCTGTAATGGGTTGCTGGGCTCTAGTTGAGACATATTCTTTTGGCTGTTATTGATTCTGATTTTACACTGGCATCTAGCATCTGGGTTTGGGTAGATTGTAATTCTTAGTAGTAATATCTGGTATGTCTGGGTGGGTATTTTGTTCCTTGGTTTTTGTTGCTCTCTCGGCTCCTTAGGAGAGTGTGGTGGCTGTGTGTTGACTGGTACAAAATTCTTCTGGGATCCTAATAAGTGTGTCTAGTGGGGGTTCCAGGTAATATGTGTACGTACGTATTTGGGTATGACACTTAGAAATAGGAATGGGCTAGGAGAAGGGCCCTGAGGAGGTCCACAAGAGGGTGGAGAACATGTAGTTCTACCAGGATCTGCTTAGTCCCCAGAGATATGAGATCAGAGAGGGAGAAGGCACATCACCAGGTACCCTGCTAAAAATCTGGGAATGAAAATGAAGAATTAACCTTGGAGGGATGAAGGGAAAGGAGAAAATCTATAGTTAGCCTACCTGCTCCCGTGGCTGGAGTAGCATCTGAGTTCACAGGGAGTGACTGCTGGCTGTGGATGTTGGGAAAAAGCAATTTGTAGTGCAAAGAAGTTTGTAGGGATTGACCTGTGTGAACCACTGGAATTGACTGGGGTGGGGCTCAGCAAGTGGTCTTCTGCAGAGTTTCGAATGACACAGGGCAGGGAGTGGATTTGGAGGAGCTGAGGGAGAAGTGAAGATCTATCTGCTTCCCTGCTTGTAGCCTATTTTAAAATTATTATCTCCAGACCAAGGAGTTGAAATGCTAGCATATTGAACAGCTGTCTTGCTTAGAACTGCACATGTAAGAAGTAGCTGAGCTAGAATTTAAACGTAATGCAGATTCACAAAATGAGGTTCACATTATCAATGCATCCTGATTTCAACCTTTTTTCATTACCAAATAGTGTCTAGTGGTTAATAGGCTTACATTATGAATAGGATTACAAGAGTGAATAAATAAGAGAAGAAATTAAGTAAAAGAAAAGAAAGAAGTGGGAGAGAGAAGTATAGAGTGAGGAAGAGAAAGACAGATCTCAAACAAACAAAGAAAAGATACTATCAACTGCAGGCTTAATATGTTTAATATACCACTATGAAAGAGTAATAAAAATTACAAAATATGAAAAAACACAGAGGTTATCAAATATTGTAATTTCAACTCCTTTATATGAATTTCTGAGACTGACAAAGATTTTTTAATTAATTCATTCTTTTTCCATATATTACATGCTATTGTACATATAGAAACAAACTGCAGTTTCCTTTCTGTCTTCTCCCTGTAGTCCCTCACCTAACCTCCTACTTCCAACCCCGATCCATTCCTCTTCCTTTCCCTTCAGAAAATGACAGGACAGGGTTATCAACCAAACATGGCATATCAAATTTCAGTAGGACTAGACATCTCCTCTCATATGAAGGCTGGACAAGGCAACCTAGTAGGAAGAAAAGGGTCCCAAAAGATAGGCAAAAGAGTCAGGGACAGCCCCTGCTCCCACTGTTAGGAGTTCCTCAAGAAGATCAAATTATACAACCATAATGTATACACAGAGGGACTATGTCATATTCCCTGTTTGCTTGTTCATTCTCTGTGAGCTCTCATGAGCCCAGATTAGTTGCTTCTGTAGGTTTTCTTGATGCCCTTGACTACACACACTGGCTACTTCCTCCCCCTCTTTGCAGGATTCTCTGAGTTTCACTTAACGTTTGGCCATGGGTCTTTGCATATGTTTCCATCAGTAACTGGATGAAACAATTATGCTGGGCTCCTGTCTTCGAGTATAGCAAAATATCACTAGGAATCATTTCATTGGCTTTTTTTGTCTGTCTGTTTTTGTTTGTTTGTTTTTGTTTTTGCTAGTCATGTTTGCTTCTGTCCTGGGACTATGGGTTATCCTGACTCTGGTTCATGGCCCTCAAGGCAGTGTCATGGATGGTCTCCATCTCATGGGTTGAGACTCAAGCTGGTCAAGTTATTAGTTGGCCATTCCCACAATTTCTGCATCACCTTTACACAAGCACACCTTGCATGCAGACAAATTGTAGGTTGAAGGTTTTGTGGCTGTGTTGGTGTCCTAATCCGTTCCCTGGAACTCTTTCTTGGTTACAGAAGTTGGCCCAAAAAGGCTTTTTATCCCCCCCATTTGTAGGAGTCTTAGTTAAGGTTACCCTTGTAGATTTCTGGGAGTTTCCACCACACTAGGTTTCTAGCTCATGCCTGAAATGCCCCTTCTCCACTATTTCAGTTATTTCTCTCAGCACTCTCTCCCTTTATCTTCTCCTCACCTGATTCCTTGCTGTTTCCATCCCATCAACCCCAATTCTAGCCATGATATTTATTCTATTTCCCATTCTCATAGAGATGCATGCATCCCCATTTGAGGCCTCCATGGGTCTGTGGTTTGCAGCATGACTATACTTTATTTTACAGGTAATATCTGCTTAAAATGAGCACATACTAAGTTTGTCTTTCTGGATCTAAGTTACTTCACTCAGAATTATTTTTTATAATCCCAACAACTTGGGTGCAAATTTCATTGTTTTATGTTTTTAACGGCTGAGTAAAACTCCATTGTATAAGTGTCGTACATTTTTTTAATCTATTCTTTGGTTGAGGGACGTCTAGATTGTTTCCAATTTCTTGCTATTATGAATAAATCTGCGATGAACATAGTGGACAAAGTGTTTTGGGGTAGGTTGAAGTGTCCTTTGGGTATATCCTCAGGAGTGATATAGCTGGGTCTTGAAGGAGAATTATTCCCAATTTTCTGAGAAAATGCCATATTGATTTCCAAAGTGACTCTACAAGTTTGTACTCTCACAAGCAATGAAAGAGTGCTTCCCTTGCTCCACATTCTCACCATCATGAGCCTTTACTTGTGGTTGTGATATTAGCCATTCTGACAAGTGTAAGATGAAATGTAAGCGTTGTTTTGATTTCTATTTTTTCTGATGACTATGGATGTCGAACAATTCTCTAAGTGCTTCTCAGCCATGTGAGAATCCTCTCATGAGAATTCAGTGTTTATCTCTGGGCCCCTTTTGATATCTATTTTATTATTATCATTTATTATAATTTATTCAATTTGTGTCCCAGCTGTGGCCCCCTCACTTGTCTCCTCCCAATACCACACTCTCTCCCTATTCTCCCCCTATGCCACTCCCAGAGTTCACTGATAGAGCAGGTCCTCCTCCCCTTCTATTTGACCCTAACCTATCAGGTCTCAACAGGACTGGTAGCATTGTCTTCCTCTGTGACCTGGCAAGGCTGTACCCCTGCCAGGAGGAGATGATCAGAGGACTTGCCTCTGAGTTCATGCCAGAAAAAGTCACTGATCCTCTTACTAGGGACCCCAACTTGGATATTGACTCTTATGGGCTACATCTGAGACGGAGTTTTAGGTCCTCTCTATGCACTGTCCTTGGTTGGGGTATCATTCTCTTCAGGGACCCTGGGACACTGTGGTGAAAACAAAATGACAGCGTACAAATTGGGAAAATATTTTTACCGACCCTATATCTGACAGAAGGCTTATATCCAGAATATGAGTTAGTATGACCTGGAGAGGACAGGAGCTCCAAAAGGTCTAAATATATCTGGCCACAGGGGTCTTTTATGAGACTGTTTCTCCATCCAAGGACCATGCATGGATATAACCTAGAACCTCTGTTCGGATATAGTCCATGGCAGCTCAGTATCCAAATAGGTAGCCTATTAAGGGGAACAGGGACTATTTCTGACATGAACTCAATGACTGGCTCTTTAACCTCCCCCACCCCCCACGAGGGAGGAGCAGCATTGCTAGGCCACAGAGGAGGACATTGCAGCCAGTCCTAAAGATACCTGATAAGCTACGGTCAAATGGAAGGACAGGAGTACCTTCCTTATCAGTGGACTTAGAGAGGGGCAGGGAGGAGATGAGGGAAGGAGGGTGGGATTGAGAGGTAATGAGGGAGGGGGCTACAGCTGGGATACAAAGTTAATAAACTGTAACTAATATAAAAAATAAAAATTTAATTAAAAAAGAAGTTAAACACCAACAAATCAAGTAATCCAATAAAAAAATGGGGTACAGAGCTACACTGAGAGCTATTGAAAGTTAATTATCAATAGAGGAATACCTAATGGCAGATAAACACTTAAAGAAATCTTCAACGTCCTTAAGTCATCAGGGAGACACAAATCAAAATAACCCAGAGATTTCCCCTTACACCCATTAGAATGGCTAAGATAAAACACTCAAGTAACAACAGGTGCGGAGCGTATGTGAAGAAAGTGGAACCCTCCTCCATTGCTGGTGTGAATGTAAACTTGTACAACCACTTTGCAAATCAATCTGGCACGTTATCACAAAACTGGGAATAGTGTTACCTCAAGATCCAGCTGTTTCTCCAACCAAGGACCATGTATGGATATAACCTAGAACCTCTGCTCCGATGTAGCCCGTGGTAGCTCAGTATCCAAGTGGGTACCCTAGTAAGGTGAACAGGGACTATTTCTGACATGAACTCAGTGACTGGCACTTTGACCTCCCCCACCACATCAGTGAGGGAGGAGCAGCCTTGCTAAACCACAGAGGAGGACATTGCAGCCAGTCCTGAAGATACCTGCTAGGGTCAGTTGGAAGGGAAGGAGGAACTTCCTTATCAGAGAACTTAGAGAGGGGCAGGGAGGAGATGAGGGAGGGAGGGTAGAATTGGGAGAGAATGAGGGAGAGAGCTATGGTTGGGATACAAAGTAAATAATCTGTGATTAATATAAAAAATAAAAATCATTTTAAAAAAGATCCAGCTATATCACTCTTAGGCATGTATCCAAAAGATGTTCAAGGATAAAACAGTGACATTTACTCAACCATGTTCATAGCAGCTTTATTTGTAATAGCCAGAAGCTGGAAACACCCTAGATGTCCCTCAACTGAGGAATGGACATAGAAATTGTGGTACATTTATACAATGGAATACTACTCAGCAATTAAAAACAAAGAAATAACGAAATTTGCAAGCAAATGGTGGGAACTAGAAAAGATCATCTTGAGTGAGGTATCCCAGAAGCAGCAAGACACATATGGTATATACTCGCTCATAAGTGCATATTAGCCATATAATATAGGATAAACATATTAAAATCTGTACTACTAAAGAAGCTAAACAACAAGGAAAACCCTAGGGAAGATGCTCTCTGCCCCATTTTTATTTGGGTTATTTGGTTTCCTGGTGTTTAATTTCTTGAGTTCTTTATATATTTTGAATATTAGCCCTCTATCAGATAAGGCATTGGTAAAAATCTTTTCTCATTAAGTAGGCTGCCATTTTGTCCTGTTGTGTTATCTTTTGTCTTTTAAAATTTTTTATTTTTATATTAATTACAGTTTATTTAATTTCTTTTTTTAAAATAAATTTATTTATTTTTATATCAATCACGGGTTAGGTTTTTTGCATCCCATGCGTAGCCCCCTCCCTCATTCCCTCCCACCCTACCCAAGTTTATTTAATTTCTATCCCAGCTCTAGCCCTTCCTTCATTCCCTCCCAATCCCACCCTCCTTCCCTCATCTTCTCTCATGCCTCTCTCCAAGTCCACTAATAGGATAGGTCTTATTCCTCTTCCATCTGTCCTTAGCCTACGAGGTCTCATCATGACTGGCTACATTGTCCTCCTCTATGGCCTGGCAAGGCTCCTCCCCCTCAAGGGAATGTGATCAAAGAGCCATCCACTGAGTTCATATCAAAGACATCCCCTGCTCCCCTTATGAGGGAACCCACTTGGATCCTGAGTAGCCATAGGCTACATCTGAGCAGGGTTCTAGGTTATATCAATGAATGGTCATTGGTTGGAGTATCAGTCTCAGAAAAGACCACTGTGCACAGATTCTTTGCTTTTGTTGCTCTCCTTGTGGAGCTCCTTTCCCCTCCAGATCTTAATATCTCCCCTTTCATTCATAAGCTTCCCTGCAGTCTTCCCAATGTTTGGTTAAGAGTCTCAGTATCTGCTTTGATTCACTTCTGGGTAGAGTCTTTCAGAGGCCCTCTGTGGTAGGCTCCTGTCCTGTTACCTGTTTTCTCCTTCCAATATCCACCCAGTTTGTCTTCTGAGTGAGGATTGATCATCTTACCCAGGGTCCTCCTTCTTGTTTAGCTTCTTTAGGTATACAGATTTTAGTTTGTTTACCCTATATTACATGTCTAATGTCCACTTGTAAGTGATTATGTACCATGTGTTGGATAAAGAAATTGTGGTACATTTACACAATGGAATACTACTCAGCAATTAAAAATAAGGAGATCATGAAATTTGCAGGGAAATGGTGGGATTCAGAAAAGATAACCCTGGATGAGATATCCCAGAAACAGAAAGACACACAAGGTTTTCCTTTGTCTTGCATAAGCTTTATGTTCTAAAGAGGTCCCACTTATTATTTGTTGATCCTAGTGCCTGCAGTATTCATTCTCTTTTCAGGAAGTTGTCTCCTGTGTCAATGTATTCAATGTTATTTCCCTCTCTCTCTTTTTATTAGGATTGATGTATCTGGTTTTATGTTTAGGTCTTTGATCCATTGGATGTTGGTATAATGTTCCATTGGAAAGTATAAACCTTACCCTTGTTCATTCAAATGCTGATTTCTTCCCCCCACTCTCTGGTTCAATCCGGATATTGTATTGTGATACTTATTCTAAACATCCTGTCTCAACTCTGTGTAAACAAAATAAAGCAACTAGACACAATGTTGACCTGGGAGGAGCCAGAGGACAGGAAAGAGTGGGAGGAGAAAGGGCAAGGAGTGCTAGGAGAAGGCAGAGCTGGAAGAGATCATGGAATGAGGTGGAGAGATGGACTGGACCTAATATTTCATAAAAAGCAAGTATAGGAGGATCCAAGATGGCTGCCCCAGGAGGACACTGTGTCTGAAGAGCAGGACAGTAGAGTAGGCACAACGACCTGGAGACTGAGATCTTGGACCTAAAACACCAGCGTTTGCAACTGCCAGGTGAGCAGAATTTCCTGCAGTGGGGAAATCAAGTGGAAAAGTCCAGAAGACACCCAGCTATTCCCAGGAAAAACTCTGGAGGGAGACAGGCTGCGCACAGCCAGGCTGGGGCACACGGTACCCTGGACAGACTGAGTTGGTACCCCGGACAGACTGAGTTTCACCCAGATACCGCAGGCTGCACTGTGCGGGCACACAACCCTCTGTGCCAGTGGCCGCCACTTTGGGCTGGGGCACACAGTACCCAGGACAGACTGAGTTTCACCCAGATACTGCGGGCTACACCAGTCAGACCCACACCCCTAGGCACACCCAGCCACCATCCCGGATTGAGACTCATATTATCAGGTCCAGACCGAGGTGCCCCAAATACCATCTCAGACCATGGTGCACAGCCCCTGACCCAGAAGGAGGCACCAAGGCTCCAGTCCAGAAGAGAGCCTTTAGCAGCAAGCTCAGGGCAGAGCTCAGAGCCTCCTGACCAGAGCAGCGCCCCCAGCGGTCATATCAAAGGGGGACACGCACCCTCTGGCACAGAGTGAAGAGCCAAACTTCCAGTCCAGAGGGGAGACCAGCCTGTGGGGCTCACAGCCTCTAGCACAGAGCACGAAGCCAGGCACACAGATGCCACAACAGAGTTCAACTGAGTCACAACACACACCATCAAACCACTAGAACTCCCTGATCTTCTTGAAGAATACTCCTGACACAAGAGATTGACAGTCCCAGTCTGAAGTTCGGCCTTGAAGCACAAACAGCTCCTTGATTATATATAAACAAATGCCCACAAGAGCTCCACAAAGACCAAACTGAGCCGGGCACAGGGGTCTTGTAAGAGACGGTTTCTACAATCAAGGACCATGTGGGGATGTGGACTGGAACCCCCGCACGGATGGGGCCCATGATAACTTGGTGTAGGGCTGAAGACCCTATTCAGGGAAACAGGGACTGTTTCAGTCATGATTTTGATGGCTGACTC
>CM053742.1:80713460-80801624 GCA_028658305.1 Pachyuromys duprasi
AAGACCCTAGTGAGGGAAACAGGGACTGTTTCAGTCTTGAACTTGATGGCTGACTCTTTGACCCTCCCCCATACAAGCTGGCGAGTGACAGACTGGCTAGACCCTGAGGAGACAGGATGAGCTGGGGTTGGATGGAAGGGGAGGAGGTCCTCCCCAGTTGGTGGACTTGGAGGGGGCAGGGAGGAGATGAGGGGGGGTTGGGTAGGATGGGAGGGAATGAGGGAGGGGGCTACGCTTGGGATGCAAAGTACCTAACCTGTGATTGATAACAACAACAACAAAAAAGCAAGTATATTGTGGGAAATCTAAATGTTAGGAAACTATGAGGGCTTGGTGTTTTAGGAGGGAGTAAGTATTGCTCAGCATTGTTTTCTAGGTTAACTAAATAAACCCAGTCTCTGTGTGGTGAATTGGTAATACAGCTGTTTAGGACTAAGAGCAGCTTTATCAGAAGATAAATCAACAGTAAATATTAATAGCCGTTTACAACAATCAGACTTGAGTTTTGAGCAGTGTGATAAATATGCATGTATTTGCATTCTTCTGCATGCCGACATCTAGTTAGACCTGGGCCGTTTGTTAAAGATGCTGTTTTCTTTCTATTATTTCCAGATTTATGGCTTGTTGGTCAAAAATTAGGTGTCCGTAGGTATGAGGATTTATAACTGTGATTCAGTTCTATTGATCAACCTTCCTGTTTTTCTGACAATACCATGTGGTTTTTATTACTATAGCTCTGTAGTTGAGCTAAACATCAAGGGGGGGGGTGATACCTTTGAAATTCTTTTATTGTAAAATATTGTTTTACGTATATTGCAAAAGATTGTTTTAGATATATTGGGTTTTTGATGTTGTTTTTCCATATGAAGTTAAGAATTGTTTTTTCAAGGTCTGTAAAAATTGTGTTGGAATTTTGATGTGGATTGCATAGAAAATGTAGATTGCTTATGGTAGGATGGCCATTTTAACATGTTAATCCTAGTGATCCATGAGCATGGGTAATATTTCTATCTTCTGATATCTTCTAACTTTTTTCCTTCAGAGACTTGAAGTTATTGCCATATAGTCTTTCACTTGCTTGATTAGAGTTACACTGAGATATTTTATATTATTTGTGACTATTGTGAAGAGTATTATTCCTTGATTTATTTCTCAGCCCATTTATTGTTTGTATATAAGATTGACAACAATTTTAATGTAATGTTTTACCTGTTCATATTTGCTACATTAGTTATTATAATTGAAAAAATTATTTATAGTTTATTGAAAACAATAAATAAAGCACATGGTATATTAATGATTACATAAAACAATTATATGTAATATCATATTCAGTAAAAGATTATACTTTTACTTCTGTGTTTAATAGGTTGGAGTAAGTCTCTTTGCAGCATATAGAAAAATGCTTGCCTTATTCAGATAAGTCATTGAAAAAACTTTATAAACCATTAAAGGTATTCTTCCCTGACAGCACATCAAAATTCTGCAAGTGATAATTTCTTGAAAAATTAAGTTTCTGTGTGAAATCTGAAACCACATCAATAATTTATTTGTGTTTTGTTCCATTCTCTTCAATTTCATTAAAATGATGATCATGATTTTTGAATAAATTTGTACTACAGAACATTTTAACATTATGTGTCCTTTGAAAGATATTGGTTAACTGAACTACACATTCATGTTATTCATTTCATTTTACAATATAAAATTGTCACGTTATAATATTACCTGAAAATTTAATAGAAAAAGCACTGAAAAGCTATCCAGTAAGTTTTTAGAATTCTAATTTTAGCTGGATTTACAAATGTTTAACAATGCTGAAGAATGATATTTATTGTTCTCCTAGAAATGATAGACTCATTTTATTCATTTTAAAGGAAAATATGTATAAAATTTCAATTTTAAATAATCATAATTTGGCAGCTGTTCTTTCAAGTTATCATGTTATTTACTCAAAGGAACGACTTGGTCTATTAACTTGAACAAGTATTTTTCCTGGAAAAAATAATTTTGCTTTCACATTCAGCAGATATACTTATGAATATTTCCTCCTTTGTCACATATAATATAAAATGTATTTGCTTATGGATTACAACATATTTTCAGGTTTATTTTTAAATTTCTTTATAAATACGGTGTTAATTGAAATGGAATTATACAACTTCCTCTTCCCAGGTACACTTTGTCTAAACCATCCCATGTCCCATGTAACTCTCATGCTGATAGCCTCTCTCTTTGATTATTATCATTACACACACATATATATATATGCATATTTGAATGCACAAGCATATAAACACAACCTGCATGTTTGTTTTCGTTTTTTGTGGATATATGTTTGCAGGAATGACCATCCTGACTATAACCAATTAGGGGCACATCCCAGGGATAGGCTAATTTTCATTTTCCTAGCAGCTATTAATTACCTGTAGATTTTTGTCTATGAGTGGGACCACATGAATTTTCCTTCTTTCTTATTATTATGTGCACTAATAATAATGACAATATTCTAAGGTAACATTCAATTCATGTTTTTCTTGTGGGTACAGTATGATATATATATATATATCAGGTGTCATTGCCTTGATTTAGGTTAAATTACCAAATATTTTACCTGACATTTCTTCAGCTAGTTTGTCAATAAATCAATAGGCAAATATTATTGTATAATACTCTTATATATTATATTCCCACTAGAATCAATAACATGTTATATTTACAAATTACATTATATATTAGCTCTAGAATCTGTATGTTTTTATAAAGATAGTTTAAACATAGAAGACCATTTTTGTGAGTCCTCTAGAGGATCTCAGATTACACTACATAAGAAGATACCATACTTTGTTTTCTGTCCACACAAAATTTTATTCTATTCTTATTGATTCTTCTGTTTTAGGTTATTTGAAACTGTTATTTTATCATCTGTCATACTTAGTCATTTAGTACAAAATTAAATACAAGAAACAATTTTAAATATTCATTTTTATCTTTAATTTATTTATTCACTTTAGATACCAATTGTAGCCCCTCCCTCTTCTCCTAGTCCCACCCTCCAAACCTCTTCCCCCATTTCACCCTCCCCTTCTTCTCAGAGAAGGGAGGCCCCCTCCCCTCACATGCTATCCTGCCCTGCCACTTCATGACACATCAGAACTAATTGTGTCTTTTTCCAGTGAGGCCAGACAAGGCAGCCCAGCTAAGGGAAAGTGATCAAAAGCAGGCAATTGTGCCCATGTCAGTGATATCCCACTCCAGTTGCTAAGGAACTTACATGAAGACCAAGGTGTCCATCAGCTCCATAAGTGTATGAGGTTTAGGTCCAGTCCATACATGCACTTAGGTTGGTGGTTCAGTCTATGTAAGTTCCCATGGGCCTAGGTTAGCTGACTCTGTTGGCTTTCTTCTGGAATTCTTATCCCCTGAAAGTCCCTCTATTCTTCCCCTACCTCTTCCACAAGATTCTCAGATGTCTGTCTAATGTTTGGCTGTGGGTCTCAGCATCTCTTTCAATCTGCTGCTGGGTGGAACCTCTCAGAGGACAGTTAGCTTGCTAGTATCTGCAAGCATAGCATAGTATCATTGATAGTGACAGGGGTTGACTCTCTCCCATTAGGTGGGTCTTAAGTTGGGCTGGTCATTGTTTGGCCATTTCTTCTAACTCTACATTTTTATCCCTATCCATCTTGTAGTCAGGATAAACTCTAGGTCAAAATATTTTGTGGGTGGATTTGTGTCTCCCACCCTCCCCTGGAAGTCTTGCCTGGCTGTAGGGGGTGACCACGTTAGTCTCTATATCCCTCACTGCTAGGAGTCTCAGCTAGAGTCACAACATAATCCTCTCAGAAGTATATTCTGTTGCAAGTCCCAGATATGTCCGAGATATGTCCCAGTTTGTTCCAGATATCCCCACCCATCAACTTCCCATCTTTCTCCCAGCCCTACTGCCTCACACGCCTGCTTTCCTGCATCTGGTCCTTACCCTCATACCCATTCCCACCGTTTCTTCCACCCAGTTCCTTCGATCCATCTACCTCCGGTGTTTATTTCATTTCCCCTTCTGAGTGAGAATCATGATTCCTCCCTTGAGGCCTTGTTGTTACTTAGCTTCTTTGGGTCTGTGGATTGTGGTATGGTTATCATATACTATATCGCTAATGTCCACTTATAAGTGAACACATATCATGCGTGTTTTTCTGGGTCTGGATTACCTCACTCAGGATGAGCTCTTCTAATTCCATCCGTTTCCATACAATTTTTATAATTTCCTTGTTTTTAGTGCTTGAGTGTTATTCCATTGTGTACAATTCTGAGTCTAGTTTTGGTGAAAAGTTTTTCAACTTAGTCATGGATACAAAATGCATTTGCATACATAGTTGTTCAATTTTACTTTCTTGTATAATAAAAATTATGATCAAAAGCAACTCTTTATATAGTAGTCTCTGGTGGCATCTGTGGTCTCTTAAGGTCTGAAAAATATCTGTCTAGGCCCTTCTGGCTTTTAAAGTCTCTGTTGTGAAGTATGGTATAATTTGAATATATCAGCCTTTATATATTACTTGGCCTTTATCCCTTGTAAATTTTAATAATCTTTTTGTTCTGTACTTTTAGTATTTTGATTATTATGTGGCAGGAGGATTTTGTTTTGATCCAATTTGTTTGGTGTTCTGTAGGCTTCAAGTATGTTTATAGGAACCTCTTTCCTTAGGTTAGGGAAACATTCCTCTATGATTTGGTTGAAGATATTTTCTGGGCCTTTGAGCAGGGAATCTTCTATTTCTATTATTCTTAGGTTAGATCTTTTCATAGTGTCTCATATTTCCTGTATGTTTTGTGTTAGAAACTTTTTGGATTCAGCATTTCCTTTGACTGATGTATTAATTTCTTCTATCATATCTTCTATGCCTGAGATTCTCTCTTCCAACTTTGTATTCTGTTGGTGATGCTTACATCTGTAGTTCCTGCTCTTTTTCCTAAGTTTTCCATCTGCAGGATTGCCTCAGTTTGTGTTTTCTTTATTGATTCTATTTCCATCTCAGGTCTTAAACAGATTTATTAATTTCCTTCCCCTGTTATAATTTTCTGTATTTCTTTGAGCCATTCATATTTATTCATTTCTTCTTTAAAGGCATCTGTCATTTTTATAAGATTAGATTTAAGGTTGTTTTCTTGAACTTCAAGTGTTTTATTACATCCAGGGCTTGTTGCAGTAGGATATCTGGGTTTTGGTGGTGCCATGTTGTCCTGGGTTTTGCTCAGTTTGTTCTTAATGCTCACCTTTAGACATCTTGTTGTCCCTGGTTTTGATAGGCCTGGTGGACCCTGATGCCAGTAAGCCTCTGGCATTATAGATGGATTTGATAGTCTATGATGCCTGCAACTTCTGGTAATCCATGATGGCTGAAGAACTGATAAACAAAATGTGGTAAATTTATACAATGGAATACTACTTGGCTATTAAAAAGAAAGACATCATGCAATTTTCAGGCAAATTGATGGAAGTAAAAAAGATCATTTTCAATGAAGTAACCCAGAGACCCAGAAAGACATGTATGTTATTTACTCACTTATAAGTGAATATGTGGATATTTATCATAAAGTATAGGATAATCATGCTACAATCCACCAACTCAAAGAAGCCAAGGAGTGTCCAAGTAAAGATGCTGAATCTCATTCAGAACATGAAATAACATAGACATCTGAAGGGGATGGAGTAGGGAGGGTAACAGGAGTGGAAATCAGGTGTGGGGAGGGCAGGGGATGGGATAGGGAAAGGACCAGGAGAGAGAATGGAAATCATTGGGGAAGCATCTCTTTGACAGGGGAAGCTCCGAAAAGTCTGTGGGGTGATACTAGCTGAGACTTCTAGCAGGAGGAATTAAGGAGCCTGAAGTGACTACCACCTATAGCCAGCTGGGACCTCCTGTGGAAGGAGGCAGAATCCAAATCACCCATAAAAACTTTGACCCAAAATTTGTGTTGCCTACAAGAAGTGTAGGGATAAAGACGGAGCAGAGATTGAAGAAAAGGCCAACTAATGACTGGCCCAACTCTAGACACACATCATGGGAGAAAGTCAACTTCTGTCACTATTAATGATACTCTACTATGGTTGTAGAAAAGAACCTAGCATGAGTGCCTTCTGAGAGGCTTCATCCAGCAATGAATAGAAACAGATAAAGAGTTTTAAGCCCCTCTGGAGAGAAAAAGGTTTATTTGGATTATCCACCCAAGTTACACAGTCATCACTGAGAAAACTCAGAGGACAAATTTAAACAGGAACTAAAGCAGAAAGCCCTAAGGAAATACTGCTTACTGGTAATCTCAGATGTACTACTCAGCTAACTTTCTTTTTCATTATTTTTATTTTTATTAGTTACAGTTTATTTACTTTATATCCTCTCTGTACTTCCCTCCATCCTCCCCTCCCAATCCCACCTTCCTCTTCCCCACCTGTATCCCTCTCCCTGTCCATTAAAAAGGGAGGTCTTCCACCCTTTCCCTCTGATCCTAGTCTATCAGGTATCATCAGGAGTGGCTGCATTGTCTTCTTCTGTGGCCTGGTAAGGCTGCTGCCCCCTCAGGAGGAGGTGATCAAAGAGCAGGTCAATCGGTTCATAACAGAGACAGTCCCTGTCCCCATTACTATGGAGGCTACTTGGACAATGAACTGCCATAGGCTACATCTGTGCAGGGGGTCCAGGCCATCTCCGTGAGTGGTCCTTGGCTGGAGTATCAGTTTCAGAAAAGACCCCTGTGTCCATATGTTTTGGATCTGTTGCTCTACTTGTGGAGCTCCTGTCCTCTCCAGGTCTTACTATCTCCCCCCTCTTTCATAAGATTCCCTGCACTCTGCCCATAGTTTGGCTATGAGCCTCAGCATCGATACCCTACAGGGTAGAGTCTTTCAGAGGCCCTCGGTGGTAGGCTTCTCCCCTGTTCCCTGTTTTCTCCTTCCTCCATTGACTATCTTCTTTGCCTTTCTGAATGGGGATTGAGCATCTTAGCCAGAGTCCTCCTCCCTGATAAGCTTCCTTAGGTGTACAGATTTTAGTAAGTTTATCCTATATTATATGTCTAGTATCCACTTATGAGTGAGTATATACCGTGTGTGTCTTTCTGCTTCTGGGATAGATTACTCAGGATGATCTTTTCCAGTTCCCACCATTTACCTGCAAATTTCATAATTTCCTTGATTTTATCGCTGAGTAATATTCCATTGTGTAGAGATATCACAATTTCTGTATCCATTCCTCAACTGACAGGCATCTGCGCTGTTTCCAGGTTCTGGCTATTACAAATAAAGCTGCTACAAACATGGTTGAACAGATGTCCTTGTTGTATACTTGAGTGTCTTTTGGATATATGCTAAGGAGTGGTATAGATGCATCTTGAGGAAGCGCTATTCCTAATTGTCTGAGAAAGTGCCAGATTTATTTCCAAAGTGGTTGTATAAGTTTACATTCCCACCAGCAGTGGAGGAAGGTTCCTCTTTCTCCACATCCTCTCCAGCATGTGTTGTCACTTGAGTTATTCAACTTAGCCATTCTGATGGGTATGAGGTGAAATCTCAGGGTTGTTTTGATTTACATTTCCCTGATCTCAAGCTGTACTATAGAGCAACAGTAATAAAAATTGTATGGTACTGGCATAGAAACAGAATGGTGAATCAATGAAATCGAATAGAAGACCCAGAAATAAACCCACACTCTTTGGACACCTGATTTTTGACAAAAATGCCAAAACCATGTAATGGAAAAAAGACAGCATCTTCAACAAATGGTGCTGGTCTAACTGGATGCCTACATATAGAAAAATGCAAATAGATCCATACTTATCACCCTCCACAAAACTAAAGTCCAAGTGTATCAAAGACCTCAGAAAGAAACATATGGTATATACTCACTTATATAGACCTATAGGATAGGAAGGTCAAGCTGAAATCTACACACCTAGGGAGGATATACAGGAAGGAGGACCCAGGTTGGTATGATCAATGCTCATTTGGATGAACAAATGGGATGGACATTGAGTGGAGGAGAAAACAAGCAACAGGAAAGGAGCATGCCAAGGAGGACCTCTGGGGGCGTCAATGTAGCAATGTATCAGAGCAGATATTAAGACTCGTGATCAAGACTTTGGCAGAGGGCAAGAAGTAATGATAGAAATGGGGGAGGTTGGTGAGACTTGGGGAGAACAAGAGCTCCACAAAGACCAAACTGAGCAGGGCACAGAGGTCTTATATGAGACAGTTTCTACAATCAAGGACCATGTGTGGATGTGGCCTGGAACCCCCGCTCAGATGGGGCCCATGATAGCTCAGTGTGGGACTGAAGACCCTAATGAGGGAAATGTACTGTTTCAGTCATGAACTTGATGGCTGACTCTTTGACCCTCCCCCATACATGCCGGGGAGTGACAGAATGGTTAGATCCCAGGGGAGGACATTGCAGCCAGCCCTGAGGAGACAGGATGAGCTGGGGTTGGATGGAAGGGGAGGAGGTCCTGCCCCCATGGTGGACTTGGAGGGGGCGGAGAGGAGATGAGGGAGGGAGCGAGAGGGTGGGAGGGAATGAAGGAGGGGGGCTATGTCTGGGATGCAAAGTACCTAACCTGTGATTGATATAAAAATAAATAAATTTATTTTAAAAAAGACCTCCGCATAAAACCAGACACATTAAATCGGTTAAAAGAAAAAGTGGGGAAGAGCCTTGAACTCATTGGCACAAGACAACTTCCTGAACAGAACACCAACAGCACAGGCTCTAAGAGCAACAATCAATAAATGGGACATTATGAAAATGAAAAGCTTCTGTAAAGCAAACGACACTGTCTTCAAAATAAAACGACAGCCTACAGACTGGGAAAGGATCGTCACCAACCCTTTATCTGGGAGAGGGCTAATATCCAGTATAAATAAAGAACTCAAGAAGTTAAACAGCAGCAAATCAAGTAATCCAATTAAAAATGGGGTCCAGTGCTAAACAGAGAATTCTCAAGAGAGGAATATTGAATGGCAGAGAAACAAAGAAATGTTCAGCCAACTTTCTTAACAGCCCAGACCCACTTGCCTAGGCATAGTGCTACCCATGGTGGACTAAGCCTGACAAAATAAATTATTAATCAATATTTTATCTTACAGTTCTGGTCACAGGCCAGTATGATGTGGGTAATCCTTCAACGTGTTTTTCTCTTCCCAAATGACTCTAGGTTGTGTTGGGTTGTCAGTAAAACTAAACAGGACAATCATTCTGTACCTGCAGATGATTTACATAATAAATATGCTATATAGTACTGCCTGATTTGTTGCATGAATAGTAAGTGGAAGAATATTCACAGAGTATTTTTTATTTTTTTATATTAATTATAGTTTATTTACTTTGCATCCCAGCTGTAGCCCCCTCCTTCATTCCCTCCCAATTCTACCCTCCCTCCCTCATCTCCCATGATCCTCTCCAAGTCCACTGATAGCTGAGGTCCTGCTCTCCTTCCCTCTTACCCTATCCTCTCAGGTCTCATCAGGACTGGCTGCATTGTCTTCCTCTGTAGCCTGGTAAGGCTGCTCCCCCATGTGGGGGAAGTGATCAAAGAACCAGTCAATGAGTTCATGTCAGTGTCAGTGGCTGTTCCCCTTGCTAGGGAACCCACTTGGATACTGAGCTGCCATGGGCTACATCTGAGCAGGGGTTCTAGGTTATATCCATGAATGGTCAGTCTCCGAAAAGATCTTTACAGAGTATTTATTCCTTTCTACACACCTTAGAAATTTCTTCCCACATTTCAATACCTATCATCAAATTTTAGTAATGCTGATGTTTTTGATACAACATTATAAATAAGTAGCACTAGACATTTTTGCAAAATTAACCAGCAATGCAACACTTTTTGTAGATGGTGTGTAAATGATTTATTTATTGGTACAAACTGGTAGCAAATTTCTTGTTATATCACCAACCTACTCAGGTGTACAAGCAACAAAAACTGATATAAAATATCTGGGCACAGGGGTCTTTTCTGAGACTGATACTCCAACCAAGGACCATTTGTGGAGATAACCTAGAACCCCTACTCAGATGTAGCCCATGGCAGCATAGTATCCAAGTGGGTTCCCTAGTAAATGGGAACAGGGAATGTCTTTGACATGAATTCATTGGATGGTTCTTTGACCACCTCCACCTGAGGTGGGAGCAGCCTTGCCAGGCCACAGAGGAGGATAATGCAGCCAGTCCTGATGAGACAATAAGCTAGGGTCAGATGGAAGGGGAGGAGGACCTCCCCTATCAGTGTACTTGGAGAGGATCTTGGGAGGAGATGAAAGAAGGAAGGTGGGATTGGGAGGGAATGAAGGAACGGGCTACAGCTGGGATACAAAGTGAATAAACTGTAATTAACATAAAAAATAAAAATTTAATTAAAAAACCTTATCAACAGAAGAAGTAACACCATCAATTATGACTCAGTAAGTTCTCAAGTTGTATAAATATTTAAAAATCATTTGATTTGATCAAATACAGCTTTAAAGTATAAAATTACAAGTTCATAGAGCATACTTTCATTTCTTTAAAATATGGGTTTGATAAATAAATGTATTTGCACATATAGATTATTTGCACAATGAATATGCTTTGGTACTAGAAAATTTGTTTTGTGGGTAATGGCAGAAATTAGCAGAGATGAAAGAGAGCCTTTACAATGTGTACTATCTTATACTCTTTACATGTTGTAAAGGTAAGTGTTCATTGTCAAGATGTTACCATTTAGTATCTAGAAGGCAGGCCTTTGTGTATATCTGTTAATTAATGTAAAAAATAATAACTATAGGCCGAAAAATTCCCTAGGCAGAGGATTCTAGACTCTATAGACTGGAGAATGCACATTGAATACTACTGTGTATTTATTATTCTCTTTCTCTAGGTGTGGATGTCATATGATGTGATTGGCTGTTTCAGTCTCCTGTTCCCTTGGTTTCCCTGCTATGGTGGACTGTATCTTGAACTGTGACAAAACAGTATCATTTTTATTATGAAGTTGCTTCTATCAGAGTACTTTATGACACTGATCAAAAATAAGCAGCTATATTTGTATCTATCCATTAAGTTTCAGTTGTAAAACCATACTTAAAATGTAAAATATACTTTATATATTGTTTTTTTCTATAAATTATTATTTATAGTTATACCGCTTTTATGATTTCTAGGAGCTAGGAATGGAGCCTGGAGATTCTTCATGTATACCATCTAAGCAATACCACAGAACTTTCAGTCCATCTCCTTTGTCCTGTCCTTTTGCCTCACAAATGATAATATTGGTTTTCAGCTTGGTAATATCTAGAGTCACTTTGGAAATATATTTCTGGACATGTCTGTATGAGATTTCATAGGCTAGAATTCCAGATTACACACACAAAAAAGAAAGCTGACTAAGCATGAATAGTAATAGTTCTCTACTTCCTGAATGTAGATACAGTATGACCATCAGCCTCCTATATTTGTTCCTCCAGGAAGTTGTTTTGTTGGGTATTTTGTATAAAAAAATGGAAGAGTAAACAATATAAGAAATGGGTGCAGATACATGTTCCTGTTGCTGTGATAATATTTGCATGTGGTTCTTAGGGCATTGGACATAGTTTGTTGAAATATGAGCTAATTAATAAATTTAGACTAGAAAATATCTGCATACTGTGAAAAGGTATTAATGGGCTGCTCTGCTGGGAGTTTTAAAGACCAGAACTCTGAAAGAAACACAAATAGGAGAGACCAGATTTTTGACATTTCAGATGGGATTAAGAGGTTTATCACTACGTTTTAGGTCATTCAGATAATATTCTGACAAATAATCTTGATTCACTCTATCCATGGATTGAGATAATGAGTGAAGTAGAATTTAAAAAAATAACAAGTTAATGATTTTGACAAAAGAATTTCAAGGCAGCATAGCATTCAGGTTGAGGCACGGGGATTTTTCAGCGTGCTTATACAAGTCTACAGTGAGAAGATACAATACATGAGACAGAAGAATATGGAAAATCTACATTTTTTCTAGAAAAGAGATTGAAAAAGTTTAAAGTTAAACTTTAAAGTTCAAGTTCAAGCCAAGGAACATGTGAAGAAAAGATGATGTACTTTAACTAACTGATAAATAACCTACTGTGCACTGAGACAATAGAAACAGTGCCCTGAGGAAGGCACCATTCAGTTAAGGATCCAGCCTGCGAAAATTCTAATTAATTTGAAAGGTAAAAGTCTAAACTGAGTATACTCCAGAAATCTTCTGCCTGTAGAAAACAATTGCCCTGGAAATATTCCAGATTTAGTCATGATAGCATACAGAACCTTAAATAGCTGTGATCTAAAAGCAAGGCTACACGATAAGATGGTGGCAGAACTTGGACATCTTCTATATAATACTGGCTTTGTAGGTGTGGAATATGCAAGATGAAAGTTGTTATGAAAGTTTTCACTTTTGATTTACTGAGTGACCTAATCCAGCCAATATAGAGCAGGGTTAGAATTTCTGTAAAGAGGCACAGGCAGGAAATTGAATGAATCTGTGTAAGCAAAGCTTAAGATGCAGTGGAGATCTGTGTGTTTCTGATATAACGATTATGGGACATCTGGTAAGAAAGCTAGACCAAGAAATAAGTAATTATTTATAAGTGAGTGTATACCACGTGCATCTTTCTTGGTGTGGGTTACCTCACTTAGGATGATTTTTTTCTGGTTCCATCCATTTGCTTGCAAATTGATGATTTCTTTGTTTTTAATAGGTGATTCGTATTCCATTGTGTGAATGTTCCACTATTTTTTTTTATCCATTCTTAGGTTGAGGGACATTTAGGTTCTCTCCAGTTTCTGGATATTACGAATAAAGCTGTACGAACGCAGTTGAGCAATTGTCCTTGTTGTATGGTGGAACATCTTTTGCATATATTCCCAGGAGCAGCATGGCTGGATCTTGAGGTAGAACTATTCCCAAATTTCTTAGAAAATGCCAGATTGATTTCCACAAAGTTTGTACAAGTTTGAATTCCCATCAGCAAAGGAGGGTTTCCTTTTCTCCACAACCTCTCCAGCATATGTAGTCACTTAAGTTTTTGATGGCCCTTCTGTCTTGTGTAAAATTGAATATTAGAGTAATTTTGATTTGTATTTCTCTGATGGCTAAGGACATTGAGCATTTCTGTCAGTGTTTCACAACTATTTGATAGCCTTCGGTTGTGAATTCTTGGTTTACTTTTGTGCCCCATTTTTAATTGGATTATTTGATTTGTTGGAGTTTAATTTAATTTCTTGTATATTTTAGATATCAGCCTTCCATTTGATATAGGGTTGGTGAAGATCTTTTCCGAATCTGTGGGCTGCTGTTCTGTTCTACTGAAATATCCTTTGCTTTACAGAAACTTCTCACTTTCATGAGATCCCATTTATTAATTGTTGATCTCAGAGACTGTGCTGTTGCTGCTTTCCTTTTGCCAATGAGTTCTAGACTTTTTCCTAATTTGACCATTAATAGGTTTAGAGTCTCTGACCTTCTGTCAAGGTCTTTGATCAACTTGGATTCGAGTTTTGTGCAGGGTGATAAGGGCCGATCTATTTGCATTTTTCTGCATGTAGACATCCAATTAGATCAGCACCATTTGTTGAAGATGCTTTCTTTTTTCCATTGTATGGTTTTGGTATGTACTCACTTATAAGTGGATATTAAACTTATACTACAAGATAAACATTCTACAATCCATAGACACAGTAAAGCTAAGTAACAAAAGGGCCCAATGGAGGTGGCCTGAATGACAGAATACACAGCAGAAGTGGATGAAGATAGAGAACTGGGCAGGAGATGGAGTGGGAAGGGAAACAGTTGTAGGGATCAGATTCGGGGAGAATGGAGGTGGGAGGAAGAGAACTGGGGAGGGATATTTGTTAGTCAAGCAGGGTAGGTGCTTGGAAGGATATGGGTGTGATTCTAGCTGAGACTCCTAATGAGGGGGAGGGCAACACAAATACTAAAGTGACCACCTCCTAGCCAAGCAGGATTAGTACAGAGAGGGAATCAACAACCCACTGACAAAACCTGTGAAAAAAAAATTACCCTGCCCACAAGAAGTCTAGGGGTAAAGAGGGAACAAAAAGAAAGGAAATGTCCCTACAACAATTGGCCCAACTTGCAATCTATCCCACAGTATAGAGTCAGCTCATGACACTAACAATGATATTTTGCTATGATTTCAGAAAGGAGCCTAGCCTAACTTGACTGTCTTCTGGGAGGCTCTAGCCAACAGCAGATTGACACAATGGTGGGTGGGGCTTGCAGCCACACTGGGAAACCTGTGGAAGTGTTGAAGAAAATATGGAAAGACCTGGAGGGGACAGTATCCTCATAAGAAGACCAACAGAAACAACTAATCTCATGGGGCTTTCAGAAACTGAGACATAAACTAAGGAGCATGCATGATCTGGGCTTGCACCCCCTGCACACATTTGGCTGAATGGAGGCTTAGTCTTCAAATGAGATGCTTGGCAAGTGAAGGATGGGGTGCTGTTTCTAACATGGACTCTATTGCCTGCTTTTGGATCACTCCCCCCCCCCCCAAGAGCTTCCCTGCCTGGCCTCAGGTGATGAAGATACAAAAAGTCCTGATATAACTTGATGAGCTGGGGAGGATTGATACTGGGGGGGGAGGGTCTCCACTTTTCTGGGGGAACATAGAGAGGAGAATGGCAAAGGAGGGGAAGTTAGGGAGACTGGGAGGAGAGGAGGGAGGGGAACCCGTGGGATGTAAAGTGAATATACTAATATTAAATTTAAAAAAAGAAGGAGCTATTGTTTCCTTCATTTATCATAGATGGAAGAGAAACCTGTTTAACCCTTTTGGAGATCTGATAATTCCTTTACAAGCTTTAATTACTGGACATTGACCAATAGGATTTAATGTTTTTCCTGCTAGTTCTTTGTCTAGCTTTTGTCTGATCTTTCGTTGACATGGTCCCATCTCTTCCTTTTGAGATGGGAATGTTTATTTTGTGCCATTTTATATTTCAAATATATAAAGTGGTTTAAATGCGACAGGGTTCAGAGTTAGGAAGTTGTCTGAGTCCCAGAAGACACTCTGAACACACACTTTTGAGTAGTGTTGGAACTGTTAGCCTACGGTGATTTTTGTAGTTGAATTGCTGCATTTTCTATTGAGATAGCCATGAACCTATGCAGAAAAGAGATAGATGGTTTTGAATTTTATGTCATTTGTCTATGTCAAATTCACAAGATACCACTTGTGATGGTTTACATTGATTATCAACCTAACAGGATTTAGAATATCTTTGGAGAAAAAAAAAATGTCAGAATTTCCTTTGATGTATTTTCTAGATTGGGATAACTGAGGTGGATATACCTTAAATGTGGATATTTAAGCCCATCTTGTGGGCTAGAGTACAAGACTTCATGAAAGAGAAAGAGAGAAAAAGAGAGAAATAGTTGAGCACAAGCATACATTATTCTCTGCTTCCTAGTGCAATTTGGCCAGAGGCTTGCCACCATGATTTACTTTCTGTGATGAATGCTTTTCCTTCAAATTGTAAGCTCAAATAAACTGTTATTCCCTTAATTTTTTTGTCTTTGTAACAACAAAAGTAATTAATATCCTGTAGTCCGTAGTCTCATTTCTCCACTGCTTTCTTATTCTCTCATTTTTCTGCCACTCTATAATTTGCACTGTATTAATTTTATGTAGTTGATATAACAAATTTTCACAAATGCAGTGTATATAAATAAAAAAAGCATTATGTAACAGTTTGGGGCAACAAAATACCAAAACAAATGGTAATGATGAGCAATCTCCTTGGTCATTTTCATAGATTTAGAATCACCTGGAAGGTGACAACCCAAGATCATAGGCATTTATTACCTGCATGAATACTTGCAGAGGGACATAATTTATGTATTATGTTCTAAAGTTTTCAAACTTTTCAACACTGAGATAGCATGAGAAGAAAGGGTTTAGTTAAGTGATATTAATGAACTCAACGGGCTCTGAAGTTAGATTGGTAGTCCATTGCCCTAGAGATCATATTACTGTGCAATACTTAGAAATGTGATCAGTAAAATGAACCAGGGAATTCCTAGGCTTGTACTGAAAAGGCTCTTTGATTTGTATGGTAATATAAATATTAACATTAGATAAACTTTTAAAAGTGGTATATTTAACTATTAATTTTGTGGGGGGACAGCATACTGGTCCCATGGTATCATGTATAGGACACAGAACAACATTTAGGAAAGGGTTCTCTCTTTTCTTCATATGATTCCTGGGGAACAAGTCTCTATGATAGCAGCCTCTATCTACCTACTAAATCAGTTCACTGGCTCTAAATTGATATGCTGAAATTCCTGTTACAACCAACTATATAAAACTATACTTTTTCATTACTATAAATAAGGAAAAATATCATAGAGCACTATAGGAAAATATTTTAGTAACTCAAGTAATAGAAAGTAAAAAGAATAAACTTGACACAGATAATTTCATAAAACCACAGACTGAATATTTTCTGGACTATAGTAGACCCATAGTCAAATCATAAAATCTATGTCATTCCTTTCTAGAAAAACAAAATTTCCCAATTCCTTAATAAGAAATTATACTTAAAATATATGATGAGAAAGCCACTATTAAAGAATTTATCTTTTCTAATATTGAATTTGAAGATGTACTGTTGAATCATCAGCTTATCAAACAATGGCATAGTAATTAAATGTCTTTATTGCATAAAGTAAGAAGAAAGTATGAGAGGATTGGGAATAGATAAATCAAGAGAGACTGGAAAACCTCTTTGCAATTTCTAGGGGACTAAAGAGATGATGCAAAATATAATTGTGGAACACATTGTTTGCCTCTCTGTGGAGCTTACACCAACAACACTGCAGGATTACGTACTTTGCTTTTTCCTTCTTAGGATACACAGGAGCATGCTTACATTTCTTGGCACCCCACTCCTATTGTGTTGCTGGGTAGAGCTCTTTCTCTTCTCTAGGTTGTTTTTAGTCCCATCTGCATCTCCTTAAGACCCAGTGCTCATTTCAGTGCTAGGTACAAACACTTATACTGACTTCTTCTTTTTTTTTTTTTTTTGCTATCTTTCTTAAATTTAATGCCATTTTCTTTTTTTTTTTTAAATTTATTTATTTTTATATCAATCACAAGTTAGGTACTTTGCATCCCAGGCATAGCTCCCTCCTTTATTCCCTCCCACCCTCCCACTCCCTTCCTCATCTCCCTCCTCCCAGGCCCCTCCAAGTCCACCAAGAGGGGAGGACCTCCTCCCCTTCCATCCAACCCCAGCTCATCCTGTCTCCTCAGGGCTGGCTGCAATGTCCTCCCCTGGGATCTAGCCAGTCTGTCACTCACCGGCTTGTATGGGGGAGGGTCAAAGAGTCAGCCATCAAGTTCATGACTGAAACAGTCTCTGTTTCCCTCACTAGGGTCTTCAGTCTGACACTGAGCTATCATGGGCCCCATCTGAGAGGGGGTTCCAGGCCACATCCACACATGGTCCTTGATTGTAGAAACCATCTCATACAAGACCCCTGTGCCCTGCTCAGTTTGGTCTTTGTGGAGCTCTTGTTCTCCCCAAGTCTCACCAACCTCCCCCATTTCTATCATCACTTCCTGCCCTCTGCCAAAGTCTTGATCACAAGTCCTAATATCTGCTCTGATACACCGCTACATTGACCTCCCCCCCCCAGAGGTCCTCCTTGGCATGTTCCTGTCCTGTTGCTTGTTTTCTCCTCTAATCAATGTCCATCCCATTTGTTCATCCAAACAAGCATTGATCATACCAACCTGGATCCTCCTTCCTGTATATCCTCTCTAGGTGTGTAGATTTCAGCTTGACCTTCCTATCCTATAGGTCTATATAAGTGAGTATATACCATATGTTTCTTTCTGCTTTTGAGATACCTCACTCAGGATGATAGTTTCCAGGTCCCACCATTTGCCTGCGAATTTCATGATTTCCTCCTTTTTAATTGCTGAGTAGTATTCCATTGTGTAAAAGTACCACAATTTCTGTATCCATTCCTCAACTGAGGGACATCTGGCTTGTTTCCATGTTCTGGCTATTACAAATAAGGCAGCTACAAACATAGTTGAGCAAATGTCCTTATTGTGTACTTGAGCATCTTTTGGATATATGCCTAAGAGTGGCATAGCTTGGTCTTGAGGAATCACTATTCCTAATTGTCTAAGAAAGGGCCAGATTGATTTCCGGAGTAGTTGTACAAGTTTGCATTCCCACCAGCAATGGAGTAGGGTTCTTCTTTCTCCACAACCCCTCCAGCATGCGTTGTCACTAGAGTTTTTGATTTTAGCTATTCTGGAGGGTGTAAGGTGAAATCTCAGGGTCGTTTTGATTTGCATCTCCCTGATGGCTAAGGATGTTGAACATTTCTTTAAGTGTTTTTCTGCCATTCTATAATCCTCTACAGTCAGTTCTCTTTTTAGCTCCATACCCCATTTTTAATTGGATTATTTGGTTTCTTACTTTTTAACTTCTTGAGTTCTTTATATATACTGGATATTAGCCCTCTGTCAGAAGTAGGATTGGTAATGATCCTTTTTATACTGACTTCTTTAAGCCACTTAAAACCCAGAATGCTTTCCTCACCACTCCACACAACCAATGTGATCTAGTAAGCACTTAACTCAAATAACCAAGAAATACTCTGGGGATAGACAGAAATAAAGCCTAATTTTGTCAGATTTTCAAAGAGGATTTCCATCCAATCTTTCTTAAACTAGTTTTAAAGGGGGGGGGGGGATGAAGAACTCCAAAACTCCTTCTGTGAATATAGTATCACTCTAATGCTAACCCAGGAAAAATCAAAACAAACAAGGAAAGAAAGCTATCATGATGAAAATAGATTTAAAATGCTCAATAAATACTTGCAACAGAATATGGACATGTATCAAAAGGCTTTTTAACAAGACAAAGTTTACTTTATTACTTACATACAAACATCAGCACATACAAGTCAGTAAATGTAATAAACCATATCAAAAGACTTAAAGTCAAAAATGCCATTATTGCCTCATCAGATGGAGTAAAAACCTTAAACAAAACCCAACAATCTTTCATAATAATAGTCCGTAGACAGATGTGGGTTCCCCTGGTAAGAGGAGAAGAGATAGTCTTTGACCTGAACTTGGTTGCCTGCTCCTTGATCACTTTTCCCTGGTGGGGCAACCTAGCCAGCCCACAGAGGAAGAGGATCCAGGCAGTATTGATGAGATCCCATAGGCTAGGGTCAGACATTAAGGGAGAAGGACTTACATTATCAGTGAACTAGGCAAGAGGGATAAGGGAGGAAGAGGGAGGGACGATGAGACTGGGGGGAGATGAGAGAGGGTTCTATAACTGTGAACAAAGTGAATAAATTGTGAATAATAATAATAATAATAGCTACAAAAAGTTCTAGAATATTTAGAAACAGGGAGACTATACCTCACCAATATTAAAAGCTACGTATGAGAAAATCACAGCCAACATAATCTTAAGTGGAGAAGAACTTGAACTATCAGATTGAAGTCATGACTTATACATGGCTCTTCAATATCCTTATCACTTTTTAATATTGTCTTTAAAGGACTAGCTTCAGAAATAAGCATAAAGAAGAAAAATAAAGGTATGTGAACAGAGAAAAAAAGAAGTCACAGTGCTTCTATTTGCAAGTGACATATACTATACAGTATAGATATAAAAAATGATACCATAAATTTTCAAGAAATTATAAATTAAGAAAGTGATTATAATATTACATATTATAAATCACAAAATTCCAGCAGACAACTTCTAAAGACAACAGTTTCAGCAAAGTGGCAGAATATGATATCAAGGTTTAAAACTCAGAAGTGTTTCTATATACCAAGAAAGAAACAAACTGAGATAAGATCATGAACACCCTCCCATTTACAAAAAGCATCAAAGACAAAAAGAAATTTAATAAATGTAACCAAAGAATTCAAAGACCTTTATAGTGTAAACCACAAGTTTCTGCATAAAGAAATTGATTAAAAAGAAAGGAAGTTGGAAAGATGTCTGTGTTCATGAATAAGGAGAATCAATACTGTGAAATGACCAGCCTACTAAAAGCAATTTATAATTTCAAGGAAATCTCAATAAAAATATCCATAATAGTCTTCACAGAAATAGAAAAGTAAAAACTATCCTAAAGTTTTTATGGAACCAGATAAAATCCTAGCTACCTAAAGCAATTCTGAGAAAAAAATAAACTATACTGAAAGATATATTATAGAGCTATAGTAGTAAAAAATATATAATATAAGGATAAATACAGACATGTAGAACAATGAAATAAGATAAAGGACTGAAATATAATTCCTCTTAAGTACAGCCATCTGATATTTTACAGAGGTTTAAAAAACTCTGAGGGAAAGATAGCATCTTTAGTTTTGTGTTGAGAAAACTGGATATATCCACATGCAAAAGAATGAAATTAGTCGGATATCTATCACCCTGCACAAACATTAGATCCAAGTGGACCAAAGACTCTAGCTTGAAATGGGAAATACTTAAACTTCTAGAAGAAAACCTAAATATCACTCTACAAGGTGGATGGATAGGAAAGGACTTTCTGAACAGAGCTCCATTTTCCAAGGAATTAATGCTAACAGCTGACAACTGGGACCTCAAAAATCTAAAACCTTATGCACACCTAAGGAAACTGCTAGTCATGTAAACAAATGAACAAACAACTCCATAGAATGGGAGAGAACTTTTTTTTCAGGTATGCATCTGAAAGATGGTTAATATTAAGAATATATAAAAAATAGTCGAGGAAAAAAAGACTAAATTGAAAGTTGGGTAGGCCTACAAATATAATTCTCAATAAAATAAATAAAAATGACTAATACATACCTCAAAAGATGTTTATTATCCACTGAAATTAGAGAAATGAAAATTAAAATAACTTTGAGATTTCAGATTGGCTAAGAAAAACAAAATGTGTAACAGCAAATGCTTTTGAGATTGTAGAGAAAAAGGAAAACTAATTCAGTGTTGGTGCCATTGTGAAATATTCCACCTACCCTGGAAATCAGTATGAAGAATCCTCAAAAAACTAAAAACAAGTGTCAAACATGATGCAGCTATACTACTCTTTGGTATATACACTGAAAGAGCTTGACAACCTATTCAATTAATGTATGTTCATCAATGCTCAAATCCACCCTATTCATTATAGCCAATGAATAAAAACAACCAAAATTTCATTCAACAGATGACTGAATAATAAAAATGTAGTAATACACATAATGAAATACTCAGCTGTAAAAAAAAAAAAGAAAAATTTGCATACAAATGGATGGCCCTAGAAAAGATCATATTAAGTGTGGTAATCCAAACCCCAAAAGACAAATGTTTCATGTTCTCTGCTGCTGACAGTGCTCTCCACAAGAACCATGGATTAATAAAAAATCAGTACCAAGCATGAGAAACCTCCTTTATAGTGTTTAGCCAAGTGATTTTCTTAACAATACAGACCACTGATATAGCACCTGGATATATCTCAGAGGTTGAGGATGGGCCCTTATTGCTGAAGACACCATGTACTTATGACCTAAGGACTCAGATGCTTCTCAGTCAACCTGGAAAGCCTCTTTTATAGTATAGCTTCCATAGCTCCAGAAAATGCTATGTAAACTACCAAGGGAAAGAAGCTATAAAACCCTCCTATCCAGCTGCAACACCTATGAACCATGACAAATACTATCATGGTAACTTATGCCTAAAAGTCCAATAATTGGCACTCACATGTTGGTTGCCACCAACAGTTTTCTAATTGAACTAAGACCCAGTTAACAGGAAGGAAATAATGCTTGGTACTAGAAATCTAGCCAGCTTCCTAGGGCTCATAAGGTTATAAACTTTAGAATTTTATGTTATATCCACTTTTCTAGACCAGTGCAATTGCTGATTACTTTCTAAATCTTATGCTTATATTTACAGATAAAGGTAGCTATTACCTCTCATCACAGAAGCCTCTCTTTACAGCAAGTGGAAACCATCACAGAGAAAAACAACCTGACACAATGCAGACATCCGTAGATCCTTGTATCCCAATCTTATTGGACACATGTACATAACAGCTCTTGCATCTATGGCTCAGGGAACATGATGAGTGGTCAAAACAGAGTCAGAATACTAAAAACTCATCTGTGAAATAGTATCATCAAGAAATCACTCTAATAAAGAAAACCTAAAAAATGGCAGTATCAATGGACAAGTTAGCATGTAAGGGAGAAATCTTTTGGGGGTCCCTCCCCTAGATAAAGAACTAATGACTACTAAGAGAAAGAGAATTAGCTTTCCCAAGGGTGAAACCCCTTATTGGTTGCCCAATGTAGAGTGACAAAGCTTGAAACCATATACACAAAAACAGACTCAAGATGTTGTATTTACATATATTTCCCCTACACATATATGCATATATGCATATGTGTATGTTAATAGTAATAAAAGTAAAATAAACCACAACTGGAGAGTGGAGAAGCATGGAGATGCACACATTTCTCAAATTTAATAAACATTACTAGAGTCGGGGGAGAGATGGAAAGGAGGTATTTTTATGTCTTAGGATAACATCTTTTGGTCCATAAAGTGAATATACAATTAAAAAAACAAGATGAACTATCCAAAAGAGGTCTCAGAGGACACCTTTATCTTTCATCAAAAAGATTTATACCAGTTTTTCGCTGTAAGCATTCAGATCATTTGACTATGATGTTACTATACTGACAAAGGCTTTTGAGATAATATAAACCACTCTACTTCAGGGGAATATGATGGAACTGAAACTCAGAGAAAAGAATACTATTTGGCAGAGCCACATAACCTAGATCTGGGCCATGCTGTGAAAAGAACATTTTTACTTTAATTATGCCACAACAAAATTGTTATCTCTCTGTCTGAAGAGCTCTTCTTCCACAATAGAAATTTGTTCATTCTGATTCTTTATATTATGCAGGTTAATGCATGTTTACATCTGTGGACACACTGAATATGTATCCACTCTCAGAAAAAATTAGTTCCCCAACCAATATGTATCCTCATGCTGTCATTTATTTCTTTCCTATTAATGGAACAAATGACTATAACAATACTTATACAAACAGAGGCAGCTGGCACAGGGTACACTGTGTCTATCACATTAACATTTGCTACATCAATAGATATTTTTTTAAATATTGAAGCTTAGTGTCATATTTTGTTTCCAAGGCTCTTTTGTTCATTTTTCTTTCTTTTTTCAATGTTTCCAGACCTATATCTAGTTATGATGCAATATGTTATTCTGTCATGCCATATTATAAGGCAAACAACAGAACAGAAGATTAATGTTCACATAAAGATAATAACAGCAGACAGTAGGTTCTTCACCATGGCTGACCTGTATCAGGCCTTCATCTTCTCTAAGCAGACACCTACAAACAGCATACTAGTCATTTTACCTTCTGATCTCTACCCTGTATCTATACAGTACATAACTTCCTTATTCTTAATATATTTCCTACAGAAAACCCTTCTAAAACACATTACATACATTCTAACATAACTCTGCAAAACCAGTAATGACTCAAAACTGTTAATTGAATCATATGCAAACACCGATTGACACTCAGCACCTTCTATAATCTGGGTCCTGCAGTAAACTACAGTATTCTAGACATACCAGCAATATTCCAAGATGACTACAATTCAACCATTAATTTTCTTTGTGACCTTGATCAGTACAGACCACAGTTATCTTGTTTGTGAAATATAGAGAACACTTATGATCATATAATTATTTTAAGAAAAATACATTGTACAATACCTAGGAAACTACTTCAAAATTTTGACACAAATAGTTGGCTCTCCTTTTCATATTTAAAATCTCCACACCTGATTTATATATTTGTGTTTATTTTATTTCATTTATTTTTCCTTCTTATGTAAATACATGTTATTTTATCAAGTCAGTTCCTTACTTGCTGCTCCAACTCCCACATGATCCTTCATTTTATATCTTCTCCATAATTTAACATACCCCTCTGCTCTTTCATATGTACATGTACACTCACAAGCACACACATGCATGCATGCACACACACATAAAAACACACACACCTACACTCAGTGACATACACACACAGTATTCTACCAAATGCTAAAAGAAATTTAATAGAAATCCTCCCCTTCTCAGGAGGCCTTACACAGAGATGGCTTTGGTTAAATTAAATGTGTATTACAGTTAATAGTAGACTTTGATTTCTTCCTTGGACATTATTCTATTGACACTCATTTGCAAACTTAATTTTATTTGGGGAGTTTAAGTCTCTACCTCCCTCCCACCAATGCTTTAACCTTAGGAGAGAGAAGGTTAGTGGAGAGAGAGGGCACAGACCTTTTACTTTTCCTGGATGTTTAGGGTCAATGAGTTCTTTTAGAGCTATACCAATTCTCCATCCACAGCAAACACAGCCAGCAGTCTCCTCCAAGCCTTTGCACCCCATAGCATTTCTCTTCATCTGTCTGCTCCAAATTGCCACACCTCCTGTCTCTGGTCTCTCCACACAGCCACTGGACAGAGTCACATCTTCTCTTTCTGGGCTCTCACATGTATATCCTCAGAGCCCTAGACCACGCCCTTCTCTATGTTGCACATGGCAAACTGTTGCCAGCTGACAAAGGCCATTCTCCACATTGCTTTTTTAGTAGATTTTAGAATGTATTACTTAGGATTGGCTACTTCCTTTTACCTTGCTTCTAATTTTTTTGCTGGGAATATCTATCTTAATGTTTTAAGTCAAGTACGATATCAGTAAAAAGTCAACTAGAACGTGTGTTTGCTATCGTATTGTTTTTGGAAACATTGAAGGATTGCTATAAATTCTTTGTTTTGTGGAATTTAATAAATGTTAACATCAAGTCATGTTTTTTTCTTTTTATTTATTTATTATTCGTTATAATGTATTCACTTTTTGTTGATGTTTAACTTCTTTTTAATTAATTTATTTTTATTAACTATGCTTTATGCACTTTGTATCTCCCCATAAATCGCTCCCTCCTCCCCTCCCAATCCCACCTCTCCTCCCCCTTCTCCACACATGCCCCTCCCCAAGTCCACATAGGGGAGGTCTTCCTTTCCTTCCTTCTGATCTTAGTCTATCAGCTCTCAGCAGGAGTGGTTGCATTGTCTTCCTCTGTAGCCTGGTAAGGCTGCTCCCCCATCAGGGGGAGGTGATCAAAGAGCAGGCCAATCAGTTTTTATCACAGCTGTAGCACAGTTCCTCTTCCCCTCCCAATCCCATCATTCTTCTTTCTTCTCCTCCCATTCCCCTCCCCAAATCCACTGATTGGGGAGGTCTTAATCCCCTTCCATCTGACCTTAGCCTATTAAGTCTCATCAGGACTGTCTGCATTGTCTTCCTCTGTGGCCTGGTAAGGCTGCCCCCTCTTCATGGGAGGGGACAAAGAGCCAGCCACTGAATTCATGTCAGAGACTGTCTCTGTTCCCTTTACAAGGGGATCCACTTGGAGATTGAGCTGCCATGGTCTATATCTATGCAGAGGGTCTATGTCCTCTCCATGCATGGTCCTTGGTTGGAGTTTCAGTCTCAGAAAAGAACTCTGGACCCACATATTTTGGTTCTGTTGCTCTCCTTGTGGAACTCTGCTTCCCTCCGGGTTTTTCTATTTTCCCCACCTTTCATAAGATTCCCTGCAGTCTGCCCAAATTTTGGCTATGAGTCTCAGCATCTGCTTCTGGAAGATCTTTATTACCAATTCTATCAGCATATGCATTAATGCCATGTTGAAATTTTCATCATGCATCTGTCTTAATAGGCTATAATTATCCTTGGATTTATCCATTTTCCATATTCAATATTTTTGTTTTGCAGTTTTATAATTGTTATTCATGTCAAGGTTTTGTTGTTATTTTCTATTTTGATGTTATGTTTGACAACAATAAATGTGTGGAGGCATGTTCTTTAGGAGCATGTTGTTTAATTTTATGTGCTTATTCCAATTATCCTCTTGCTGTTGACTTGTAGTTTGATGTGTTAGAAAAACAGAATTGATATAATTTTCATATTCTTAAATTTCAAAAGGCTTTTTATGTGTCTCAACATATTATCAATATAGAAAATAGTCCAGATGAGACTGGGTACCTTTGGGGTGCTATTAATGAATTAAAGAAGGAAGGAAAGAAGAAATGAAAGAAAGGAGGATAGAAAGAAAGATGTAAGGAAATATTCGGAAGAAAGATAGAGAAAAAAGAAATATTAAAACTATGCTTACCTCTAATGATACAATTTTAAATATAGGGAACACTGTTTCACACAAAATGTGTTAAAACTAGTTAATAATTTCAATAAAATTACAGGATTTAAAGTGAACTTAAACTATTTTCTTCTTTGCACAAATATATACAAGAAATTATGAGGGAGGAAACCTCAGGATACCTCAATCCTACATAAAAATGATAGTTATCTAAATAGTGCTGAGGATGAAAAAAATAGTCTTGCCCAGGAAAGACGACACAAATTGGTCATCCATACCAAATGATTTGTCCTGAAATCATATACACATAAATAACATTAGGCAGACTGAACTGGCTGTATTTGCGTACTTGGATAACCCTATGTATGTACATATGTATATATGTGTACATGTATCAGCAATTAATGAAGAGGTAGACCATAAAATTGAAGGAAAATGAGTATGATTAAGGTTTGGAGGGAGGGAATGGGGGGAATTTCATAATTACATTATAATCTCAAAAAGAAAAAAATGAAATCAAGAAAAATATTTAAAATCTATTAAAAATTAAGAATATATACGTAGGTATAAATTTAATCAAGGTGATAAAAGAGATGTATACTTAAAAGTTTAAGACATCAGTGAAAGAATGTGACAAACAAGTTAAGAGAAATTAAAAATCTTGGAATGGAAAGAACTGATATTTTAGATATACCCATGCTCTATTAGCATAAAACAGACACATTGATCAACAGAATATAATTGAAGGCTCTGACATAATTCCACATACCCTTGAACATCTGGTTATTGACAAAGGAGTCAGAATTTCACAATGGAGAAAAGACAGTAGCTTTAACAAATGGAACTGATCAGACTGAATGGGTAAATTTTGAAAAACAAAAATAAATCCATATCTAACTCAACTCTAAATGGATCAAAGACCTCAACATAATACCAAAACCCCCAACTCTTAATAGAAGATGAAGTGGTGAATTGGCTTGAACTCATTGGAATAATAAATTAATTTCTAAACATGACAACAATCATGTAAGCTTTAAGAACAATGATTAATAAATGGTACCTCATGAAAATAAAAGGCTTCTGTTCAGAAAAGAACAGAATCATTCAGAAAAAGTGGCAGCCTACATAATGGGAAAAGAAAATTACCAATTATAAATCAGACAGAAGGTTAATATCTAGACTATGCAGGGAATCTTATGAAAGAAGCAGGAGATAGTAAGATCTGGAGAGGACAGGAGCTCCACAAGGAGAGCAACAGAACCAAAAAATCTGGGCGCAGGGGTCTTTTCTGAGACTGATACTCCAACCAAGGACCATTCATGGAGATAACCTAGAACCCCTGTGCAGATGTAGCCCATGGCAGTTCAGTGTCCAAGTGGGTTCCATAGTAATGGCAACAGTGACTGACTCTGACAGGAACTGATTGGCCTGCTCTTTGATCACCTCCTCCTGAGGGGGGGAGCACCCTTACCAAGCCACAGAGGAAGACAATGCAGCCACTCCTGATGAGACCTGATAGGGTCAGAAGAAAGGCGATGAAGACCTCTCTTAGTGGACTTGGGGAGGAACAAGGATAGAGAAGAAGGAAGGAGGTTTGGATTGGGAGGGGAGAGAAGAGAGAGCTACAAGGGAGATACAAAGTGAATAAACTATATTTAATAAAATAAATTAAATTAAAAATAAATCTTATATGAGACAGTTTCTCCAACCAAGGACCATATGTGGATATGGCCTAGAACCCCTGCTCAGATGTAGCCCATGATAGCTCAGCGTCGAACTGAAGACCCTAGTAAGGGAAACAGGGACTGTTTCAGTCTTGAACTTGATGGCTGGCTCTTTGACCCTCCCCCATACACGCCAGGGAGTAACAGCCTGGCTAGATCCCAGGGGAGGACATTGCAGCCAGCCCTCTGGAGACAAGATGATCAGATGGAAGGGGAGGAGATCCTTCCCCATTGGTGGACTTGGAGGGGGCAGGGAGGAGATGAGGGAGGGTTGGGGAGGGTGGGAGGGGATGAGGGCGGGGTCTACGCATGGGATGCAAAAAACCTAACCTGTGATTGATATAAAAATAAATAAATTTATAAAAAAAACAAAAAAAAAAATAAAAAGCTAAGCTCACAACCAAAATTTAAATATTCTAATAATCACATTTTGAAAATATAAAATGCCATCATCATTTGGCATTTAGTATTCAACATTAAAGTTAATAAAATATTTAAAATAAAAGAATCTGAACATCATGAGAGCATAATACAGCTTAAAAATTGGGAGAGAGTTCTCAAAAGAGGAAATACAAATGAGTGAGAAATTTGTAAAGAATTCTTCAGCACCCTTAGGCTTTAGGAAAATGCAAATTAAATATACTTTGAGATTTCACCTTATCCCAGTCAGAATGACACAAGTCAATAAAAGAAATGAACATGCATGCTGGTAAGGATATAGAGAAATAGTAACAGTAATACTTTTAAATTCTGTGTGGAAGAGGAGAAAGTTGTGCAGTCACTAAAGAAATCAGTGTGGTGTTCCCTCAGGAAGTTGGAAGTTGTCCTAACTCAAGACCCAGCTATACAACTCTTGGGTTCATATTCTGCACTTTACTGCAGTGAAACTTGGTCATCATTGTTCATTGTTGCTTTATTCACAATATCTAGTAATTGGGAAAAGACTAGATGTCTATCAAAAGATGAATGGATTAAAAATGATGAATGATAAAATGATACATTTACACAAAAGAATATTTTTCATTTATTTATTCATCTTTCTTTCTCTTTTTCTTTCTTTCTCTTTTTCTTTCTTTCTTTCTTTCTTTCTTTCTTTCTTTCTTTCTTTCTTTCTTTCTTTCTTTCTTTCTTTCTTTCTTTCTTTCTTTCTTTCTTTCTTTCATCTCTTTATAGCTTGAATCCAGCACTCTTCCTTCTCTCCTTCCAGACCCACTGTCATACCTCCTTCCTCCCCATCCCCAACCCGGAATGTCTGCTATTCATGCATGTACCTTGGTTGGTGGATTAGTCTCTGTAAGTTCCCATAGGCTTAGGTTAGTTTACCCTGAAAGTCTTTTGTCATGTTCTTGACCCCTCTAACTCCATCAGTCCTCTTCCAACACTTGCACAGAACTCCCCAAGACTGGTCTATTGTTTGAATGTTGGTCTCTGCATCGGTTTCCATCTGCCGCTAGATGGAGCCTCTAAGAAGACAGTTATGCTAGGTTCCTGTGTGCAGTCATAGCAAAGTATCTCTAATAGTGACAGGGGTTGGCTCTCCTCCACATTTTGCATCTCAAGTTGGGCCAATCTTTGGTTTACCCTTCCCACAATCTTGGCTTCATCTGGAACAGAAGAATATTTTTAAGCTGTTCAGAAAAATGAAGTTACCATCACAGGTAAATGGATGGAGCTAGAAAACTATCTTTTTAAATATATAATAATCACAGGTTATGTTCTTTGTATCCCATCCATCGCCCCCTTCCGCATTCTGTCCCTATTCCCCCCGTTTCCTCCCTCATCTCCTCCCTGCCCCTTTCCAAGTCCACGGATAGGGGAGGACCTCCTCCCCTTCCATCTAACTCTAGCTTATCAGGTCTCTTCAGGACTGGCTGCAATGTCCTCTCTGTGGCCTAGCAAGGCTGCTTCTCCCTCGGGGGGTGAAACTATCTTTTTAGCAGAAGTAACTTCAACACAAAAACACAAATGTTGCAAGTTGCCTCTAGATGTGAATGTTAGTTTTTAAGCTTTCAATATGTATGTTAAAATCTGATTAAGAACAGACTTTAAGTACCTAGTAAGAGACTAAGCTGGGTGAGGAGAGGATCTTAAAGGAAAGGTAAATGGAATACATTGTTATTGAGAGACAAAGGAGAACCTATAATAAGAGGATTAAATAGGAAGGATTTTGGGAGAAAAGGGTAAATATAGTAAGGAAAGTGAGGAAAACCAGGTAACACTAAAGAAAATTTGAAAAACTATATAAAAACCTACTACAGTGTCTTTTGGTTAACAGAAGCTTTTCAGTTTCATGAGGTCCCATTTATTGATTGTTGATCTTAGAGCCTGTGCTATGGGAGTTCTGTTCAAGAAGTTGTCTCCTGTGCCAATGAGTTCTAGGCTCTTCCCCACTTTTTCTTCTAACAGATTTTGTGTATCTGGTTTTATGTTGAGGTCTTTGATCCACTTGGACTTTAGTTTTGTGAAGGGTGATAAATATGTATCTATTTGCATTTTTCTACAAGTGCACATTCAGTTAGACCAGCACCATTTGTTGAAGATGCTGTCTTTTTTCCATAGTGTGGCTTCTTTGTCAAAAATCAAGTATTCATCAGTGTGTGGGTTTATTTCTGGGTCTTCTGTTCTGTTTCATTGATTCACCATTCTGTTTCTATGCCAATAACATGCAGTTTTTATTACTATTGCTCTGTAGTACAGCTTGAGATCAGGGATGGTGATACCTCCAGACGATCTGTTTTACAGGATCGTTTTGGCAATTCTGAGTTTTTTGTTTCTCCATAAGAAATTGAAATTTTTTCTTTCAAAAATACTGTAAAGATACTGTAAAGAATTGTGTTGATATTTTGATGGGAATTGCATTGAGTCTGTAGATTGCTTTTGGCAGAATGGCAATTTTCACTATGTTAATCCTACCAATCCATGAGCACGGGAGATCTTTCCCTCTTCTGATATCTCCATCAATTTCTTTCTTCAGAGAGTTGAAGTTTTTTTCAAACAAGTCTTTCACTTGCTTGGTTAGAGTCACACCAAGGTACTTTATGTTATTAGTGGCTATTGTGAAGCGTGTTGTTTCCCTGATTTCTTTCTCAGCCATTTTGTCTTTGGTATACAGGAGGGATTCTGATTTTTTTTTTGAGTTAATTTTCTATCCTGCCACTTTGCTGAAGGTGTTCATCAGGTGAAGGATTTCTCTGGTTTAATTTTGGAGTCACTCATGTATACTATCATATCATCTGCAAATAGTGAATCTTTGACCTCTTCCTTTCTGATTTGAATCCCCTTGATCTCCTTTAGTTGTCTTATTGCTTTAGCTAGGACTTCAAGTACTATGTTGAAGAAATATGGAGAGAGTGAGTAGCCTTGCATGGCAAGGATTCTTTAAAGCAAAACACACTGTCATCAGAACAAATCAACAGCTTGCACACTGGGAAAGGATCTTTACCAACCCTATATCTGAGAGAGGGCTGATATCCAGAATATATAAAGAGCTAAAGAAGTTAAAAGGCAATAAATCAAGCAATCCAATTAAAAATGTAGAGGAATATAGAACAGCAGAGAAACACTTAAAGGGATGCTCAACTTCAGAGAGATGCAAATCAAAATGATCCTGAGATTTCACCTTACACCCATCAAAATGGCAGGGGTCTTTTATGAGACAGTTTCTCCAACCAAGTACCATGCATGGATATGGCCTAGAACCCCCGCTCAGATGTGGCCCATGGTAGCTTGGTGTCCAATTGAAGACCCTAGTATGGGGAACAGGGACTGTTTTTGTCATGAACTCGATGGCTGGCTCTTTGACCCTCCCCCATACACGCCAGGGAGTAACAGCCTGGCTAGATCCCAGGGGAGGTCATTGCAGCCAGCCCTGAGGAGACAAGATGAACTGGTGTTAGATGGAAGGGGAGGGGGTCATTTCTCTTTGATGGACTTGGAGGGGGCGGGGAGGAGTTGAGGGAGGGATGAGGAGAGTGGGAAGGAATGAGGGAGGGGGCTATGCCTGGGATGCAAAGTACCGAACCTGTGATTAATATCAAAATAAATAAAATACATTAAAAAATACTCAAGTGACAACACATGCTGGAGAGGTTGTGGAGAAAGGGGAATTCTCCTTTCATTGCTGGTGAGAATGTAAACTTGTACAACCACTTTAGAAATCAATCTGGCACTCTCTCAGAAAACCAGGAATAGTGCTTCCTCAGATCCCAGCTATACCACTCCTAGGCATACATACAAAATATTCTCAAGTACATAACAAGGACATTTGCTCAACCATGTTTGTTGCAGATTTAATCGTAATAGCCGGAATCTGTAAACCACCCAGATGTCTATCAACAGAGGAATGAATACAGAAATTGTGGTACTTTTACACAATGGAATATTACCCAGCAATTAAAAATAAGGGAATCATGAAATTTTCAGGCAAATGGTGGGATCTAGAAAGTATCATCCTGAGTGAGGTATCACAGAAGCAGAAAGACACACATGGTATATACTCACTTATAAGTTGTTACTAGACCTGTAAGGTAGGATAAACATACTAAAATCTGTACACCAAAAGAAGATAAACAAGAAAGAGGACCTTGGATAAAACGATCAATCCTCACTTAGAAAGACAAATGGGATGAACATTGAAAGTAGGAGAAAACAAGTAATGGGACAGGAGCCTACCACAGAGGTCCTCTGAAAGACTCTACCTAGCAGTGTATCAAAGCAGATTCTGAGACTCATAACCAAACCTTTTGCCAGAGTGCAGAGAATCATATGAAAGAAGGGGGAGTTAGTCTGACCTGGAGAGGATAGTAGCTGAACAAGAACCAAATACATCTGGGTACAGGGGTCTTTTATGAGACTGTATTTCCAACCATGACCATGTATGGATATAACCTAGATTCCCTGCTCAGATGTAGCCCATGGTAGCTCAGTATCCAAGTGTGTGTGCTAGTAAGGGGAACTGATATGAACTGAATGGTGGGCTCTTTGACACCCTTCCCCTACTGAGAGAGGAACAGCCTTGCTAGGTTACAAAGGATGACATTGCAACCTATCCTGAAGAGACCTGATAAGCAAGGGTCAGATGGAAGGAGAGGAGGACCTCCCCTATCAGTGGACTTGGAAAGGGGCTGTGAGGAGATAAGGGAGGTAGGGTGGGATTGGCAGGGAATGAGGGAGGGGGCTACAGCTGGGATATAAATTTAATAAACTGTAATTAATATTAAAAGTATTTCAAAAAGAATTTTGAAATGCAAGATAATTTTTATTTCTTTTTGTCTTTCTTTTAATTAAGATCTCTCCAAGATAACACTGTAAGCTAATATAAGCTATTTCTCCAATCGTGAATCACTTTTCATGAATAAAAAAATTAGTTTGTTTGTTCTATACACAAAAAAGAAACCTAATACAATAGTAACTGTCTAAATATATACATATATGAAAAGTTTCTAAATGGAGTTGCCATATAATGGGAGAGACAATGTCCCAATTAGACATCTTATGCCATCAAGTAAAACTTAAACTACCAGGAATTATTTACATCTTCTTGAGGTGTTGGACAAAGAGTTTCTGTTGGTAACTTCCCAAACCTCACCAACTATTTCCACAGCTATTAGTTGCTTCCTACAATCTGATGATAAGGCCCTGTTGATACAGGCTCTACTTATGTTATTGAACAGGGAGATGCAAAGGTGGTATCCAACTAGAATTTTCACCCCTATTGACTAACATTCATGGTGCTTGAAATTATTCTGATTTATACCAGAGGAGAAAGCTAATCACCAGCAGGACAGCTACAAACCTTGCAACTTACAACAGCAACCTGCCTGCAAGTTATGCTAGTGCAATAAACATAAATAATAAATATTATGGGATCAGGCAATTATTTTTGTTTCGATTTAAGACCCACTCTATTAGATACAACTCACAATTTATACTGTTAAAGTGGCCAATAACTTAAGACTAAGTAGTGTTGTAATAGACCTATGGCAAAACTTACTACTATTATTCTTTTAAAGGAACATAGCAATAAACTAACTTTTAATGACACTTTACTATACCCATGGATAAGTGCCTCATTCCATCATCAAAGAAGTTTCTTTTTGCAGCATTTGTGAACTAAAGTAGAGACTCAAATTTGAAAATGTCTGGAGAGTGAGATATTTTAGAGCACTTACTCCGAAGAGGGGATATCTTCTTTAAATCCCTTCCCTCATGGCTCAAGGAACTCTGTGTAAGGAGAAGCAGAACAACTGTAAGAGCAGCAGTGATGGAAGATGCCAAGGGAGCAGTGTATTCCTGACACACAGGATGAAAGACATATGAATTCATAAAGACTTTAGCAACACACATAAGACCTGTACGTGTTCAAGCCAGATGGGGTCTCATCACTGATAGCGGCCATAAATATTATATACCACTGTTAACTGAGAAACTATTTACAATCATGGTTTTTGTTTGTTTTTATTTTGGGTTGTGTGTGTGTTATTTGGAGTTTTTGGTTGTCAGTTTGTGCTTTATTGAGAGAATAAGAATGAAATAACAATTGAACAGGAAGTTGGTGGTTAAGGATGTGGGGAGGATCTGGGAGAGGGGAAATACATGATAAAATGTATTATATGAATTTTTAAAATAAAAATATGTCCATGTTAACCAGAGTGATAGTCATAATGCAGTCTTATCAAAATTCCAATAACACAGGGAAACAAACAGTAGCACTCTGTCTGTACAGGGACTAGAGGGAAACAAGCATTCAGGCCTCTGGCACCAGGTTGGATTATCAAATTCCAGGTTACAATGCTTCCAATTTCCAGAAAGATCAGAGATCACCTGGCCACAAGATGTCCAGCTCATGTGGGACCAAAGAACACCCAGTGACCAGGAACTTGGTTCAGTGGCCTCAGAAGTCAGTATGCACCCAAATTTCAGTTTCAGTTTGTCAAGATTTCTTTATGAGGCTGGAGCTTGTTTCTAATGATCTCTGAATTTACTGTGGGTGTGGGGTTCTGAATTCTGAGGTTCTAGAAGTCACTGCATTATACTACAGTATACAGAATCTATAATGGCGTGGTCTCAGTGGTAGTTATGTGCCTGTGGCTCTAAGTACAGCCTTAAGACAGTACATTTAGTATTCCACCTTCATCAGGCTCATATAAGATAGATGATAAGATATTGATTCATTTAGTCCTCAGAGTGCATCCCTAAATTTGTCCTATTGATACATAACTGATCACCTTAGCAACTCAAGTTGATAGTCAACACCAAATTTTTTCAAGTTTCCATAGTTGAAATTCAGTCAGATATTCTTCTAGAAATAATCTTAAAAACCATTCCCCATCAAAACTTGGGTATCTTCAAGAATCAGGGGGAAAAAGAATGTGGTGGATGACTGCAAGGAGACAACAGTGTTTTCTAGATAAATCAGTAATGATACACATATGAACTCACAGAGACTATGATACGCACAGTAGATGGGACACACACAGACACACACACAGAAGACCTGCATAAGTTCAAACCAGACAAAATACCAACACAAAGAAGGGGAAGAAGATATAAATTCCTAGTCCTGACCAAGAAACTACTTGCAATTGATAACTTCTAGGGAGGGGAAAACCAATTTTCTTCAATGGCATATCACTGAATATATCAACCATCCTCCAGAGCAGCCCCCATGCCAACAAGCAGGTGGCCAACACAAAATGAACTTCCTGTTTTGTGTGGGGGGGGGTTGTGAGTGACTTAATTTTACTTTGCTTTTATTATTTTGTTTGGTTATTTTTTACCTTGTTGGATTTTTCATTTGTGTGTTTGCTTGTTTTCATTTTAGAGAGTGAGAAAGAGAGAGAGAGAATGAAGTTAGATGAGTAGGGAGATGAAGAGGATCTAGGAAGAGCTCATGGGGGTAAACATGACTGAAATATATAAAAATATCTTAAGAGAAAAAGAAAGTGAAAATGAAACTTGTAATTATATCAAAGAAAATAATTATAGAAACAGCAAAAGCAGTGACTGAAAATTTTTGTTACAAAAGGCATATTATTTAAAATAATTGGATATATGAGAATAAAATACAACTAAACAAGTTGAACATGAGGGTTTTTAGGAAAGAGGGTAGAAAGTTGGTCAAACAGTATAGGGATGAATCTTGGAAGAGTTTGGGGAATTGGGATGACTTTGGTCAAAATAAATTGTATATTTTCAAAGAATTGATTTTAAAAAGAATAGACCATTAAATTGAAAAAAAGAGATGAAATTGTATGAGCCAGGTAAAACAAAATCAGATTTAGAAAGACAAATACAGTATTTTTTTCCAAACATATGAAATGTAAGAAAAATGTCAATTAAATAGGAAGAGTATAAAAGTGTAGTTACCAAAGCAGAAGAGGTAGGTCAAAAGATGTAAGTCAAAGGTTACTAAGTTATATCTATATATAATAAATAAGTGTTGACATGTATGTACATTAAAAGGAGTACAATTCCTATTGTATCCTACATAAACAATTTCTATAGAAAGTAGAAAGCAAATTTTCAGTATAGTGCTCTTAATACAAAAAGATGGTGGCTATGTAAAATAGTACAGTTAGTTATGAGTTGACTCATAAATTGAAAAGTAATGTTAAACACCTTAACTGTACACAATAAAATTTGATCTTTAGTTCTCTGAGAAAGGGGTGATGATAGCAGGCACTTCAATGGAGTACAAGGGAACATTTGGGAGTGGTAAGTATGATCTCTTTTTAATAAATGTATTCATTTATTCATTTTACATCCTGATCACAGACCCAAAGAGTAACAAGAAGGGCCCAAGGGAGTACACTTGAATCCCGCCAAGAAGGGGAAGTAGAATCTATGTTGAAAGTGGCTTAAGAGAGGGATTGGGGAGGAGAGGGTCGAGGGTGGGAATCAGAGGTTGGGAGAGCAGGTGGTGGTAATGGGGAGGCAATAGGGCTGGAAGAGAGAAGGGAAACCAAGGGAGGAGGACACCTCTGAGACAAACTGGAGGCTTAACAACAGAGTAGAGTGCTGGGTGGATACGAGGGTGACCCTAGTTGAGACTGCTAGCTGCAGAGGACATGGAGTGTGAAATGGCCACCTCCTTGCCAGGCATGACTTCTAGTGGAGGGAGGTGGACAACAACCCACCAACAAAACCTTTGACCCAAAATTTGCACTGTTTAGAGGTTGTACAGGGATAAAAATGAAAAAAAAATGGGGGACTAGTCAACCAATAATTGGCCCAATCTGAGGAAAAAGCCAACCCCTGACAATATTAATGATACCCTGCTATGTTGCTTTCAGAAAGGAGCCTAGCATGATTGTCCTTTCAGAGGCTCCACACAGCACAGAACGAAGGAGATGCTAAACCCACAACTGGATGTTATGAAGAGCTATAGTAGTCTTGTGGAGGAAAGTGGGGGAGGACAGAAGGTCCTGGAGGGTACAGGAACCCCCAAAGAACTATGCTATCCTAATCACAGTATTTTAGGTACCTATAATCTACTCTATTTAGTAATATCTCAATAAAATATTTTTTCAAAATCTTGCATTAAAATCACCTGGAGCTTTTAATTTATTGCTACTGGGTCTTGCTATGAAACAACAGAGGGTCTGGTACTCACTATGTAGCTTGAATTGGACAGTAACTTATAATAATATTCCTACCTTAGCTTCCCAAGTCATGTGCTTACAGGCTTATGACACCACAGCCAGGTTGGAGCCCTTTATCTACAGACTGGGGCACCTGCCACATTTTAATTTCAGTATATCCTAAGTAGGACTTGATATTTCTAATATAATTCCACACAAGCTGAAATTCCAAATAGTATTCCTTTAGAACACTACTATTGGGGGAAAAACTTATTCCTTTCAACAAATTAACTGAAAGAGGAAAAAAAAACCAGAAAGATGGACCCACAGATTAAAGGAGAAATAAGAAATAAATGAACCACTTGCTATATGAGGTTATTGTATACTGATCCAATCAATACAGCTACAAAATATTGGGGAGAGAATCGAAAGAATATGGATTTTCATACTACTGGGCTTGCTATAATAATCCATTTTTTTAAAAATAGGAACAAATTTATTCTAACATTGAATGCATTAATAAAGGTTTTCCAGTGAGGTCAATCCAATAGGGTGCACCCACGTGCTTGTGTGTGTGTGTGTGTGTGTGTGTGTGTGCCTGTGTGTGTATGCATGCCTCCTTTCATGTGTGTGTTTATTATAACAAACTTGGTTGTGTGATTGTAGAGGCTAGCAAATACCAAGATCAATGAAACATGATGCACAGTAGCAGCAGGCCTCAGCTCTAGTATTAAGGCTGACAAGTACCAGGATTCAGAATTTTCATTTGCATTCAAGAGGACGAAAAACAAAAGTTGATCTCACAGCACATCAGCAACCTGGTATGAATAATTGTATCTAACAAAAGGAAAAATTGATATATATTTTAAAATATGATCATAGCATTATGTTTATGTTACTTTAAAGTCATAGAGATATATGCAATTTATGGATAATATACTGAGATGGATAGTCTATATTTTATGATTTGGATGTGATTTAATTAGGTGATTGGATTTCCCAAGGTATACATTATAACTAAAACCTTTTCTCCCAGCATACAATTATTTGGAGGTAATGGAACCTTTGAATCGTATATGGTAGATTATCACCATTGCTTTGGAGATGCCCTTGAGGTTATTTGTAGACCCTAGGCTTTTCTGATAACTTAAAAAATATATCAGATATTAAACATATATTTGCACATGAGAATGAGCACACATGTGTACACCTGGAAACACATCTCCTTATGCTACATTGTACCATTTGCCAGAGTCAGAAATTGTGCCACTTTGGATTTCCTGCCTCCAAAACTGTGAGCCAAAATTCCACCTTTATAAATTTTGTTTCCTTAAATAGTTCATGGAAGTAACACAAAACTCAGAAAAAAGGACAAGTGGTAGACAAAAGGGAGACAAGTAGAGAGATAAAAATAAAACTAGAAAAATATTTGTTGTGAGTTCAAAATTGTTCCTATTTTCTTTTGAAAAATATGGAAATTCATCATGGTAGTGTCTTTTTTCCTGTATAAGCAGGAAAGATTCAATAAGAGAGGTTCATTTATATGTATATATACATATATATGAATGTAAAGATATATGTATGTTTTTAATAATAATAAATTTGAAGGTAATCATATGAAAGAAGGGGGAGTTAGTAAGACCTGGAGAGGACAAGAGCTCCAAAAGGACTAAATATATCTGGCCACAGGGGTCTTTTTCTGAGACTGACCTAGGTTCATGGATATAACCTAGAACCCCTGCTCAGATGTAGTACATGGTAGCTCAATATCCAAGTGTGTTCCCTAGTAAGTGGAACAGGGACTGTCTCTGACATGAACTCAATGGCTGGCTCTTTGTCCTCCCTCCCCCCTTGCTAGGCCATAGAGGAGGACATTGTAGCCAGTCCTGATGAGCCCTGATGGGCTAGGGTCAGATGGAAGGGGAAGAGGACCTCCCCTATCTTTGGACATAGAGAGGTGCAGGGAGGAGATGAGGAAGGGAGGATGGGATTGGAAGGGGATGAGGGAGGGGGCTACAGTTGGGATACAAAGTTAATAAACTGTACTTAATATAAAAATAAAAAATTAATTAAAAAATAATAAATGACACTGGAATGCCATGAAACAATTGAAACTAGAAAGAAGCATATAAAACTTCTGAATCGATTTGTATGCACAAAGGAGACAAATAAAAGGAAAGGGGAAAAACTGATAATTTCCTTAGCTGGCGAGGTACCAACTCCTAAAGTCTGGCTCAGTTCAATACAAACCGGATTTACAAGCAGTACATTTCTCAAATTGAGAGAGCAGTCAGAGACAACTTTACATATACTCAGGGTAATTCATTTGGAACTGCCTGAATCAGCTGTCATGATACTGTTTCTTTTTCTCAGAAATACCCAGACTGTCAAAGGATTTCCAAAATACCAGAACAAAAAACTACCATACCATAAATGCAAAGAAACTCTGTTCAATACATAAAACCTATCACTGTTTCATTGTGTAAATGTATCACAACTGCTGTATCAATTCCTCCCTTGAGGGACATTTGGGTTGTTTCCAGATTCTGGCTATTATGATTAAAACTACTATGAACACGTTTGAGCATAGTACATGAACATAGTACTAGAACATGGTTGTTGTATATTTGAGCATATTTTGGATATATACCTAGGAGTGGTATAGATGGATACTGAGGAAGCACTCTTCCTAATTGTGTAAGAAAACGCCAGATTGATTTACAAAGCAGTTGTGCAAGTTTATATTCCCACCAGCAATGAAGGAGGGTTCCCCTTTCTCTAATTTCTCTCCAGAATGTATTGGCACTTGAGTTTTTGATTTTCGCCATTCTGATGGGTGAAAGATGAAATCTCAGCATCGTTTTGATTTGCATTTCCCTGAGGACTAAGGATGTTGAGCAATTCTTTATGTGTTTGTTTCTCTGCCATCTGATATTCCTCTATTGAGAATTGTCTGTTTGGCTCTGTAGCCCGTTTATAAATTGGATTATTTGATTTGTTGCTTTTTAGCTTATTGAGTTCTTTATATATTCTGGATAATAGCCCTATTTCAAAACTAGGGTTGGTGAATATCCTTTCCCAGCCTGTAGGCTGTGGTTTTGTTCTGATGGCTGTTCCTTTCTTTTACAGAAGCTTTTCAGTTTCATGAGGTCCCATTTACTGACTGTTGATCTTAGAGCATGTGCTGTTGGTGTTTTGTTCAAAAAGTTGTCTCCAAAAAAAAAAAAAAAAAAAGGAAATCATGAAATCTGCCAGCAAATTGTGAGAACTAGAAAAGATCATCTTGAGTGAGGTATCCCAGAAGCAGAAAGACACGCATGGTGTATACACACTTATAAGTGGGTATTAGACTTATACTATAAGATAAATATATTAAAATATGTACACCTAAAGAAGCTAAGGGTAAGGTGATCAATCTTTATGCAGAAAGGCAAACAGTACTGACATCAGAACATGGAGAAAAAAGGGAACAAGTCAGGAGCGTACCACAGAGGGCCTCTGAAAAACTCTACCCAGCAAGGTATCAAAACAAATGCTGAGACTCATAGCCAAACTTCGGAGAGATTGCAGGGAATCTTATAAAAGAAGTGGGAGATAGAAAGACCTGGAGGGTTCAGAAAGTCTACAAGAAGAGCAACAGAACCAAAAAATATCTGGGTAAAGGGGTCTTTTCAGAGACTGATATTCCAACCAAGGACCATGCATGGAGATAACCTAGAAACAATGCACAGATGTAGCCCATGGCAGTTCATTCTCCAAGTGGGTTCCTTAGTAAAGGGAACAGGGGCTGTCTCTGACATGAACTCATATATATAAAGAACTCAAGAAGTTAAAAAGCAACAAATCAAGTAATCCAATTAAAAATGGGCTATAGAGCTAAACAGAGAACTCTCAGTGGAGGACTGTAGAATGGCAGAAAAACACTTAAAGAAATGCTCAACGTCCTTAGCCATCAGGGAGATGCATATCAAAACGACTCTGAGATTTCACCTTACACCTGTGAGAATGGCTAAGATCAAAAACTCACGTGACAACACATGCTGGAGAGGATGTGGAGAAAGGGGAACCCTCCTCCATTGCTGGTGGGAATGTAAACTTGTACAACCACTCTGGAAATCAATTTGGCGTCTTTTTATACAATTAAGAATAGTGATTCCTCAAGATCCTGCTATACCACTCCTAGGCATATATACAAAATAAGTTCAAGTACACATCAAGGACATTTGTTCAGCTATGTTCATACCTGCTTTATTAGTAATAGCCAGAATCTGGAAACAAGCCAGATGTCCCTCAGTTGAGGAATGGATACAGAAATTGTGGTACTTTTACACAATGGAATACTACTCAGCAATCAAAAAGGAGGGAATCATGAAATTTGCCGGCAAATGGTGGGACCTGGAAATAATCATCCTGAATGAGGTATCCCAAAAGCAGAAAGACACACATGGTATATACTCACTTATATAGACCTATAAGATAGGATAAACATATTGAAATCTATATACCTAAAGAAGATAAACAAGAAAGAGGACCTGTGGTTAATTCCCACTTAGAAAGTCAAATGGGATGGACATTGGATGTAGAAGTAAACAAGTAGCAGGACAAGGGCCTACCACAGAAGGCCTTGGAAAGACTCTACCTAACAGGGTATCAAAGCAAATATTAAGAAACATAACCAACCCTTTGGCAGAGTGCAGGGAATCATATGAAAGAAGGGGGAGTTAGTATGACCTGGAGAAGTCAGGAGCTCCGCAACGACCAAATATATCAGGGCACAGGGGTCTTTTATGAGACTGTCTCTCCAACCAAGGACCAGGTATGGATATAACCTAGAACCCCTGCTTGTATGTAGCAAATGGTAGCTCAATATCCCAGTGGGTACACTAGTAAGGGGAACAGGGACTATTTTGGACATGAACTCAATGGCTGGCTCTTCGACCTCCCCACCCCCTAAGAGAGGAGCAGCCTTGCTAGGACACAGAAGAGGACATTGTAGCCATTCCTGAAGAGATCTGATAATACAGAGTTAGATGGAAGGGGAGGAGTTCCTCCGATATTGGTGGACTTGGAAAGGGGCAGGGAAGAGATGAGGGAGGGATGGAGGGGGATAGGAAGGGAATGCAGGAGGGGGCTACAGCTGGGATATAAAGTTCATAACCTGTGATTAATATAAAATAAAAATGTTAAAAAAAGAAAACAACCATGATCACAGCAACCAGGATAGGATTTGTTTGCATAAAGCTTACAGTCCTCTATGGAGGAAACCTAGGGTTGAAACTCCAAGCAGGAACCCTCAGGCAGGCACTGAAGCAGAGAACACGGAAGAACAGTGTCCACTGTTTCATTTCTAGGCTCATATTCAGCTACCTTTGTTATAAAGCTCAGGTCCACCTGTCTAGGGACGGTCTGCTAACAGTGGGTTGGACCATCCTCATCAATCAGAAATCAAGAAAATCCTACAGACACTCCCACAAGCTGAACTGAGGTTGTATTTCATTAAGGTTTCTTCTCCTTTGGTATATAAAGTTGACAGTCTGGATAAGACATCACAGATTTCAAGCACAATGAAGGCTGGGGTCATTTCAGTGATAAAGTGCTTTCTTGCCTGCTAGGACCATGGGTTCAGCCTCCATCAAGAGAGAACAAAGCCCTTAATAACAACAAATAGACTAGGGGAAATGATCCTCGTGAGTTATCACTTTGAGTACTTCAAGGAAGAGCCCAACATCCGTCATTAACACACTTTGACCACTTTCCATGTCTTTAATCTGTGTTTTTCATTTGCTCTATCATTTTTCTCTTAGAAACAGACTTGAGATAAGTCTTGATATGTAGCACAGGCTGGCTTCAAATTTGCAATCTGACCCTGGTTGGTTGGGTTTAAAGGAGTGATTTTCCTGTGTTTGCCTTTCAAACTCCTAGATCACAAGAAATTGCCACCTCAACTTGTTTTGAAAAGCTCTCTTTCAGGTTTGCTGAAAGTTACATGACAAATACACCTTACCTTGAATTTATTATATTTACAATGTAATTCATGAAATATTCCACAGTTGGGTTTATTGCCCTAATCTTTATGTTCTCAACTGCTCGTAATAATACAAATTTATTAAAACTAATACAATCATTTAATAAAAAAAAGAAATTAGGGAAACTACACAATTCACAATGGCCACAAATAACATAAGGTACCTTTTTGTGACACTAACCAACCAAGTGAAAGACCTGTTTGAAAAAAATTTCAAGTTTTTGAAGAAAGAAATTAAAGAAATTATCACAAGATGGAAAGATGTCCCATGCTCATGGATCGGGAGGATTAACAAAGTGAAAATGACCATCCTGCCAAAAGCAATCTACACATTCAATGCAATTCTCATCAAAATACCAACACATTTCTTTACAAAACTTGAAAGAACAATTCTCAACTTCATGTGGAAAAACAAAAATCCCAGAATTGCAAAAACTATCCAATACAACAACAAATCGTCCTGAGGTATCTCCATCCTTGATCTTAAGCCGAAATACAGGGCAAAGAGTAATAAAAACTGCAATTCTATACTCCTTTATCAAGAACCAAAAAATCTGAGCACAGGGGTCTTTCCTGAGATACTCCAACCAAGTACCATGCATGGAGAAAACCTACAACCCCTGAACCATGTAGCCCATGGCAGTTCAGTGTCCAAGTGAGTTCCATACTAATGAGAACAGGGGCTGCCTCTGACAGGAACTGATTGGCCTACTCTTTAATCACCTCTCCCTGATGGGGGAGCAGCCTTAGCAGACCACAGAGGAAGACAATGCAGCCACTCCTGATGAGATATGATAGACTAGGATCAGAAGGAAGGAAAAGAAGACCTCCCCTATCAGTGGACTTGTGGAGGGGCATGCATGGAGAAGGGGGTAGAAAGGAGGGACTGGCAGATGAGGGAGGAGAGAGCTACAGGGGGGATACAAATTAAATAAAGTGTAATTATTAAAAAATAAATTTAAAAAACCTGCATAGTACTGGCATAGAAACAGAATGGTGGATCAATGGAACTGAATCAAAGACCCATAAATAAACCCAGACACCTAAAGATAATTGATTTTTGACAGAGAGGCCAAAATCATACAATGGAATAAAGAAATCATCTTCAACAAATTATGCTAGTCTAACCTGATGTCTACATGTAGAAAATGCAAATAGATCCATAATTATCTTCCTTCACAAAACCAAAGTCCAAGTGGATCAAAGACCTCAACATAAAGCCAGAGACATGAAATCCCTTAGAAGAAATAGTGGAGAAGAGCTTTGAACTTGGGACAGGAGACAATTGCCTGAACAGAATACTAACGGCACAGGCCTAAGATCAAGAATCAAAAAAATGGGCCCTCATAAAACTGAAAAGTTTCTGTGAAGCAAAGGACAATGTCATCAGAACAAAGTGACAGCCTATAGACTGGGAAAGGATCTTCACCAACCCTAATTCTGACAGAGGGCTAATATCCAGAATATATAAAGAACCCAAGAAGTTAAACAGTAACAAATAAAGTAATCCAACTAAAAAAAGGGGGTAGAGAAAAGAGAATTCTCAATAGAGGATTATCGAATGGCATAGAAACACTTAAGGAGATGCTCAATGTCCTTATCCATGAGGGAGATGCAAATCAAAACGACCCCAAGATTTCACCTTATACCCATCAAAATTGCTAAGATCAAAAACTCAAGTGACAGCACATGCTGGAGAGGATGTGGAGAAAGAGGAACCCTCCTTCATTGCTGGTAGGAATGTAAACTCATACAACTACTCTGAAAATCAATTTGGCCCTTTCTTAGACAATTAGGAATAGTGATTCCTCAAGATCCAGCTATACCACTCCTGGGTATATATCTAAATTATGCTCAACTACACAACAAGGACATTTGTTCAACCATGTTTATAGCAACGTTATTCATAATAGCCAGAACCTGGAAACAATCCAGATGACTCTCAACTGAGTAATGGATACAAAAATTATGGTACATATACACAATGGAATACTACACAGTGAAGAAACTATAATTAAAATAAAAATAAAAAGAATTAATTTAAAAAAGATATTATATAGAGAAACACAGATGACCAACCATCAGAAATATGTAAATTTGTCATAAAAATATTGCTAAGTAAGTTTCAACTTCAACAACTAGTCAGCTTAGATAATGAAATAAATCTGAATGAGTCTTCAAAATTGTCAAAATGACTGTGCAATTAACCAAAAAGGTTTTTGAATGCCTAAAATCAGTGTTTTATCCAAGTAAATGTGTAATGAATGTATTTTTGTTGTAAGAAAGTAGGCTTTTATTTAATAAATAAAATGCATGTGATTGAATAAAAAATGTAAAAAAAAATTAAAAACCTATCAGTGAATAGTATGAGTATGCAGTATTTACTTAATCTATCCTGGTTTAGTAAAACCTTTGGTTTTATAATTTTCTCTTACTCTCCACTATATCGTGGAAGAAAGGATATATTTAAAGCTCTTTTAATTTTTTATTTTAATTTTTATTAATTACACTTTATTCACTTCGTATCCCCTCAAATCCCCTCCTCTCCCCCTCCCAATCACAGCTTCCCTCCTCCTTCTCCACACATGCCTCTCCCCAAGTCCACTGATAAGGGAGGTCCTCCTCTCCTTCCTTCTTATCCTAGTCTATCAGCTCTCAGCAGGAGTGGTTGCATTGTCTTCCTCTGTGGCCTGGTAAGGCTGTTCCCCAATCAGGGGGAGGTGATCAAAGAGCAGGCCAATCAGTTCATGTCAGAAGCAGTCCCTCTTCCCATTATTATGGAACCGACTTGGACCCTGAACTGCCATGGGCTACATCTGTGCAGGGGTTCTAGGTTTTCTCCATGCATGGTACTTGGTTGGAGTATGAGTCTCAGGAAAGACCCCTGTGCTCAGATTTTTTGGTTCTGTTGCTCTCCTTGTGGAGTTCCCATCCTCTCCCTATCTTACTATTTCCCACATCTTTCATTAGATTCCATGCACTCTTCCCAACATTTGGCCATAAGTCTCAGCATCTGCTTTGATAGTCTGCAGGAGAGACCCTTTCAGAGGCCCTCTGTGGCAGGCTCCTACCTTGATCCTTATTTTCTCCTTCTTCTGATGTCCATTCTCCTTGTCTTTCAGGATGGCGATTGAGCAGTTTAGCCAGTCCTTGCTCTTGATTAGTTTCTTTAGGTGCACAGATTTTAGTAGGTTTATCCTATATTATACGTCTATATGAGTGAGTATAGACCGTGTGTGTTTTTCTCCTTCTGGGATAGCTCACTCAGGATGATGTTTTCCAGTTCCCACCATTTACTTGAAAATTTCATAATATCTTTGTTTTTTATTGCTGAATAGTATTCCATTGTGTAGATGTACCACAATTTCTGTATCAATTTCTCAGTTTAGAGGCATTTGGGTTTTTTCCAGCTTCTGGCTATTACAAATAAAGCTGCTACAAATATGGTTGAGCAAATATCTTTATTGTGTACTTGAGCCTCTTTTGTATATATGCCTAGGAGTGGTGTAGCTGGATCTTAAGGAAGCAGAAAACTCAAGTGACAACACATGCTGGAGAGGATGTGGAGAAAGGGGAACCCTCCTCCATTGCTGGTGGGAATGTAAACTTGTACAACCACTATGGAAATCAATCTGGCACTTTCTCAGACAACTAGGAATAGCTTCCTTAAAGCTCATTTTTAAAAAAATATATTTTATTTTATTGATTACAATTTATTCACTTTGTATTCTTGATGCAGCCTCCTCCCTTGTCTCCTCCCAGTTCCATCCATTCTCCTTCTTCTCTCCCTATGCCTTTTCCTAGTCCCCTGATAGGGAAGGACCTCCTTTCCTTCTATATAAACATAGCCTATCAACTCTCATCAAGGCTGTCTGTATCATCTTCCTCTGTGGCCTGGCAAGGCTGCACTCCCAGTGGTAAGTGATCAAAGAGTCAGTCACTGAGTTCATGTAAGGTACAGCCCCTGTATCCCTTACTAAGAACTTAGTTGGGAACTGAGCGGCCTATGATCTTTCTCTGCACAGGGATCTATGTCTTCTCCATGCAAGGTCCTTGGTTGGAGTAGCTCTCTCTGCAGGCCCCCTTGAGCCCATTGAATTTGGCTCTGTTGTTCATCTTGGGGAGTGCCTGTCCCCTCCTGGTCTTTCTATCTTCCTCTTCTTCCATGAGGATTCTGGCACTCTGCTCAAATTTTGGCTATGACTCTCAGTATCTCCTTCGATATCCTGGTGTGTAGAGTCTTTCAGAGGTCCTCTGCGGAAGGCTCATGTCCTGTTCCTTGTCTTCTCTTGCTTCCTATGTCTATCTTCTTTGCCCTTCTGAATGAGGATTAAGAATATTCCCAAGGGTACTCCTTGTTGTTTAGCTTCTTTTGGACTATAGGTTTTAGTATGTTTATCCTTCATTATATGGCTATTTTCAACTTCTAAGTGAGTATATACCATATGTGTCTTTCTTCTTCTGGGTTACTTCTGCTTCTGGGATACCTCACTCAGGATCTCTTCTAGTTCCCACCATTTGTCTGCAAATTTCATGATTTCCTTGTTTTTAATTGCTGAGTAGTGAGTAAATGTACCACACTTTCTGTATCCATTCCCTCAAGGTTGTTCCCAGATTCTGGCTATTACAAATAAAAGTGCTATGAACATAAGGCTCTAAGATCAGTAATTAATAAATGGGACCTCATAAAACTGAACAGCTTCTGTAAAGCAATGAACACTGTCATCAGAACAAAATGACAGCCTACAGATTGGAAAAGGATCTTCACCAAACCTGCATCTGAGAAAGGGCCAATATCCTGAATAAATAAAGAACTTAAGACGATAAAAACAAACCAAGTAATCCGATTAAAAATGGGGTACAGCACTAAACAGAGAATTCACAAGAGAGGAATATCGAATGGCAGAGAAACACTTAAAGAAATGTTAAAAGTCTTTAGTCATCAGGGAAGTGCAAAATCAAATGACCCTGAGATTTTACCTCCTACCCATCAAAATGGCTAAGATCAAAATCTCAAGGGCTGATACATGCTGGGGAGGTTATGGAGAAAGGGGTACCCTCCTCCATTGCTGGAAGGAACATAACCTTGTACAAGCACTTTAGAAATCAATCTAGCACTTTCTCAGCAGATTAGGAGTGTTGCTACCTCAAGATTCAGCTATACCGCTTCTAGGCATATACCCAAACGATGCTCAACCATTCAATTAAAGCCCAATTTACTTTTACTAATATATTTTTTAAATGTCCTTCTCCATTTTATGTTTTAAACTAGAAAATTGATCATTTTTGAATGAATTTATTTATTTTTAAGTAATTTATTTATTTTTATATTAATCACAGGTTATATATTTTGTATCCCAGCCATAGCCCTCTCCCTCATTCCCTCCCACTCTCCCTATCCCTCCCTCATCTTCTCCCTGCCCCCTCCATATCCACTGATAGGGGAGGACCTCCCCCCTTCCCTCTGACCCTAGCTTATCATGTATCTTCAGGACTGGCTGTAATGTCCTCTTCTGGGATCTAGTTAGGCTGCTCCTCCCTCGGGGGGGGGGGCGGGGGGGGCGGTCGACAAGCTAGCCATTGAGTTCATGACCGAAATAGTCCCTGTTCCTCTTACTAGGGTACCCAGTTGGGTACTGAGCTACCATGGGCCACATCCAAGCAGGGGTTACAGTTTGTATCCATACACGGTCCTTGGTTGGAGAAACAATCTCATAGCTATACCACTCTTTGGCATATATCCAAAAGATGCTCAAGTACACAACAAGGACATTTGCTCAACCATGTTCGTAGCAGCTTTATTCATAATAGCCAGAACCTGGAAACAAGCCAGATGTCCCTCAGTTGAGGAATGGATACAGAAATTGTGGTACTTTCACACAATGGAATACTACTCAGCAATGAAAAATGAGGAAATCATGAAATTTGCAGCGAGTGGTGGGACCTGGAAATGATCATCCTGAGGTGAGGTATCCCAGAAGCAGAAAGAAACATATGGTATATACTCACTTATATAGGCCTATAGGATAGGATGGACATGCTGAAATCTATACACCTAGGGAAGATAAGCAAGAAGGAGGACCCAGGGTGGGATGATCAATCCTCACTTAGATGGACAAATGGGGTGGACATTGAATGTAGGAGAAAACAAGCAACAGGACAGGAGCCTACCACAGAGGGACTCGGAAAGACTCTAACAATGTATCAAAGCAGATATTAAGACTTACAACCAAGCCATGGCCAGAGTGCAGGGAATCATATGAAAAAAAGGGGGAGTTAGTAAGACTTGGCGAGGACAAGAGCTCCACAAAGACCAAATAGATCAGGGCACAGGGGTCTTCTAGAAAATTGATCTTAACCAGGCAAAATTATCTATGTGTCTAACAATTCTACCTTAGCACAATTTATTTATTTGTTTGTTTTCAATTTACATCTCACTAATAGCTCCCTCCCTCTTCTCCTCCCTCTCCCATCCACCCTCAGGCATCTCCCTCACCTTATGTTCTCAGAATAGGGCAACCCTTCTATCCAGATACCCCAGCTCATCTATTCACGTGAAGATTGACTTCATCTTCCTCCTGTGTGGCCTGGTTGGGCAGTTCCATCAGGGGAAAGTGATAAAATATGAATAACTTTATCCATGTCAGAGATATTCCCCACTCTGCTGACTATTGGGCCCATATGAAGCCTAAGATGCCCATCAGTTATTTATTAGTAGAGGACCTAGATTCAGTCCATGCATTATCCTTGGTTTATGCTTCAGATTCCATAGGCCACTCTGGGCCCTGGTTGATTGGCTCTGATAATCCTTGTTCCCACTCTTCCACCAGTACTTCTGTCTTTTCTATTTCCTCTTCTGACTGAGATTTATGTCTCTTCCCTAGGGTCCTGTTGCTTATTTTCATGTGTTCTGTATATTGTAGTATGTCTATCCTGCACTATATGACTAAAATCCGCTTATAAGTGAGTACATACCATGTGTGTTTTTCTGGGTCTGTGTTACGTCATTCAGGATTTTCTTTTCCTAGTTCCATCCACTTGCCTGCAAATTTCATGAATTCTTTAATTATTAATGGCTGAGTAGTATCCCATTGTGTGCCACAGTTTCTTCATCCGTTATTTGGTTGAGGTACAACTAACTTGTTTCCATTTTTGGCTATTATGAATAGAGCTGTTATGAACATTGTTAAGCAAATGTCCTTATTGTATGGTGGAGCATATTTCAAGTGTGTGCCCAGGAGTGGTACAGGTGGGTCTTGAGATATGGTTAATCCCAGTTTTCTGAGAAAGCGCCAGACTTATTTCTGAAGTGGTTGTACAATTTTCTGATAGTAGAAAGTGAGAAAGAAAGAGAACACATGAAATAAAATTATATTAACTCAACAAATTACTTTTCAACATGATTCATTTTTCTCTGCTTAGTTCTAAGTTTATCCCAATATTAAAATAAGAAATGAGTCACTTTTTAAATTTTATAAGCATTTAAAATCTCTGGTTAAATCATTAATCTAATCTATCTTTAAGTATACATATACACATATATGGACCAATAAAATGCACTTTAAATATATCCTTTATTTTCCAACACACACACATGCAAAAATACACATACCCATAACTGCAAAACACTAACGCAGGTACTATTATCATTTTAAGGTATTTTCCTTTCCCTTTGTTTTACATGTTCACAGATTTATATGTATATGTGTGTATATATATATATATATATATATATATATATTTGAAAGCACCATTTAATTGAAAACGTTGTATGATAAAATATTTTGCTAAAAATATAAGGAAGGAAATATTTTTTAAATTTTAATTTTTATTAATTATAATTTATTCACTTTGTATCTCCACTGTAGCTCCCTCCCTTCTCCCCTTCTCCTTCTCCTCCCATTCCCCTCCCCAAGTGCACTGACAGGGGAGGTCCTCCTCCCCTTCCCTCTGATCCCAGTCTATCAGTTCTCATCAGGACTGGCTGAATTGTCTTCCTCTGTGGCCTGGCAAGGTTGCAACCCCCTCAGGTTGAGGTGATCAAAGAACAGGTCTAATACCATCAGCTTAACATAGGACTTTAAAATTATTATTGAGGTTCATTTTCTCTTAATTTTTAAATTTTTATAAGTCTTATTTTACCCTTTCTTTAAACTGTGTATGTTTTTCATATAACTCCATAGCTTTAATATAAAAATCTAAAAGCAAACAAACAGAAAGGAGTGGTATAATTCTAATTAAATAGAATCATAATATTTTGTTGTGTGTTTTCTCTTTAGCATCTATGTATTTTCATATTGTAAGCATTGATTCCATATTTCAGCATCATGTTCTCATACTATCTTAAAAGATTATTTCTTAACAGTGTTACACAAACTAAAAGACTATTTTAATTTAAAAAACAATGGAGGAAGGGATAAAAAGACCTGGAGGGGACAGGAGCTCTAAAAGGAGAGCATGAGAACCAAGAAATCTGGGCCCAGGGGTCTTTTCTGAGATTTATACTCTACCCCAGGACCATGCATGGAGATAACCTAGAACCCCTGCTCAGATGTAGCCATAGCAGTCCAGTCTCCAAGTGGGTTCCCTAGTAAGCAGAACAGGGATTGTCTCTGACATGAACTCAGTTACTGGCTCTTTTATCACCTCCCCCTGATAGGAGAACATCCATACCAGGTCACAGAGGAAGACAATTCAGCCTGTTCTGATGAGACCTGATAGGCTAGGTTCAGATGGAGGGGGAAGAGGACCTCCCCTATCAATGGACTGGGGGAGGGGCATGGGAGGAGATTAGGGAATTGGGATTGGGAGAGAATGAGGTAGGAGGCTACAGGTGATGTACAGTGAATAAACTGGAATTAATATAAAAAATAAAATAAAAATAAAATGATGGAATATTGCAATCTATATACAAAATATCCTTCACCTTTTGGAACATGAAGTATATTGCTCTTCGTTTTTATGAAATGCTATCTGTCAGGCTTTATACTTAAGTAAACTATTGACTTAACAACAACCAGGTCTTTAAAATACCCGAAAAACATAGTTTTGGGTACATCACAATTATATTACAGATTACATAGTCTTTAATAAGTACCATATTTAAATGTAAATATAAGAGAAACCACTATAGAAATATTTGGAAACAAAATAAAACTCACATTCCTACACAACAAAAGTACAATAACACTGTTGATCAAATATATCTTTTTCTTTAGACATATTTATTGTTAAATTGTGTTTGGTGTAATTTTCAGCATGGATTTTTGCATATGCTTTTCTCATGTTGCTACATAATATTTATAAGTTTTTCTATATAAAAATATTCTCTGTCAAGTACTGTAATATTTTACCTTGTTATCTTCTCTCAACATACTTAGCTTTATACAGAATGAGCAAGCATTTTTACTCCTTATTTTCTTTATTATGTTGGTATAAAGTGTTCAAATACATACTTATTTAAAAGAATAGATCAAAGTTTCAACAAAACATTGTTTAATTGCAGTCAATGTCATTTCTATATTTTTTCTTATCTTTTCCTCATAATTTGGGTGTATCTTATTTTATTTTCATTATAGTAACAAACATTCTCTGTGTTGCTCTTTGGGCTTTTTCAAACATTTTAGTGTTTAATATAAATTTAAATTTATATTATCAAGACATTAAGATAGCAAAACACTAAACAAGCAGGATAGCCTACCTGGCATTGTAAACATAGCTATCTTTCTGTGGCTTGTGAGAGCATTGTTCTTTTTAACTTTCTATTTTTAAAGATTTATTTATTTTATGTATATGACTGTTGTATCTGCCTATACAGCTGCATGTCAGAAGAGATCATGAGATCGTAGGATGTATGTGGTTCTGGGAATTGAACTCGGGGCCTCTGGAAGATCAGTGTTCTTAACTGCTGAGTCATCTCTCCAGCCCAAGGACATGGACATGAACTCAAGGACTGGCTCCTTTACCTCCCCCCGCCCCCGAGGGAGGAATAGTCTTGCTAGGCCACAGAGGAGGACATGGCAGCCAGTCCTGAAGATACCTGATAGGCTAGGGTCAGATGGAAAGGGAGGAGGACCTCCTCTAGCAGTGGACTTGGAGAGGGGCAGGGAGGAGATGAGGGAGGGAGGGTGGGATTGGGAGGGAATAAGGGAGGGGCTGCGGCTGGGATACATAGTAAATAACTAGTGATTAATATAAAAAATAAAAATTAAAAAAAGAACCTATTGCTACTACATTACTAAACAAGTATAATTTCTAATCCCATTCTACATGACTATCGTTATCACTATTCTGGTAATGTATTAATTTACAAAGTTCAAGGGGGAGGGGTAGAACTCTTGATTGTTTTTCTTCATTGTGAACTTGCTTATCATCTTCCAGTACTAGAAATTCTAGTTCTCAGGGAATAAGCTTTCAGAACAGGTCCTTATTACAATTATGGAAGGAGCAGGTAGAATTTTCCATTTATTTTGTTGTATGACTTTACTTTTTCTTTCTTAAATAATTAATTTTTTCATACAATATATTGTGGTCATATTTATTCCCCTTTCCCTTCCTCCCCAATCCTCCTTGTGTCCCCACACAATCAACATCGTGTTCCTTGTATCTTTCTAAAATAGGACAAAATAGCAACAACAACACACACACGCAAGATTCCATTTTGTGTTATCCAACTAATCCTGGATATGTGTCCTGCTCTGTCGTGTTATTGTTACCCAGCAAGTATCACTTACAAATAACTTCTTGGTTATGTATGTATGTATGTATGTATGTATGTATGTATGTATGTATGTATGTATGTATTTATTTATGTATATGGATTGTTAGTGGTGGAATTTTGTCCTGTTTTAACCTGTGCAGGCTGTGTACATCCTGGTATAGTTTATGAGTTCATATGTGTGTAAGTCCAGTATTGTTTGTAAAGTGTTCTTTCCTCTAAGTCATTCACCACTGCTGGCTCTTACAATATTTCTGCCTCCTCTTCTTCATAGATCTTGAACCTTGATGAGAGAGGATTGTTAAAGATTTTCCATTTATGAATGAATATTTCAAAATGTTTCACTCTATGCACATTTTAGGGATCTTTGTTAATTTATATCTACTGAAAGCTAACAGGTCATTGATTGAGGGTTGAGCAATGCACTGACCTACAGGTACAGAAATATGTTAATAAGAGTCATTTTATTGCTATGTTCTTCAGTAAAATAATAGTAGTAGATTTTACCCTAGGATCCATGAGCTATCTTGTCTTTTACTTCCCAGCTGGGTTGCACTTCTGGTTGCTACTCTTGGCTGCTTGTATAGCATTTTCTGACATTCTGACAGACAGTCCTCATGTAGGAGCATCCATGTTAGTTTCGACTTGATTCTTCCAAGTTCTATCTCTGAAGTGTGTGGTGTCTTCAGCAACATAGTTTTGTACAATCCTAAGTGGTCGAACCTGAACACATGTACACTCAAGTAAAGATAAATGGACTCAGTAGGTTATACATACATACATGTGTTTATTTGTACTATATATATATATATATATATATGTACCTATATAGGTACTTATAAAATAACAATTAGTGAAGAGATAATGTATTAGGGAGGTGGCTTGGGAATTGCTTGGAAGTGCTGGAAGGAAGGAGGATGTGATGTAGTTACAATACTCATGTATAAAGTTCTCAAAAGTGATATTACTAATAACTAAGAAGATATAAGGTTTCATGGACAGAGAAGGGAGCAGATCTGGGAGGTATTTGGGTAAGGTTGTGAATATGATCAAAAGCCATTATATAAACTTCTTTTTGTTTTTAATTAAATTTTTATTTTTTATATTAACTACAGTTTATTTAGTTTGTATCCCAGCTGTAGCTCCCTCATTCCCTCCCAGTCCCTCCCTCCCTCTCTCATCTCCCATGCCCCTCTCCAAGGCCACAGATAGGGGAAGTCCTCCTCCTCTTCCATCTGACTCTAGCTTATCAGGTCTCATCAGGACTGGCTGCATTGTCCTCCTCTGTGGCATGGCAAGGCTGCTCTCCCATCAGGGGTATACAAACTTAAAGAACTTAACAAAGATGAGAAAAATAAAACTTCCATTGTTGACAAACCTCTATTAATGAGTATTTATGATTTTTAAAAAGCATCAGAATCTAACAAATCTTTCTAGTCATACGGCATTCCTTGTATCCTGTTATAATCTGGATTAATATTATTTCATTAAAATACATTTGAATAATAGTTTGAGCAGTAGAAACACTTTCCTATTTTTATATATGTTTTCCAAAGATTTGTGTTTGTGTGTGTGTGAGAGAGAGATAGAGGGTTCATTTCCTTTCACATCCTTGCCAGCTTTGAGCTCAGTTTTCTTTCACTTCAGGATCAGAAAATGTGTCACTCACTCTTTCTGCAATTTTTATTCTACTCTTACTCAAAGACTTTAAGAATTTTAGCTGATGAAAGTACTTATTTCAGGTAATTTTAAAGATTCCACTTGGTTTAAATGACCCTCAGTTGAGTAATGGATATAGAAATTGTGGTACTTTTACACAATGGAATACTACTCAGTGATTAAAAATAAGGAAATCATGAAATTTGCAGGCAAATGGTGGGACCTGGAAACAATCATCCTGAGTGAGGTATCCCAAAAGCAGAAAGACACACATGGTATATACTCACTTATATAGACCTATAAGATAGGATAAACATACTGAAATCTATACACCTAAAGAGGATAAACAAGAAAGAGGACCTGGGGTAAGAGGATTAATCCTTACTTAGAAAGACAAATGGGATGGACATTGGATGTAGGAGAAAACAAGTAGCAGGACAAGAGCCGTGTATCAAAGCAGATATTAAGACACATAACCAACTCTTTGGCAGAGTGCAGGGAATCATATGAAAGAGGAGGGAGTTAGTATGACCTGAAGAGGACAGGAGCTCTGCAAGGACCAAATACATCAGGGCACAGGGGTCTTTTATGAGACTGTTTCTCCAACCAAAGACCATGTATGGATATAACATAGAACCTCTGCTTGAATGTAGCAAATGGTAGCTCAGTATCCAAGTGGGTACCCTAGTAAGGGAAACAGGACCTATTTTGGACATGAAATCAAAGGCTGGCTCTTCGACCTCCCCGACCCCCGAGGGAGGAGCAGCCTTGCTAGGCCACAAAAGAGGACATTACAGTCAGTTCTGAAGAGAACTGATAAGATAGAGATAGATGGAAGGGGAGGAGGTCCTCCCCTTTCAGTGGACTTAGAAAGGAGCAGGGAGGAGATGAGGGGGGGGGGGAGGGAGGGAATGCAGGAGGGGGCTATGGCTGGGATATAAAGTACATAGCCTGTGCTTAATATAAAATAAAACTGGTAAAAAACAAACGAACAAACAAACAAAAACGTATCCTTTAAGATACAGATAAACCAGGGCCAGATGAAAGGGGAGGAGGTCCTCCTCTCTCAGTGGACTTGGAAATGGGCAGGGAGTAGATGAGCGAGGTAGGGTGGGATTGGGAGGAAATGAGGGAGTGAGATTCACCTGGGATAAAATGTAACGAATAATAAAAAATAAAAACAACAACAAAAAGATACAGATAAGTGAAAGCATGGATGTTCCCGGATATCAAAACCTCTTTTCTTTTTTCATATAGTCACAGCATCATTTCTTTCATTTTTATTGTAGTATTGAACTCAAGAGTTACCTATTTTACACCCACACTGAACAAATTACTATGAGTCAGCACTAGATAAGCGATTCTCCAGAACTCTGTTTACTTATAATATTGCTTCTTTACCTCTGACATGGTTGCTTGCTTGCTTTCATCCTTGTTTCCTTCCTTTCATTCTCTCTCTCTCTTTTTTCCCTTTTCTCTCCCAACCCAACTACTTTCTTTTGGAGATGTTTTGAGGTTTTTGTTTGTATTTAGTTTTTTTTTCTCTGTTGTATCTAAAACCCTCCTCTTTAGATAAGGCCTCATATTGTTTAGGGTGACCTTAAGTTTTGGATCTTCCCACCTCAATTGCCTGTGTGCTCAGATTACAAGTTTGAGCCAACATGCTGGACATTCAAGATCTTCTGTTAATCAGACCTTATTCATTCATTAAGTTTTAACAGTGGTAGCATGTTTTTCCCTCTAAAGTTGAAGTGGAGTTGATTTCACCTCATATTTCTCATTTTTGTCTCTAGATAAAATATTATGTTTTACCTACCTGTTTGAATTTCTAACATTTTTTGCTTATTACATCTAAATCTCATAATTCTTAATAAAAATATATATTTTGGCATAAACAGAAAATCATGGGTATTAAGTTGAGATAGCACCAAGCTAGTTCTGCCTCTACTACAGATGTCCTCAGAGGTTTTGAGAAAGTTCTTTATCCTCTCTGTCTCTTATTTTGCCAATATTCGCACAAAGAGTTGAGCAAATTGGTTTATTAGACCCCTTCCTCCTTTACCAGTCTGTAGTTTTGTTACTCAGAAAGCCTTTTCTCTGTAATAGTTCATAAGTTTGTCTACTCTACTTGTCTCTTTTTCATATGTATTGTGGAGAATACCACGGCATTTGACATTTCCAACTTTGTATAATTATGTGTGAGTGTTCATTCAACTTGTTTTGTTGCATGTTTTTTTCCAGAGCCTAACAGAACTCTACTTTAATTCCTGCAATAACCCCATTTTCCATTCGGAGACCTTTTGCAATTTTCACAGAAATAGAAAATTCAAGTACTGGAAGCGTAATCAGAGTTTAAGGGTAAAGCTCCATCTTTAGCATTCTCAATAGGTTGAGATCAGCCAGCTATTCGAAAAAGATGTGTAATGGTGGGAAGCAGAGAAAGGAGATTTAATCAATGTATTGTGAAGAGGAAAACTAAAGGGCTCAACGTCTCAGAATTTGTCTTTAGAGTACTGACAAAAGCTTTGGGTTTAAATACAGGGAGAATCTGGGCGAAGGGGAGGGATATATATATATAAGCAATCCTGATCAAAACGTGTTCTGGTTGATAATTGTCTCAGTTCTGATCTTGAAAAATGATCCAAAGGAATTATTATCAATGTCATTCCTTGCTTGAGGGAATCCATCTATTTCTTACAAGATGATTACTTCAGGGTGTTGGCTTCTCATTGTGGGTAATTGGCCCCATGAGGTGTTGGCCTGTCTTATGAGGATTTGATGGTCATGAAATCTAAAGTGGCTGCAGATTTAGGATAATGATTTTATTTCACTTTCAGCCTTGAATAGAGATGAGATGGTGTCACAAATGCACACTGTCAAAAACATAGAATACACTGTCTTTTCACTATGTCAGAATCTATTGAAAAAAAAGTACATTTGCAAAGTTCAGCATGTTTAATGACAGAAATTTGGCATATAATCCCATCTAAATTGGTAACCTGGTTGAGGTGATGTCAGTTTATTTTATTCTAGTACTAATATTAACTCTAATATCACAAGCAAGCATATATATATATATATTCTATGTATATATGTGGTGTACAAAATGAATACAAATTAGTGTCTAAAGCAGAGTTTGAAAGATATCAGAAGTGGAAAAAGAGCCTGTAATGATATGATGGCCAAAGAGACTAATGCCGAGGGGAAGCTGCTGCTAGAGATGCTGAGGGCTGAGTTTGAGATCAAAGGAGCAGAGCTCAGCTGTGAGGTGAAAGGTCAAATTAGGTCTTCCCAGAGGATGCACCCATCTTCTTCCTCAAATACAGACAAGAGATGTTTTTATTTTCAATAGAACTTTCTGTAGAGGGGAACAGAACATGAAAAAAATGGTATTAAGCTATATGAAGTAACTTAGAGGAGAGTCTAACCTGATCTCAATTAACAGTTTAGGTAGACAGACACTGAGTGTTCAAAACACCTTTGCCAAGTGAATCAGAGGTCTTGACAAAAGAGAGTTTATTGTTCTAGTGGAAGTACTTTTAAATGTCTTTCATAGAAGCATTATTAAAAATCCAGATTCCCTGTTTATTTACAGATAAGGCACGCAATGCCTAGGAAATTGTTAAATACCACACAGAATCAGAAACATTAGCATACTCAAATACAAATCCGATATGATTTTATCTACTGAATATGAGTAAATTAATATTATCATACATATTCAGCTTAACATTATGCTAAATATTCATGATTTGATGAATGAGTTCCAAGATGTTATATAATCAAGCCCTTCATTATATATCATCTTCCTTCTACTACTTACCTTTTATTTGCATTCCAATGACCCATAGCAGTCATTATATAAATATTAGATAATATTATACAAATATATTATATAAATATATTAATATAATAGTATATAATAGCACTCCTGTGCTGGGTTGATTTATGTGACACAAACTAGAGTTTTGTTTTGGAAAGAAGGAGCATCAATTTCATGAAAAAATGAATGACCTGCAGACAAGCCTGTGGTGCATATTCTTGATTGATGATTGGTGTGGGAAGACACAGCTCACTCTGGGTGGTACAACCCTTGGACTAGTGGTCCTGAGTATTATAAGATGACAAGTTCAGAAAAACATGAAGAGCAAGTCAGTAAGCATCATCCATCCATGGCTTCTGCTCTACTTACTGCCTTGAAATACTTGCCCTTACTTTTCTAGATGATGGAATCTGACCTGAGAGCTATAACATGAAATAAACCCTTTGCATCCCAAGTTGATTTGTTCATAATGTTTTGTCACATCTGTAGAAACTCTAAGAAAGAAAATGGTTTCAGTTCATGGGGCATTGTCATGACAGTTCTAACCATATGTTTTTCTAAGGATTGTGGTGGCATTTTGGAAATTTGGTCTGGAAAAACCATTGAGGGTTCAGACCTTAGTGAGAGATGTTCTGTGTAAGCCTAAAAGATAAGAATGTTGAGATCAATGCACACAATGGAGGCTTGGCTTATGAAGTTTCTTTTTTTTTTTAGGTATAATTAACTTTATTACCTGTTTTATCTTTACTTTTTGAAATCTGGACAATCAACAAAACAATAAATCAAGTGCTATGTGTGACATTTGATAGTTTCCATGGTGTAAATATTTCAAAGAGGAGTTTCAGAGTCCCATAAAATCTCTATAAGAGCTGTTATTTTTAGGTTTAAAAATCTATGTCTCTAGTCAAATGAGGTTGATAAATTGGTTATGGTTAACAAGAGAACAGAACCAATAAACTGAAACCTTTGTTTTACTGGTACAATTGATTTTTGTAGCCCAAAAGATCGTGACTTAATCCCAAAAATTGAACAATAGAATTTATTACATTGTTGGAATATAGTTTTGTTATTTTAGGGTTGTGATTATGTCCTGGTTCTTCATTCTTGGAATAAGAGTACATTTACCTTACTTTTAAAATTTTATTTAATTGATTTTTTGAGGTTACAATTACATTATTTTCCATTCCATCCTACAGACCCTCCCATATATATAAAGCCCTCATTGTTCTTATTTTCTTAAATTCATGCCCTCATCTTCATCAATTATTCACACACACATACTTATATATCTATGTATGTATGCCTGTATTATGTGTATATATGAATGGGTACAATATGTATGTATGTATGATCTATCATCTATCATGTAATCTCCCTCTACCATCTAGCCAGCTAGCTAGCTATAAAAATATAAATACAAATTTCTCAGTCTAAATAATGTTGCATGTATGTATGTTTTTCAGGAATGGTATTTGGTATTGGATAACCAATTGGTGTAGTCATTCCTGGGGAAGCCTCTTTTCCCTGCTCCAATAATTCCTTATTTTCTTGGTGTTGGAGTACTTGTTAGATGGTCTTTGGCTCTTGAAGAGGAAATTGTCAGATCATATGAGAAATTTTCATTTAAACCATAAATGTATAGTACATATACCAACTTAGGTATATCATAAGTGTTATCAGTAAATAGGTGATCTTTGCTATTTCGAAGAGTAAGATGAAATCCCAAGGTTGTTCTGATGTTCGTTTCCTTAGTTGCTAGCAAAAAGTAATAGTTTTGAGATAGTTTGTAGCCAATAGTTCTTCTTTTGCAAACCAGGCCCATTTTGAATGGATCATTTCTTGACTCTTTTTCTTGCCATCTTTACATATTCTGGATATTGATCCTTTGTCATATGTAGAGGTAACAAAAATCTCCCATTCTGTGCGATTTCTCATCATGCAAATGATTGTTTCTATTGCTGTGAAGAACTTTTTTGTTTTATGAAGGCCCACTTGTCATTTGTCAGCTTAAGTTCTTGGACAGAGTCCTATTCAGAAAGTCCCTTCGTACACCGGTGTCATTTAGGGTATTGCCTATGTTTTCTTCCAGTAGTCTTAGTGTTTTAGGTTTCAGATTTAAGGTTTTTTTTTTTTTTTACTTATTTTTAGTTTGTTTTTGTGCAAGTTTATAGATAGGGTTCTATTGCATTTTTCTGCATATTTCTGTTATTTTATATAAAATAACATATAATTTATATATTGAATACATTATGTTAACAATGTATGCTATAATATAGTATTATATGTAATATATTATATTATGTATTATATTGCATAATATAATGCATATACTATTACATATTATATTATATAATATATAAATATATTATGTAAAAACACATATAATATATAAAAGATAATATATTATCATTTCAAACTATGTTCCCTCTAAGCTTACATTCTTTTAGGCTTTCATCTGAATGAATGTAATATATTTCCAAAGATTTTTCTATATTATGAAGATCAGGTGGTTTCTACGTTTAAGTGCTCTGACATGGTTTATTACATATTGATTTGCATATGAAGTATCATTGCATTCCTAGGATAAAACCAACTCTGTCATGGTGGATAATCTTTTTGATATATGTCTGTTCTGTTTCCAGGTATTTTACTGAGCAGTTTTGATCTATATTTATCACAATATTGCCCTGGAACTTTCCTGTTTTTTGTGTGTGTTTCTTTCTTTTGCTTTCTCCTTTTTCTTTAATTTTTTTTTTCTTCCAAGTCTGTAGAATTTTTCTGTAAATCAGTTTGTCTCTTGATAATTTTTACCTTGAATATTTTTTTGTGGAGGGACCGGGTTCTGGGACTCACTTTTTAGACAAGGCTGGCCTTGAACTCACAGAGATTCCCCTGCCTCCCTGAGTGCTGGGATTACAGTCATGCACCACTTTGTTCAGCCGTTGTTTGTTATTTATTTTATTGTGTTGTCTTTTCTTTTTCTTTTTGTTGATTGGAACATCGATCTCTTAATCTTATTTACCTTCTTAATGAATCAGTTATTCAATTTGCCTTTTCCTCATATTATTTTCTTTGTTTATAGTTCACGAATTTGTTGGAATTTTAAGCATTTCTTGCTTTCAAATGGGTTTGGATTCGATTTGTTTGGTTTTACCAGTTTTTGAGTTGTGACATTAATCATTATTAAAAAGTATTATTTATTAAAATAAACATAATTTGTACTTACTCTGACTTTTTTAATGTAGGCATTGTCAGCTACTGTGAGTAGAGCAGCAATGAATATGGGTGAACAATTATCAGTAGAGAATGATGCCCAATAAATCATCTCTAAAATAGACCACATCTTAAGACACATAAGAAAGCTTTACAAATTAAAAAAAGTTTGAAAGAACTCATTGTATCATATCTGGTGTTTCAGTGGAATATTACATGGATATCTGTTAAGTTCATTTGATGTACAATGAGAATCTATTCTAATTTTCCTCAGTTACCTTTTTTTCAGCTGTTTTTGAGAAAGTGGGGTATTGAAATGGCCTATTAATGGGGTTCTGTTAATCTGTCTTTAAATCATGTATTATGTTTTTTTAAGAAATTGGGTAATTGGGTAGGTTTCAAGTACCAGGGTTAGTTTACCACTTGTCGCTTGAGTCTTATGTCCAGTTTAGAGAGCTATTTGTTACCACTAAGTTATGAGTGCACTACTGCACTTTTAAGGTTATGGTGTTATTCTGGATGTTGCTGTGGATATTGGCATTATAGCCGGATAGGACTGTTTGTTTCCTCCCTGTTTTGAAAGTTTGCTTCGTGCCTTTTGGTATATGAAAGCTAGTTCTCAGGGAGGAGAAATTTTTGTCAATTCCGTATCAAGGGCTCTGAGACCTGCATCTGAGTTGTGTGGTGTCGTCAACAATAGAGAATTACCTTTTGTCTCTGTGGAGTAAAAGGGGGCAAAGGTAATATCCTGTAATGTTTTGGGAGTCTCTTGGACAACCCTGAAGAAAAACTCAAAAGAGAATGCTTCTCATTCCTGATATTGCAATATTTGTTATAAATACCCATAACATTCATTTCCTCTTGTCCCTTTATTTTATGTTTGTCACCCCCCCCATTTCCCTAATTTGAACTCTTAATTTTTTTTCTCAATTATATCATCTTTACAACAGTATTATTTATTATTTCCCCATCCTCCTCTCCTGGCAATGATTCTTTTTACTGTCCTGGTTTCTGTAATCACTCCAGGATATACTCACATCTGAAAATTTACAGCTAGGAGCCTCAGGTGAGAGAAAAATATTACTTTATACATTTATCTTTTTTTGGGGGGGGTCTGGGTTATCTCTTCAATGTGATTGTTTTAGTTCCAACCATTTACTTTTAAATTCCTTGTTTTATTATTATTATTATTATTTACAGCTGAATACTATTCCATACTTTATATGTACCACATTTCCATTGACCACAAATCAGTTGAAGGAAATGTAGTTTATTTTCTTTTTGTAGCTATTGTGAGTAAAGCAGCAATGAACATGGATGAACAAGTATCAGTACAGAATGATACCCAATCCTTTGGGCATATGCCAAGGAATTGTATAACTGAATCACATAACAGATTCAGTCTTAGCTTTTTGAGAATTTTCCATGTTGATTTGCAGAGTGGCTGGATCATTTTGAAATTTTTCCCATGGTGATTGAAGGCTTCTTTTCTCACACACATTACCCAGCATTTGTTGTTGGTTGTTTTGTTGATGTTTGCCATTCTGACAGAGCTAAGATGAAATCTAAAAGTTGGTTTGATTTGAACATCCCTAATTGCTAGAGACCATGAATATTGTAAAAGGTATTTCTAATCTGTTAATTTTTCTTTGAGAACTCACTATTGGTCTTTGACCCATTTTTTGAGTGCATTGTATGGTTGTTTTGATTTTTTTGAGTTTTTGTAATGTGTTTTAGATATTAGTCCTTTTTTCATATGTATATCTGGCAAAGATTCTGTCCCATTCTTTGGGCTCCTTCTTCATCTAGTTGAAAGATTTTAGCTGTGCAGAAGTTCATTGGTTTTATGAACTTCTCCTTGCCAGTTGTTGATCTTAGATCTGCACAACTGGAGTCCTGTTCTGAAATGTCTTTCCCATACCTGCATTATATGGAGTACCACTTAAGGTTTCTTCTAGCATCTTTAGAGTTTTTAGTTGAACATATTAGACCTTTAATCCTTTTGGAATTAGTTTTTGTGCAAGGTAATAGATATGGATCTAATTTCTTCCTTCTCCAGGTAGATACCCAGTTTCTACAGCACCATTTGTTAAAGATGCTTTCCTTTCTCCAGCCAATTTTTGGCATCTTTGTCAAAGAGTAAAAAGTTAAGGTAACCTGTGCTCATGTTTCTTTCTTCATTTTCTCTCACTGGTGTACATGTCTGGTTTTGTGTCAGTAACATAATGTTTTTATCACTGTGGCTGTGTACTATATATTAAGATAAGAGATTGTAATCCCTCCAGTATTGTTCTCTAGGTGAAGATTATAACAGATTTTGGGGGTCTTGTGTCTATTTCTGTGATGAATAAAATGAGTTCTTTGATTGGAATTGCAGTGAATCTGTAAATATCTTTCGGTAAATGGTTATTTTCACAGTGTCAATTCTATGAATCCATAAGCATTAAATGTCTTTAGATTTTCTATTGTCTTTATCTCTTCTTCAGAGGTTTAAAAATGTCATTGTGCTTCAGTCTGACCAAACCCTCTGGGCCTTGGACAGTTGTCTCTTTTGGTCTTCTTTTCGAGGTCCTCTTACTTCTGTGTCCTTTTCTCTTTCCTTTCAGTATTCCCCAAGATTTGCTATGTCAACCAATGTTTGGCTGAGTCTCAGCATCTGTTTTGAGGTACTGCTGGGTAGAGCCTCTCAGAAGACAACTCTGAAAAGCCCCTCTCTGCAGGCTTAACAAAGTATCATTCATAATGCCAGGGGTTGGCACTCTCTGATAGGGTTGGTCTTTTGTTGGCTCAGGCATTGGTTGGGAATTCTCTCAATCTCTGGCTTATCTGCTTTATCTTTATCTCTGCATATCTTGTAGGCAGAAGTTTTGGGTTGCAGTTTCTGTGTGTGTGGGGGGGGGTAGGGTTGATATTCCCTTCCCTTTACTAGAAGACAAGTCTAGTCAGAGGATGTCTTCTTCAGTTTCTGTGGTCTCTGGTACTAAGAGTCTCTGCTTGACTGCCCCTCATATCCTTCCAGGAGCCTACCCTGACTTAAGTCTCCACCTTGTCACAGAGTTGTCCCTCAGTTTCTATTTTCTCTACAGGCCTTCTGTCTTCTCTCTCCTCTTGCTCTCCTCATATGTGGGACTGCCTTGACAAGCCACGGGTGAAGAGGAAACATTCAGTCCTGATGTAATTTGATGAGCTGGTGTGGATGGGAAAGAAACCTTCCCTTTTCTGAATAAAAAAAAAAAAAGAGTGGAGATGGAGGAGGGAGAGAGGGTGTGACTGGGAGGTGAGGAGGGAAGGGACTACAAGGATGTAAAGTGAATCATATAAATAAATGAGAAAAAATGGAAAAACATTTTTAAAATATCATTGTGAAGTCAGTCATTTATTTAGTTCGATGACTTCCTACACGATTTATTTTCTTTTGGATACTGTGAATGGTATACTGGCTTTTTAGAAGGAATTTTGGAGTGTTTTCTTTGTATCTATTTTTTAAAAAATGGTTTGAGAAAGATAGGGTGGCCTTCTTGGTCCTTCTGTGGGTCTGCTAGCAACAAGAACAGCATGAGTCCTATCTGACATGGACTAGGGTGCTTGCTTTTGGATCACTTTTCTCTAGCTGAGCTGCCTTGCCTAGCCTCAATAAAAGATGACATACTTAGTCCTGGTGAGACTTGATGAACTGGGGTGTGTTGGTATGGGGGGCAAGCTCCACTTTTCTGAGGAGAAGGGGAGGGGCAAAGGGGAAGACAAGACAATGAGAGGGTGGAACCTGGAGGAGAAGAGGAAGAGGCTTATGATCAGGATGTAAAATGAAAAAAAAAGAGTAAATTTTAAAGAAAGATTGGATGGAGATCTCTGTTGATCATCTGATAGAATTCTCTCATGCATCTATCTGACCCTCTATAGTTTAAAGCTGGAAAGTGTTTAATTACTATTTAACACATCAATTGTTATAGGTTTATTTAGGTTGCTATCTTCTTTTTGGATTAAATTTGAAGTCTTTTGGATGGAATAAGTAACTCATCCTTTGCTTGTTTTCCGGTTTCATAGAGAAAAGAATTTTAGTGTCCCCTTAAATATTCTGAATTTCATTAGTATCTCTTGTGAAGTTTCCCTGTTCATTTCTGTTTCTCTTACTTTGGGTCTTATCTTTCTTTTGGCTAATTGAGATAAGTGTCTGTTTTGTTTATCTTCACAAAGATAATCTTTACTTTGTATTGTTTTCTTTGTTTTTATTTGATTAATTTTCATACTGAATTTTACTATGTCTTGATAGTGACTGGGTTTGAGTTTGATATTTTTCTTGTTTTTCCAACTTTCTGAGTTGTATCATTAAGTCACTTACTTGTGCCCTTTCTAATTATTCCTATTTATTTATTTATTTATTTATTTTATTTAATACCAGTTATTCACTTTGTATACAGGCTGTGGCTCCCTTCCTTGTCCCTCCCCAATCTCACCCTCCCTCCTTCATTTCTCCTTATACTCCTCCCCATGTCTACTGATAAGCGAGGTCCTCTTCCCCTTCTATCTGATCATAACCTATCAGGTCTCATCAGGACTGGCTGCATTGTCTTTCTCTGTGGCCTGGTAAGACTGCTTCTCCCTCAGGTGTACATGACCAAAGAGCCAGCTACTGAGTTCATGTCAGAGACAGTCCCTGTTCGCCTTACTATGGAATCCACTTGGAGACTGAGGTGTGTGTGCCCTTTCTGATGATTTTTAAATGCACTCACTTAGAGCTATGTATTTGCTTGGTAGGACTGTCTCCCAGAGATTTGTTGTATTGTGTTTTCGCTTTCATTTAATCCCAGGATTGAAACGTTTTTTTTTTTTTCTGCTTTGATTTTGTTTCTTTGACTCATTCCTCATTTAGTGTATGAGCTGTTTAATATCCATGACTCTATGTAATTATTAGAGATTTGATTGTTGTCAATTTTAAAATTTACTCTATTGTGGTCAGATAAAATATAAGAAGTTTTTTTTCAATATTTTTGAATTTGTAAGCATTTGTTTTGTGTGCCAGGATGTGGATATTTTAAGTACAGTTTTCTTGTACTGCCAAGCAGGATATGTATTCTTTGGTGTTAGTATGAAATATTCTGTAGATATCTGTTAAGTACATTTAATGTCTGATAGCATTTTTTGCTGATTTTTCTCAATTTATTTTTTGTCCATATGACCTATGTATTGGAGAAAACAGGGTATTGAAATAATCTATTACTAATGGATTAATGTTCATCTGTCTTCATTAGTTTCTTTTTTAAGAAAAAAATGAAATTAGGTGCAATAAACTTTGGTGCATGTATGTTTAAGATACTAAAGCCTTTATGATTAACTTTTACTTTATTAAAATGAAATGTTTTACTTTATCTCTTTGTTACTTAGTGGAATATTAGTTTTAATTGTAAATCAAGTTTGTCATATATTAGGATAAAGATGTCTGCTTGCTTCATGGTCTCATTTAATTGGAGTATTTTGTCCATCCTTTTATATTAAAGTGGTGCTTAATTTTAAGGCTAACTTATGTTTCTTATAGACAACAGGTGAATGAATTGTTTCTCTATCTATTCAGTTAGCCCATGTCTTATGAGTTGAGAATTGAGGACATTGATGTTTAAAGATATTATTCAAGTGTTTTCGCTTCTTTTAAATTTATTTTTTATCCACTTTACATCTTAGTTCTAGCCTTATCCCTCCTCCCCTCCCAGTCAAACTGTCCCTTCCACATTTCCCCCCCTCCCCATCCCCTGTTCCTCAGAAAAAGGAGATCCCTTTCCAGTCCACCCCAGCTCCTCAAGTCTCATCAGGACTGAGCATGTCTTCTTCCCCTGTAGCCTGCCAAGGCAGTCCTATCAGGAAGAAGTGATAAAAAAAAAAAAAACTGACAGGTTTTTGTGAGTTTGTGTTATCAGTCCACTAGGAGTCTTTTCTAGATAAAGGGAGTCCTCTTCAGTCTCCATGGCCTCTGCTACTGGGAGTCTTGGCTAAAGTCACCCTCATATGCTCCCAGAGACCTATTCTTATTTAGGTATGCAGCTTGTCAACCCAACATTCCTCTTTCATTTTTATTCTTTTTTTTTTGAAGGCCTTCTGCCTCCTGTACCTACTTTCTCCAGGTCTGATCTCTACCCTTATTTCTCTCTTCACTCCCTCTTCTACTTTGTTCACAGTCTCCAAGCACAACCTCCGTCTATTTTATTCCCCCTTCTTAGTGAGATTTACTCACCAACCCACCCACAAACATGTCAATCCAAAACGTATTCTACCTACAAATACTGCAGGAACAAAGATAGAAAAGATATAGCAGAGAATGAGGGAATGCCAACCAATGCCAGGCTCAACCCTAAGACCCACATCATGGAAAAAAGCCAGACCCTACCACTATTAGCAATACTCTGATTTTCTTGCTGACAGAAGCCTACCAGAGTTGTCCTCTTAGAGGCACCACATATCAATGGTTTGAAACATATACTGAGACTCACAGCCAAATATTTGGTAAAAAGTAGAGAATCTACTGAAAAAGAAGGGGGAAGAATAAATGTATCTAGAGGTGACAAAAGCTCCACAAGAAGACCATCAGAGACAGTCAACCAGGGCCCAGAGTGGCCTATGGAGTCTGAAGCACCAGTCAAGGACAATGTATGGTCTGGACCTAGGTCCTGTATTATAAATACCTGATGAGCATCTTAAGCTTAAGCATCTTAGACTTCATGTGGGGTCAATAGTCAGCAGAGTGGGATATATATCTGATATGGGATATGTTGCCTGTTTTTTTTAATAACTTCCCACTGATGGGAGTGCCCTACCAGGCTATACAAAAGGAAGATGAACGTAGTCTTCATGTGAATAGATGAACTGTGGTGTCTGGGTAGGGGGCTCCCCTATTCTGAAGAATAAACGACAGGGAATAAGGGAGGGAGAGTGGGACTAGAAAGAGATGAGAGAGGAACCTATGACCAAGATGATGTAAATTGAATTAATTAAGGAAAACAAGCTGGCATTGAACACTGTCAGATGCAGTCCCCACTGAAACGTTTGTTAATGTCAGTCATCCTGTTGTTTATTTTGTTGTGTTGTACATGCTCTTATTGGTACTTTGTGTTTTAATAATTATGGATTTGAATTTGTAGGCAAATGGTGGTATGTAGAAAAGAACATCCTTAGAGAGGTATCCCAGAAACAGAAAGACACACACGGCATATACTCACTTATAAGTAGATACTAGACCTATTAGATAGGAATAAACACACTAAAATCTGTACACCTAAAAAAGATATACAAGAAAGAGGACCCGGGGTAAGATGATCAGTCCTCATTAAGAAAAACAAATGGGATGGACATTGGAAGTAGGAGAAAACAAGTAACAGGACAGGAGTCTACCACAGAGGGCCTCTGAAAGACTCTACTTAACAGTGTATCAAAGCAGAAACTGAGACTCATAACCAAACGTTTGGCAGAGTGCAGGGAATCATATGAAAGAAGGGGGAGTTAGTATGACCTGGAGAGGATAGGAGCTCCACAAGGACCAAATATATCTGGGCACAGGGGTCTTTTATGAGACTGTTTCTCCAACCAAGGACCATGCATAGATATAACTTAGATTCCCTGCTAGGATGTAGCCTATGGCAGCTCAGTATCCAAGTGGGTACCCTAGTAAGGGGAACAGGGACTATTTCTGACATGAACTCAAAGGCTGGCTCCTTGACCTCCCCCACCCCTGAGGGAGGAGCAGCCTTGCTAGGCCACAGAGGAGGGCATTGCAACCAGTCCTGAAGAGACCTAATAAGCTATGGCCAGATGGAAAGGGAGGAGAACCTCTCCTATCAGTGGAATTAGAGAGGGGCAGGGAGGAGATGAGGGAGGAAGGGAGGGTTGGATTGGTAGGGTATGATGGAGGGGGCTACAGCTGGGATACAAAGTAAATAAACTCTAACTAATATAAAAAATAATTACGGATTTGTTCTTCTTTCATCAGTTTATCTACTATGACCATTCAGTGTACTTTTTTTTGTTCTGTATATTATGATATGCCATGAGGATTTTCTTTTCTAGTCTTTTCTCTTTGGTGTTCTGTGTGCTCTTCACCCTCCATGCTAGAAGATTGACTGGCTTGACTTTGTGCAGCTCTTACACAGACAGCCACAGCTGCTAGGAGTTTTTAAGAGCGTTAATCTTGTCATGTCCAGAAGACACTGTTATGCTGCAGTCTTCCTGATCTATGTCTCCTATAGTTTTTCAATTCCCTCTTTCTGTTATTGCCCCTGAGCCTTGCAGAGTGGCATATGATATAGATTTGCATCTGAGCATTTATTCAAAGACACTTATTCTCTGAACTTTGATAAATTGCTTATGTAGTAACCACTTTCCAGTGCACAACTAAACTTCCTTTACAACCATGTAAACTTGATTAATCTATAGTTATATATCTACAGATTATGTAGAGAGGAGTTTGATACTATGTCCATTGAGTAATATTATTCTTGGGGACTCTGAGCTCTCTAATTAGAGATCTCTCATGGAGGACCTGACTTTAGAGAAATGCTTGGCTTCAGCCAGCTAGAGGCCCATTTGAATTGTTTACATTAGACCATATCTCAGAACAACAAAAGAAAAATAGATTCCATAACTGCTTTTAAACCTTTCATTATTATAATCTTTATCTTAAAATCACACAACAATGAACGTTTGTAGGACACGTCAATGTTTTTTATTTGTTTATTAATTTCAATGTGTGAGTGTGTGTGTGTAAAGAGGACTGTTCTATTGACTTACATGCTGTAGTCAGAGTAATTCAACAATTCGATAATTCATGATAGAAATGCTGAGAATCCAGTAATTGTTCATTCCACAAGGAAGGACGGCTCAGCACTTAAAAAATCTGGTACTGAAATAATGGAGGATTTATATAGAGATATGACCTTCATTCTATATTGGGCTATAGCAACATGATAGATACTCTTGCTAGCTAGAGTGAAAGCAGGCAGGTCAAAAGCAAAATCTCCTTCTTCCATGGCTTTTTATGTGCTGCCACCAGAATGTGGCCCACATTTAAAGTATTTATTTATTTTCATGTTTTGTTTTGCTTTGTTTTGCTTTAAACTATCTTATTTGGAAAATTCCCCTCAGGATGCCCAGCAGCTTGGGTTTTAATGATTACAGATGTAGTTAACTTGACAATAACTTGATTAACAGTCACAATTAGCTGTGTATCTCTCATTGACTACTATCCACTGCAGAAATCAAGTTTCTCTGATCAAGGGGGAAAAAAAAGCTCAGATATATGGGTATAAATATAAATATTTTAAAAGCATCAACATCATGTCTAGTTAACAAAATAACAATAACACACTGCCCTAGAGATATGGACTTTGAACCATGATTACAGTATTAGCCATAAAATTTCCTACTGTATAATTGCCCTCAAATTTATTCTGAAAGTGACTAGTTACTTTTCCTCCAAAGTCATACTATTACATTAGTAGGCATATGTAGGTTAGCCTGTCAGTACTGTAGTATATAGTGTCCAGACTGGGTAAGACCATTGATGTGTTTTCTCCACCATAAGTCTGAATTTCACTTTCCAGAAGTATAAAAACTAGCCAGCAGGATGAAAATTGTCCAGGCAGTGTAAGATTTATTTCACTATGTCCTGAAAAACCAAAGTGTATGGTATCTTCATCAAAGGAATTATAGAGCTAAGGTGGGTAACTAAGGGTAATGGTAATATCTTGTATGCTTTTGGAGATGTCTAGAATTTCCCTGACCAGTAACTCATAGAGAGGTAATAGTACAATACCTTGTACTATTATTTTCATGTAACAACCCATATCTACTCATATCAACATTGTCCAGACACAGAGTTCAGATTCTTCAAACTCTTCTTATGAAGGTATATTTTATATTTTTAATTTTTTGTGTTTTTTTCCTTATGGTCAAAATCATATATATGATTCAATTCAAGCCTATATCTGTGGTAAAGGAGGACAGGGAATCAATATATATGTATGTATATACATATATATTAAAATATATTTCAGTTAAAATTCATAGAATCACAAATTTCAACTGCGCATGATATATGTGCAACTACCGTTTTCCTAGAATTGATCTTTTACTCTTCAACGAAACTTACTTAGCCTTTATACCTCAATTGTCCATTATGTTCAGGATATTTCTACTTACTGAGGACTTCTGTACCTGCTTTCATCTTTATGAAGTCAAATTCTGCCATACCGTTTGTTAATTTTTATTTTTACATTGATGCAAAATCAACTTGTTCTTTTTATTATATTCATTGTTTCTATAGGCATTTCAGTTCAGTTGTTCCCTCATTCATGCAAAATGCTGTGTTATATTTTTATGTTATGTTTTGCTATGTTACATTATGTTGTAATGTAATGTTATGGCCATCCAGAAGTATTTCTCCCTGGAAACATACAGCTACTATTTTTTTCTCTCCACTGATAGTATCCATTTAACTACGTCACAACTCATCAAAATGTCCAGTACCTTGACTATTAATTCCATCATTTCTGATTCTAGTAGGCTCAAATTCATTTATCCATGATAAATAAAAAGCCTAGACTTTATAATTAGATCTGTTAAGCACTATGTCCTTTCTGTCTGACTGTTAAGCTAACTCTTTTTACTTTGATTTTCTAATTACCATTAAAAAACTGTGATTAGAAGACAACATATTTGTGTATATTTAAAGGAAAAAATGAGTCAGTCCATGCACAGTTCATGATACCCTTCTTGGCACATTTTAAACATTCACCAGATATTAGTAAATGTCACTCAAATTTTCAACTTAAGCTCAGTGACAGCTTACAGGCTAATAAAAGATCTTCACCAACCTTACATATGATAGAGGGTTAACATCCAGAATATATAAAGAACTCAAGAAATTAGACACTGCCAAACCAAATAATTCAATTAAAAATGGGGTACAGAGCTAAGCAGAGAATTCTCAACAGAGGAATGTCGAATGGTGGAGAAACACTTAAAGAAATGTTCAACATCCTTAGTCATCATGGAAATGCAAATCAAAAAGACTCTGAGAATCGATTTTACACCAATCAGAATGGCTAAGATAATTTAATCATTCTCCTTTTTCCATATGCACATCTGCCCCCCAAAAAGAAAACTATGTACATTGATGATAATACAAGTTCATGGCCTGCAACATGATCTGGACCTTCATTACTGCTTGTAAATTCTTTCATGTGCAACAAATCTGTCTCTCTCTCTCCTGTACCAATTGTTCTCATTTTACACTATTCTTTAAAATTTCTCTTCCATCACTTACGTTTTGATTATCAACAAAATAAAAAACAATCTTTTAGTAGAACAATACTAAATCTTCCACCTCCAACATCACCAATAAAGTTATTAGTATCTTAAGCTTGTCTATGTTTCCTTCTCCTTTTTATGTATTATTTATTCATTCATTCATTTATTAAAGTTTATTCACTTTGTATCCCAACAGTAGTCCCCTCCTTCATTCCCTCCCAATCCTACCCACCCTTCCTCTTCTCCTTGCATGCCCCTCCCCAAGTCCACTGATACTGCAGGGCCTCCTAGACTCCCCTCTGATCCTAGCCTAACAAATCTCATCAGGACTGGATTCATTATTTTCCTCTGTGGCCTAGTGAGGCTGCTCACCTCAGGGGCAGTTGATCAAAGGGCCAGCCACTGGTTTAATGTCAAAGACAGTCCCTTTTTCCCATACTAGAGAACCCATTTGGAGAATGAACTGCCATGGATGACATCTGTGCAGGGGTTCTAAGTTATCTCCATGCATAGTCATTGTTTGGAGTATCAGTCTCTGAAAAGACCCCTGTGCCCAGATTTTTTGGTTGCTCTCCTTGTGGAGCTCTGGTGCCCTCCAGATCTTTATATCTCCCCTTTCTTTCATAAGGTTTCCTGCACTCTGCCTTAAGTTTGGCTTTGAGTCTCAGCCCCTGCTTTGATACTCGGCTGGCTAAAGTCTTTCAGAGGCCCTCTGTCGTAGGCTCCTGTCCTGTTCCCTGTTTTCTCCTTATTCCAATGTCCACTCTTTTGACTTTCTGAGTAAGGATTGATCATCTTACCCAGGGTCCTCCTTCTTGCTTAGCTTCTTTAGGAGTATAGATTTTAGTATGTTTATCTTATACTACATGTCTACTATCCACTTATAAGTGAGTATATAGCATGTGTGTCTTTCTGCTTCTGGGATACCTCACTCAGGATGATCTTTTCTAGTTCCTACCATTTGCCTGAAAATTTCATGATCTCCAAGTTTTTAATTGCTGAGTAGTATTTCATTGTGTAAATGTACCACAATTTCCGTATACATTCCTCCGTTGAGGGCCATCTGGTTTTTTTCCAGGTTCTGACTATTACAATTAAAGATGCTACCAACACGGTTGTGCAAATGTCCTTGTTGTGTACTTGAGTATATTTTGGATATATGTCTAGGAGGTAACAATATGATCTTGAAGTAACAATATTCTTACTTGTCTGAGAATGTGCCACATTGAACACCAGCAGCACCGGCTCTAAGATCAACAATCAGTAAATGGGACCTCATGAAACTGAAAACCTTCTGTAAAGCAAAGGACACTGTCAAAAGAACAAAATGACAGCCTACAGACTAGGAAAGGATCTTCACCAAACCTAATTCTGACAGAGGGGTAATATCCAGAATATATAAAGAACTCAATAAGCTAAAAAGCAACAAATCAAATAATCCAATTTAAAAATGAAGTATAGGGCTAAACAGAGAATTCTCAATAGAGGAATGTTGAATGGCAGAGAAACACTTAAAGAAATGCTCAAAATCCGTAGTCATCTGGAGAATACAAATCAAAATGACCTTGGTATTTTACCTAACACCTATCAGAATGGCTAAAACCAAAAACTCAAGTGCCAACACATGCTGGAGAGGATGTAGAGAAAGGAGAAACCTCCTCCATTGCTGGTGGGAATGTAAACCACTTTGGAAATCAATCCTTCCCCTTTTTCAAATGAGTATAGGTTTCTTATTTTCTAAGGGCTGACAACATAGCTCAGTGGTAGAGTTCTTCCTAGCAAATGTGAGGTAGTTAGTTCAATTCCCAGTATTTCAAAAATAAAACATAGCACCAGAAAAATAAACTGGAATGTTAAAGTCAGTTCATATACCTTTTAATTCCATTCATTCTTTCAACATGAGGCTTTGTTTAATTCCACCTCTGTCTTACAACTTAATTGTGTTTCCTGGTTCCTGATTATCTATCTATCTATCTATCTATCTATCTATCTATCTATCTATCTATCTATCTATCTATCTATCTATCCATCCATCTTTTTATCAATCAGTAAATAAATTTATCTATCCATGTATCCATGCATCCATCTATTTATCATTTATCTATATCCATCCATCTGCCCACCTATCTACCCACCCTCTCTCTCTCCTCAAATTTCTTTAGATATTGAAACAGGATCTGGCTATGCTGATCTGGAACTTAAAGGCTGCTTTCAAATCTTGATCTTCTTTTACTCCCTAAAGTAAAATTACTGACTGCACTACCATCTTGGCTCAATATATGTCATCATAATAAACACTCATATTTCAACTCCCTCCATTTTTTATCATCTCTTCTCTATTTTACAGCATACTATTATTACATATATTACTAGATGATATTTCCATTCCCAATTTTTTCAGTTTCACCCCAATCTCTAGTCAATTTCTATTTGGCTCCCTATTGTTCCATGAACTTGTTTTGGGAAAAGGTCATCTTGCTTTTTATGGCAACTTCTTTCCCCTAAATTTTGTTCCACCTCCATAAAGCATTTCCATCAATATTCATGAAACTCTCCTAATCTAATGATATTTAAATTGGTGAGTCTAGTACATGTAGTTGATTTCTGTGATTTTTATGTATACCCTTCATAGTATCTTTACCCATAGTACTAACTGATAGCAATAGCTTGAGCATATCGCTCCTATGCTCTCTACTTAGATAGTTTACAGAGTTGCTGGTTATAAATATGAGCTTATCCCATACCAGCATATCTTCTTTTAAATTACTTAGGTAAACCCAATCCAAGTCAGGACCCTGGGAAGCATTCTTACTTTCCACTTTTCTACCATGCTGCATCCTCTTTTTCTGAGAAATCCATTAACATGTCCTATAGCTTTGATGTCATAATACCTACTTGGAACCAGACACCTTTGTTTGGGTTTTATTCCTTCTTAACTTAACTTATTTAATCCCTGAATGCCGTAGTTACCCTCCTATAACAATGAGAAGAATGTGACTGATTCCCTATTTCAAATAGGTATGTTGATGTTTATATAAGTAAATAATGAATTCACATGTACAAAATATCAATATGTGTTAGGTATCATTTTGGTGTTGTCAGTTTCCTTTTATCTATTTGCTTCTGTTTATAATGCCACTACCTAGTTCAGACTGTCATCATCTTCTTGTATGTATTACTGTAATAACCCTTAATTTGTTTCTCTGCCAACATTCTGGCTCCTATTCAATGCATGTTCTTTGTTGTCATCAGAGCAGTCTCTTTAGAATAAATAAAGGATTGTATCATTTGCTTTACAAAACATACAGAGGGTTTTTGTTACATAGAAGTGTTTCCACACTCAGATATCACAACAGTCTCTAGCCTACATCTTTCTTGTTTTCTTTGCCACCTTCTTTGTGGTTGATAATCATATCTTTTTAAATTACTTGCAATTACTTCATTGTTCTGTGTTCTCTCATGCCTCTTTGCTTTGCACAACCTATATTGTACAAACTGCAGTTGGAAAATTATATCTTGAATAGAAAACGAACATTAAAGTATGATATTCCCTGTGAACTATTTTTTAAACTCCTTACCCATCTGAATTCTCAATGCTTCCACAGCACCCAACTAGTGTATGATTCCCATCAGTACACATGCTATAGATTCTCCAATAGCTTACAAACTCCAATAATCAGACATCATTGTTTAGTCTAGTCTCTTTATATCTCCAATTTAGAACTAGTCTGTACATGAAGTATATGCTAAAAAATATTTATACATTAAATCAGTGAGATGTATTATAATCAGTCACTAGACTTTTGCTTTTATTTATTTATTTTATTAATTACACTTTATTCACTTTGTATCCCCCCATAAGCCCCTCCCACCTCCCCTCCCAATTACACCTTCCTCCCCCTTCTCCACGCATGGCCTTCCCCAAGTCTACTGATAGGGGAGGTCTTCCTCTCCTTCTTTCAGATCCTAGTTTATCAGCTCTCATCAGGAGTGGCTGCATTGTCTTCCTCTGTGGCCTGGTAAGGATGCTCCCCCATCCAGGTGAGGTAATCAAAGAGCAGGCCAATTAGTTCATGTCAGAGGCAGTCCCTCTTCCCATTACTATGGAACTTTCTTTGACGCTGAACTGCCATGGGCTACATCTGTACAGGGGTTCTAGGTTTTCTTCTTGCATGGTACTTAGTTGGAGTATCAGTCTCAGGAAAGACCCCTGTGCTCAGATTTCTGGGTTCCGTTGCTCTTCTTGTGGAGCTCCTGTCCTCTCCCTATTTTACCACATCCTTCGTGAGATTCCATGCACTCTGCCCAACAGTTGGCCATAAGTCTCAGCATCTGCTTTGATATTCTGCAAGGCAGAGCCTTTCAGAGGCCCTCTGTGACAGGCTCCTAACTTGTTTCCTGTTTTCTTCTTCTTCTGATGTCCATCTGCTTTGCCTTTTTGGTTGGGAATTGAGATTTTTAGCCAGAGTCCTCCCTCTTGATTAGTTTCTTTAGGTGAAAAGATTTTAGTAGGTTCATCCTATATTATATGTCTATATGAGTGAGTATATGCCGTGTGTGTCTTTCTGCTTCTGGGATAGCTCACTCAGGATGATCCTTTTCAGTTCCCACCATTTACCTGCAAATTTCATGATATCCTTGATTTTATTGATAAGTAATATTCCATTGTGTAGATGTACCACAATTTCTGTATCCATTCCTCAGTTGAGGGGCATCTGGGTTGTTTCCAGGTTCCGGCTATTACAAATAAAGCTGCTACAAACATGGTTGAGCAAATGTCCTTATTGTGTACTTGAGCCTCTTTTGGATATATGCATAAGAGTGGTAGAGGTGGGTCTTGAGGAATCACTATTCCTAATTGTCTAAGAAAGCAACAAATCGATTTCCAGAGTGGTTGTACAAGTTTACATTCCCAACAGCAGTGGAGGAGGGTTCCCCTTTCTCTACAACCTCTCCAGCATGTGTTGTCACTTGAGTTTTTGATCTTAGCCATTCTGATGATTGTGAGGTGAAATCTCAGTGTCATTTTGATTTGCATTTCCCTGATGGCTAATGATGTTGAGCATTTCTTTAAGTGTTTCTCTGCCATTCAATATTCCTCTATTGAGAGTTCTCTGTTTAGCTCTGTTCACTATTTTTTAATTGGGTTACTTGATTTGTTGTTTTTCTACTTCTGTTAATTCTTTATGTATACTGGATATTAGCCCTCTCTCAGACAAAGGGTTGGTGAAAATCCTTTCCCAGTCTGTAGGCTGTTGTTTTGTTTTGATGACAGTGTACTTCTCTTTACAGAAGGTTTTCATTTTCATGAGGTCCCATTTATTGATTGTTGCTCTTAGGGCCTGTGCTGTTGGTGTTTTGTTTAGGAGGTTGTCACCTGTACCAATGAGCTCAAGGTTCTTCCCCACTTTTTCTTCTAACCAGTTTAATGTGTCTGGTTTTATGTTGAGGTCTTTGATCCACTTGGATTTTAGTTTTATGCAGGGTGATAAGTATGGTTTTATTTGCATTTTTCTACATATAGACATCCAGTTAGACCAGCACCATTTATTGAAGGTGTTGTCTTTTTTCCATTGTATGGTTTTAGTATTTTTGTCAAAAATCAGGTGTCCATATGGGTGTGGGTTTATTTCAAGGTCTTCTATTCGGTATCATTGATCTACCATTCTGTTTCGATGCTAGTACCATGCAGTTTTTATTATTATTGCTGTATAGTACAACTTGAGATCAGGGATGGAGATACCTCCAGAATGTCTTTTATTGTAGAGGATTGTTTTAGCAATTCTGGGTTTCTTGTTATTCCATATGACGTTAACAATTTTTCTTTGAAGGTCTGTAAAGAATTGTGTTGGTAATCTGATGGGAATTGCATTTAATCTGTAGATTGCTTTTGGTAAAATGGCCATTTTTACTATGCTAATCCTGCCAAGCCATGAGCATGGGAGGTCTTTCCACTTTCTGATATCTTCTTTTATATCTTTCTTCAGAGACTGGCAGTTTTTTTCATACAAATCTTTGACTTCCCTGGTTAGGATCACACCAGGGTACTTTATGTATTTTGTGGCAGTTGTGAAGGGTGTTGTTTCCCCAATTTCTCTCTCAGCCCTTTTGTCTTTTGTATACAGGAGGGCTACTGATTATTTTTTGAGTTAATTTTGTATCTGGCCACTTTGCTGAAGGTGTTTATCAACTGTAGGAGTATCCTGGTAGAATTTTTGAGGTCACTCAGGTATACTATCATATTGTCTGTAAATAGTGATACTTTGACTTCTTCTTTTCCTATTTCTATCCCCTCGATCTCCTTCAATTGTCTTATTGCTCTTGCAAGGACTTCCAGAAGTATGTTGAAGAGATATGGAGAGAGTGGGCAGCCTTGCCTTGTCCTTGATTTCAGTGGGATTCCTTTAAGTTTCTCTCCATTTAGTTTGATGTTGTCTATAGGCTTACTGTATATTGCCTTTATTATGGTAAGGTATGTGCCTTGTATCCATGATCTCTCCAATACTTTAAATATGAATGGTTGTTGAATTTTGTCAAATGATTTTTCGGCATCTAAGCAGATTATCATGTGTTTTTTTTTCAGTTTCTTAATATGGTGGATCACATTGATGGATTTCCTATTACTGAGCCACCCCTGCATACCTGGGATGAAGCTTACTTGGTCATAGTGGATGCTATCTTTGATGTGCTCTTGTATTAGGTTTGCAAGTATTTTGTTGAGTATTTTTGTAGATGTTCATAAAGGAGATTAGCCTGAAATTCTCTTTCTTTGTTGGGTCTTTGTGAGGTTTAGGTACCAAGGTAACTGTGTCTTCATAGAATGAGTTTGGTAGTCTTCCTTCTGTTTCTATTTTGTGGAATAGTTTGAAGAGAACTGGAGTTAGTTCTTCTTTGAAGGTCTGGTAGAATTCTGTGCTGAAGCCATCTGGTCCTGGGCTTTTTTTGGAGGGGAGACTTTTGATGGCTGCTTCTATTTCCTTAGGGGATAAAGGACTATTTAATTGATTTACTTGGTCTTGAATCAACTTTGGTAATTGGAATCAATCAAGAAAATTGTCCACTTCATTTAGATTTTCAAATTTTGTGGCATATAGACTTTTGAAGTATTTCCTAATGATTGTTTGGATTTCCTCAGTGTTCGTTGTTATGTCACCCCTTTTCATTTCTGATTTTGTTGATTTGGATGGAGTCTCTCTGCCTTTTAGTTAGTTTGTTCAAGGGTTTGTCTATCTTGTTGATTTTCTCAAAGAACCAGTGCTTGCTTTCATTGATCCTTTGAATTGTTTTATTTGTTTCTAATTTATTGATTTCAGCCCTGTGTTTGATTATTTCCAGCCATCTACTTCTTTTTGGTGAGTCTGCTTCTTTTTTTTCTAGGCCTTTTAGGTGAGCCATTAAGTTGCTTGAATGAGAAATCTCAAATTTCTTCTTGAAGGCACTTAGTGCTATGAACTTTCCTCTTAGCACTGCTTTCATTGTGTCCCATAAGTTTGGGTATGTCGTGTCTTCATTTTCATTGAATTCTAGGAATACTTTAATTTCTTTCTTTATTTCTCCCCTGACACAGCTGTCATTTAGTAGCAAGTTATTGAGTTTCCATGTGTTTGTAGGATCTTTGCTATTTCTGTTGTTGTTGAGGTCCAGCTTTATTCCATGGTGATCAGATAGGATAGTAAGTGATTATCTCAATATTCTTGTATCTGTTGAGGCTTGCTTTGTGACCAACCATATGGCCTATTTTGGAGAAGGTTCCATGATGTGCTGAGAAGAAGAATGCTTAGAATGTAGGTGCATCAATGAGGATCTGTGGATCGTATTGCTATCATTGCATGTTTGAGTGTAAGGAACTCTGGCTGGCATGAGAAAATTAAAATGGTGAAAGGATCATTAAGAGGGGAAAATTCTCTAAGATTATTTCATTTCTGAGAAACCCTTGCCAAACTTCATGATATTACTGCCCCTGGGTATTCACCAATTTCATATTATTGCCCTTGGGTATTCACCAGGAATTGGTTTCAAGATGCCCTTTGGATACCAAAATCTGTAGGATTTCCTATTCTTTACATAAACTAACATAATATTTATGCACAATCTCTCATACACTTTAAGTCTTCTCTAGATTTCTTATAATATTACATACAATGTAAATGCAGCATAAATAATTGTTGCAGAAACAATAAGAAATGTGTGTTTATGTGTTCAGAATAGATAATGACATTTACCAACTATTTTAAACCAGAGTTTGAATGTTAGATTTATAACTTGTGGATGTGAAAAGGAGAGTATATTTCCAAGCCAGTTTTTCTCATTTTCTTGCAATTTTTGATACTCAATTTTTATGCTTTTGTGGAATAAAATGAAGGAAAATTATTGGAGTGTATTATCTACATATACATATGCACACCCTAAAATAATCTTTTGTTTTCATCAGTTTTAAGAATAGAATTTACTTATTACATTTAAAGAGTTCTTATCATGTGTAAATGTAATAACCCACAACAGATACTTTTTCTATTGCAAGGCTCCAGCATTTTCAAGTGAATTTCATTGTCAGGTTCCAAAAGAGGCTATTCTGTGATGTCTCAGTGAGGAGTGCCTATTTGAGTATTAATAGAAATAATTTTAACACTAAGAAACTATACAGAGAGTCTTGTCAATAATTCTGTACCCAGCAAGATAAGCCTTGTTGTGGTGGTTAATAAACAGGTGGTTTTAAAATAGAAACACTGAACAACACATACATACACGTAGGCACATTCGCACAAATACAGCAGGTTTGATGCTGAAAGAAGAGAGCAAACGGATCACACAGACAATCGTGTTTGCTGCTTCCTATTTTTGGATCTAAGCAATCACACAGTGAGTCACCATCAGTGATGGCTAAAATTTTCACTGACGCATTTAGCAGGGACAGACCAGAGAGTCATTTATGTGGAATGATTTGAAGGGCACTTGGAGACCTCCTTGTTCTTCCAAATATCATGTCTTAAAGGCTGCTAATGGCATTTGCAATTTCTACCTCCTTGTCACTCAAAGAATACATTACCACATTATAAAGTAAGTGTTAGCTCACCAAATCAGACAGCTGTCAAACAAAAAGGCTGGAAGGTGGAATGAAAACCAGAAATTATTTGATGTATGGGATAGGTAGTAACAATTTGTTGTAATATATAAAGCAAAGGACTTCAAGAGTTCCCCAGCCCTTTAGGAACCACAAGGGTGGATACATAGACAAGACAGGGACACCAAATCAAATGTTGACATAAAAACCACCAATTTCCCTTGAATCCTTGTTCCTCTCCCATGCCTAGGAGGAATCACTGATCTCACCATTTGCAAGCCCTATTCAGATATGGAAGATTTTTTAATCTTAATACTGTCTCTATTCTAACAGTTTCAGAATTTAGTTCATAAGCTCTGCCACAAGGTCTAACCACTATATTTCCATGTTTTATGCAGTGCTTACCTTTATCAACATGCTCTAAATGTAGCTTTTGCATACCTTCTGATCTCTGAATTAAGGAAAGGAAATATCCTAATCAACAAACCCCTTAGAGTATGAATATTTTCTAATCAGTTGTCCAAACATACTCACTTTCACACATTTTCATTGTCTTTCCACATCACCTGTTCTCTAATGACTTGTAGTATGAAAGACATCATTAGTGTTTGCACTACTATTTCAAATTTAGGGAGTTATATGTTTATTATCTCTGTTGTGGACTATTGTCTAAGAAGAATAAAATTAAAATAATGATATAGGGTTTTTCATTTTATTATATTTAATTTTATTTTTTCTTCACAATTTATTCATTATATATCCTGATTGAAGCACTCTCCTTCGACTTCCCCAGTCCCACACTCCCTCCTTCTTCCCCTCACCCCCTTCCACTAGTCGACTAAAAGGAGGATTTCTCCATTATTGCCATCTGACCATAGCTTGTTAAATCTCATCAGAACTGATTGGATCTTCTTCCTCCATGGCATGGCAAGACTGCATCATCTGGGGCAAATGATCAGAAAGCAGTCAACTGAGTTCATGATAGAGGCAGCCCCTGATCCCCTCACTCAGAGATACATATGAAGAGTGATCTGCCAATCAGCCACATCTGAGCTGGGGGTCTAGGTCCTCTCCATGTGTGATCCTCCATTGGTTCATAAGTCTCTGCAGGACTTCTTGGGCTCAGAACTTTTAGTTTGGTTGGTCTCTTTGTGGGGCTCCTGTCCCCTCCATATCTCTCTAACCCCACCCCTCTTTCCCTCCACAAGACTCGCTGGGTACAGGGGTCTTTTCTGAGACTGATACTCCAATCAGGGACCATTGATGGAGATAAGCTAGAATCCCTGCACGGATGTAACCTAGAATCCCTTCACAGATGTAACCTGGGATCCCTGCACAGATGTAGCCCATGACAGCTCAGTGTCCAAGTGGGTTCCATAGTAATGAGAACAGGGACTGTCTCTGACATGAACTGATTGGCCTGCTTTTTAATGACCTTCCCCTGAGGGGGAAGCAACCCTGCCTTGCCACAGTGGAAGACAATGCAGTCACTCCTGATGAGACCTGAGAGTCTAGGATCAGAAGGAAGGAGAGGAGGACCTCTCCTATCAGTGGACTTGGGGAGGGACATGGGTGGAGAAAAGGGAAGGAAGGTGGGATTAGGATGGGGGTGGGAGCTCTGGGGAATACAAGTGAATACACTGTAATTAATAAAAATTAAAAAAATTTTAAAAAGACTCCCTGTGTTCTGCCCAAAGGTTGGCCCTGAGTCTCAGCATCTGCTTCGATCCTCTGTTTGGTGAATCCTTTCAGAGGAGCCTCTATAGTAGACTCACATCCTGTTTCCTCTCTTCCAACTTGTCTGATGTCTTTTTTTGCTTGCTGTTCAAAATGAGATTTAAGCATCCTCCCTAGGGTCCTCCTTAGTGTTTAGCTTTTGTAGGTCAGTAGATGGCTGTCCTATATTACATGGCTAATATCTGCTTATTAGTGAATGTATATGATGCCTGTCTTTCTGTTTCTAGATTACTTCACTCAGCATGATCTCTTCTAGTTCCATCCATTTGCCTGCAAATTTCATGATGTCCTTGTTTTTAATAGCTGAGTAGTATTCCATTGTGTAAATGTACCACAATTTCTGTATCCATTCCTCCATTTAGAGACATCTAGGTTCTTTACATATTCTGGCTATTACAAATAAAGCTGCTGTGAACATAGTTGAGCAAATATTATTCTTGAATGGTGGACATCTTTGGGTATAGACCTAGGAGTGATATAGCTGGATTTTGAGGAAATGCTATTCCCAATTTTCTGAGAAAGCACCAGACTGATTTTCAAAGTGCTTGTACAAGTTTACATTCCCACCAGTAATGGAGGAGGGTACCCCTTTCAACAATCCTCTCCAGCATGTGTTGTCACTTGAGTTTTTGAGCTTAGCCATTCTGATTGGTGTAAGATGAAATCTCAGAATTGTTTTTATTTGCAGTTTCCCTGGTGACTAAAGATGTTGAACATTTCTCTAAGTGTTTTTCTGCCATTTGATAATCCTCTGTTGAAAAGTCTCTGCTGAGCTCTGTTCCCCTACTTTTTAATTGGATTATTTGGTTTGTTATTGTCTAATTTCTTGAGTTATTTATATATATTCTGGATGTTAGTCCTCTGACTTTTGTAGGGTTGGTGAAGAGCTTTTTTCAGTCTGTAGGCTGTTGTTTTGTTCTGTTGAAACGAATATAGGACTATTCAATCTATTTACCTGATCTTGACTTAACTTTGTTAGCAGAAATCTATCAAGAAAATTGTCCATTTCATTTAGATTTTCAAAATTTCTGGCATATAGGCTTTTGAAGTAAGACATAATGATTCTTTGGATTTCTCAGTGTCTGTTGTTTTGTCCCCCTTTTCATTTCTGGTTTCATTGGTTTGGATTGTGTCTCTCTTCCTTTTAGTTAGTTTGGCTAAGGGTTTGTCTATCTTGTTGATTTTCCCTGAAGAACAAGCTCTTGCTTTCATTGATTCTTTGAACTGTTCTCTTTGTTTCTAGTTTATTGATTTCAGCACTGAGTTTGATTATTTACAACTATCTATTCCTGATGGGGATGTCTGCTTCTTTTTATATAGGGCTTTCAGGTGAGCCATTAAGATGCTTGTATGAGATGTCTGAAATTTCTTTGTGAGGGCGCTTAGTGATATGGACTTTCTGCTTAGCAGTGTTTTCACTGTGTCCCATAATTCTGAGTATGTTGTGCCTTCATCTTCCTTGCATTCTAGGAAGTCTTTATTTCTTCCTTTCTTTCTTCCCTGACCCAGCAGTCATTGAGTAGAGAGTTGTTCTGTTCCCACATGCGTACCCTTTTTGTTATTTCTGTTGTTGTTGAGGTCCAGATTTAGTCTATGGTGGTCTGATAGAATACAAGTGTTTTTTTTTTTTCAATCTTCTTGCATCAGTTGATGCTGGCTTTGTGACCAACTATACTGTCTATTTTGGAGAAAACTCCATGAGGTGCTGAGAAGAAGGTAAATTCTTTTGTGTTTGGGTGAAAATTCTGTAGATGTCTTTTAGGTCCATTTGGTTTATGACCTCTGTTAGTGTCATTGTTTCTTTGATTAATTTCTGTTTCATTGACTTGTCCTTTGTTGAGAGTGGGGTGTTGCAGTCCCCCACTATTAATGTGAGGAGATCTATGTGTGGTTCAACTTTCATTAATGTTTCTTTTACAATTGTGGCTGCCCTTGTATTTGGGGCACAGATTTTCAGGACTGTGGTGTCTTCCTGGTGGAATTTTTCTTTGATGAGCATGAAGTGGCTTTCTTCATCTCTTTTGACTAATTTTGGTGGAAAGTCTATATTTTTAGCTATTAGAATGGCTACTCCTGCTTGCTTCTTGGGTCCATTTTCTTGGAAAACTGTCTACCAGCCCTTTACTCTCAGGTAATGTCTTTGTGGCTTAGGTGTGTGTGTGTGTGTGTGTGTGTGTGTGTGTGTTTGTATGCAACAGATTGTTGGGTCTTGTTTATGCACCCATTCTGTGAGTCTGAGTCTTTTTATTGGAGAATTGAGTCCATTGATGTTGAGAGAGATTAATGACCAGTGGCTGTTAGATCCTTTTATTTTGATGTGGGTTGTGATAGTGTGTTTGTATGCTTGCCTGCTTTAGTTTTGCTGTAGTGAGGTTATTTATTTCCTGTGTTTTCCTAAATATAGTGAGGTTTCTTGGGTTGTATTTTTCCTTCTAGTACCTTCTGTAAGGCTAGATTTGTGGGTAGGTATTTTTATTTTTTTATTTTGAATATCTTATTTTCTTAATGTATGATGACTGAGAGTTTGTCTGGGTGTAGTAGTCTGAGCTCACATCTGTGTTCTCTTAGGGTCTGCATGATATCCGTCGAGGCCCTTTTGGCTTTCATAGTATCTGTTGAGAAGTCAGGTGTGAGTCTGATGGGTTTGCCATTATATATTACTTGGCTTTTTCCTTTGCAACTTTTAGTATTTTTTCTTTTTTTTCTGTATACTTACCATTTTAATTATCATGTGTAGGCTACATTTTCTTTTCTGGTCTAATCTTAGGTGTTCTGTAGGCCTCTTGTATGCTTTTAGGCCACTACTTTAAGTTGGGGAAATTTTCTTCTATGATTTTGTTGAAAATATTTTCTGTTGTGTACTTGAGCATCTTTGGGTATATGCCTAAGAGTGGTATAGCTGGGTCTTGAGGAATCATTATTCCTAAATGTCTAAGAAAGCGACAAATTGATTTCCAGAGTGGTTGTACAAGTTTGCATTCCCACCACCAATGGAGGAGGGT
>CM053742.1:80802124-80824340 GCA_028658305.1 Pachyuromys duprasi
GGAGGAGGTCCTCCCCTGTTGGTGGACTTGGAGGGGGCGGGGAAGAGGGAGATGAGGAATGGAGCAGGAGGGTGGGAGGGAATGAGGGAGGAGGCTATGCCTGGGATGCAAAGTATCTAACCTGTGATTGATATAAAAATAAATAAATTAATTTAAAAAAACCCTAACTAAAAAAAAAAAAAGAAAAGAAAAGAAAATATTTTCTGGGCCATGGAAAAGGGAATCTCTATTCCTATTATTTTTAGGTTTTGTCTTTTCATGTTCTCTTGGACTTCTTGGATAGTCTGTGTGAGGAATTTTTTTAGATTTAACTGTTTGTTTTACAAATATATTGATTTCTTCCATTGTGTATTCCACACCTGAGATTCTTTCTTCCATCTCTTGTAGTCTGTTAGTCATGCTTACCTCTGTAGTTCCTGTTTTCTTCCCTACGGTCTTCCTCTCCATGTTTTTCTCCATTTGTGTTTTCTTTAATTTTTCTAATTCTATCATCAGATATTGAACCTTTTTGTTGATTTCCTTCACCTGTCTGACTGTATTTTCCTGCTTTCCCTTCAATTCCTTCACCTGTTTGAACGTTCCTTTGTTGTTTTTATTTCTTTCAATGATTTAATTATTTCCTCTCTGAAGATCTTAGACTGTTTGGCTGCATCTTCTTGTACTTCTTTATGGGTGGCCATAATCTGTTTGACTTTTTCTTCCTCAGTTTCTTTATGCATTTTATTTGTTTACTCTATTATCCTCTTCATAAGCATAGATGTAAGGTCATCTTCTTGAATTTCATTTATGCTGGGGTTTCCAGGGCTTCTTGTCCCTGGAAAACTGGATTCTGGAGATGCCATATTGCTTTTTAATTTTTTATTTTTTATATTAATCACAAGTTATGTACTTTATATCCCTCCCTCCCTCCCACTCTCCCCATCCCTCCCTCATCTTCTCCCTGCCCCCTCCAAGTCCACTGATAGGGAAGGACATCCCCCCCCCTTCCATCTGACCCTAGCTTATGTCTCTTCAGGGATGGCTGCAATGTCTTCTTCTGGGATCTAGCCAGGCTGCTCTTCCCTAGGGGATGGGGGGGTGAGGGTCGAAGAGCCAGCCATTGAGTTCATGTCCAAAATAGTCCCCGTTCCCCTTACTAGGGTACCCACTTGGATACTGAGCTACCAAGGTTGGTTGTGCTTTTATGCTGGCCTCTACCCATATGGCTGTCTCAGGTTTTGGCTGTTAGTTTCTTATGCCTGCTGGAATCCTGGGTTGGGAAGTATCCCCTTGGAAGAAAGATAGTTGTTCCTGAAGGAGGCCTCCTCATTTTTTTTTTTTTTTTTGGTGTGGTCACCAAATGGCAGGTGCTTCTCAGGGAATTTCCTTTGCTTACCTCAGGTGTATGGACCTGTTGGGTAACTGGGGTCTTTTGTACTCAGGGTTGAGCTCCTTTCACCAGGAGAATTCCTGAAGACAGCTACCTGCTACTGGGTTTCTTGCTCTGAATTTAGTGAGCTGATGTTGTTGCTCTTACACTATGTTTGCTTGTGGTAGCCCTCTTGAAGGACCATGGAGCCCTGCAGTTTGGTCAGTTTAGCTAGTGAGACAGGTTGCACCTTGGAGTTGTGTCTGCAGTTGACCCCTTGGATCCCAGGTTTCTGTAGGTCCAAGGTTTGAGCTCTGTGCCCTAGTACCTAAGGGATAATCAGTGGCAAGTGAGCTCAGCACTCAGGCATGTGGCAGGAGGCTATAACCCTAGAGCCTCAGAAACCCCGGAACTTTTCTTGGGACTAGATGGTTGTCCTGAGGTTAGAATATTTATCTCACAGTGGGGTTTCCTCCCAATAGGAAACCCAATCTCTGGTGCTTTGGGGCACACAGTTCTGTCTGGGAGGGCAAGTTGGGCATGTAGGCAGGTTTCTGGGCTGGTGTCTGAGTGCCTGTTGGAGCTTGGAATTTTTTCTAGGGATTGTCTGAGTGACCTGAGTTCAGTTGGTCCCAATTGTTTCCTTCACTGTGGGGTTTTCTCTAAACTGGAAAACCCAGTCTCTGGGGTTGTGGAACCCACAGTTCAGTCTGGGATGGTGATCAGAGCACACAGGCTTGTCGTGCTGGGCTGGGGACCTAGAACCTGCAGGGACCTTGGAACTCTTTCAGGGTTTAGCTGGGTGACCTGAGAATAGATCTGATTGCTTCCCACACAGTGCAGTTTCCTCTCACCTGGAGAACATAATTGCTTGTGTTTTAGAGCCCACAGTTTGGCCTATTGGTCACTCTGCAGTCACTGCGGTCCTGCTTGTCAGATACAGTGTCCTCTCGGCACAACCATGTTGGATCTAATGATATAGTTAATATATTTCTAAGAGAAGTTGAAGGCCGATAAGTAATATCTACCTTATAAAGATTTCAAGTGTAAATAAATAGTTCAAGTGTTGAACTAAAACAGATAAATCATTACTTATCCAGTAAGCCCCTATTTTTTCAACAAATTACTGTGTGATGATTTGAGTATTATTCTTAGTAGAGAACTTCCTTATATTTCAATATTGTATGCTTCACAGGAATATACTGTATTTCTACAATGAAGCATATACTCCATTAGGTACTGTCATATCAACAAAGCCATCTAGCAACACGTATGATGTGAAAGAAAAAAAAGAGATTCAGGGGAGAACTTACAAGGGAATTGACTCACTTGGAGATGGGGAAGGTGGTATATATGAATGAGAAGAAGAATCTATTGAAATATACTTTATTTGAAAAAAATGAAATAATATTTTGTATGCTAATTCAACCATTTTAAAATGCAATAGAAAACAACTATCTACTGATTTTGATATTTGAAAATGTGACATTTTCAAACCTATTAGATGTGTCTGTGGGCTATTCAGTTCACCTCTTAGCTTTGTCATCTTTAAAATAGTGTATTATAGTAACAACTTTATTCTGTCATGACTATTGTGAAATTTACAAAGCCAGTTGGAAAATCAGTGATATACTCAGTATCAGAGAATAGCTTAGTCTGTGTAATGTTACTTGCACAGAGAGAACCATTTGGGGTTGGGTGTTCTCTCCTGTTCTCTGTATTACATAGTGGTTCATAGGATAATGTTAGTTGCTTCCCTCTTTTGGAAACCTACATGACAATTTTTTGTACCATGAAACCTACTTCTCAGGGAGGAGGCTTTCAGGTCAGTTACAGTTCAGGAAACCCTGAGCCCTGTGTCTGGAGTATACAATGTTTGCAGCAGTAGGTACTGATATTCTCCTATGTCTGGGGTGCAATTAAGGGCAATAGAAATGGCCTGTATTATTTGGGGAATCTCTTGGACAACACTGACCAACAACTCAGAAAAGAGCCTATGATGCTTGGGGTTGAGGTTTTTGTTAGATGCTCTTTGCCTCTTGGAGGGAGCATGGCCAAAAAATATGGGGAAATTTCATTATCTACATACATATGTATATATATATATATATATATATGGTACCTTATGTTTATTATAAGTATTTTAGGTAGATAATTAATAATATGATTTCTTATGACGTTTTCAAACATACTTACAGTTATTTTACCCTTACCCATTTTTCTGCATTTATCTTCTTCTCCTTCCCTAATTCGTGCCCCTCATTTTTTTCATCATCTCTAGCCATTCCCTTATACCCTGCTTTTTCCTCATTGTCACCATTTAGCATTCTATGATTTAAGAAAAAAATTTAAGGACAATAATACACTTTTAGTCAATATGGTTATCAATTAGCCTCTGATTTATGTAAAATGTGGAAGCCATTTCTTCACTTTTTTTTTCATAGAAACAACTGTGTGGACACATTGCTGTTATAGGTCCTTCCTGACAATGTTTCTACCCAGTAGAAAATGAACTAGATTTGCTTCTGTATGACTCTGCAAAAAACTGGGGAAAGAATTATAATTTACTCAATGAGCCACTGGGTAAAGGCATGGGATTTAATATTATATATTCATCGGCTAAATCTATTGATAAATATATACACTATATATTTATGTATATGCTATAATATATTAGCTATATCTATATATTAGCTATACACACATATTAGCAAGGTTTCCACATATCTGTTTCATACTTGTGCATTCACTGTAATATAAACGTAATCATAGATCATGCCATTATTACTATCATGTATTTATCAGGAGACAACTGAATACATTTAAGAGACTATACCATTAATTTATACTCATGCTTTACCTAACCCATACATAAGTTTATCTTATAGAGATGTTAAGGCCCTTTAAAATAAATTCAACAAGCCCTTGTAAAATTATGCATTCAGCATAAAGCCCATTTACCTTGCTCCTCTACAATTTGTATTAACTTCTTTTGTTGGTGTACAAAGTACTGGGTTTTATAATGACATTTAATACACATATTTCTATCCATATATATCATTGCACATTGTTCACATTTGCTCCTATGGCCCTTTGTCTTCCACCTTTGCCCTGCTTTTTCCCTTCCAATCTTAGAAATAAAGATGGGTGGGTTGCAACCTTGTGCTTAGAACTAGTGCTAAAATGATATTTCAGTTATACATTATTTTGTCCAACCTTCTTAACTTTGCTTGTGCCTTACCCCAGCAAGAGTAAGTAGCTACTTACCCTTGCACACATCCTTTCAATGCCTGAAAAGTTTGTTTCCTACTTAATCAAGAGGTAATGTGGTGTAAGCAGGTATGGCATAAACTCATCTTTTCTTTCTCACAAGAACTTACACTGAGTAGTTTCGAGCTATAGAAGAGCCATTTACTATGCTGGAGTTCTTCATACAGTTTATAAACATTAGGAAGGGTGTTTCTAAGAGGTCTTCTATCTCTAAAACACAATGAACCTAATTCCACATTCTCAACACCTTTTCTTCAGCTTTACATTTTCTCTCTGTTTCAAAAAATAAGAAACCATGCCCTAAGAAGTGTCAAAATTATTTTTTGTCCTCCATATACCTCCTAAACAACACTTTTGCCAATTTATTTCCCATTAAAAGGCTTAAGGCAAGCCGAGAAGTGTGGTGCACTCTTGTTATCCCAACAATTGGGGAGGCAGAGGCAGGTGGCTCTCTGAGTTGAGGCCTGGTCTAGAAAATGAGTCCAAGACGGCCAAGCTTACACAGAGAAACTCTGTGTCAAAAAAAGAAAGAAAATAAAAAGAAAAACAAAGAATTAACGAAAGAAAAGAAAAAGACTTAAAACATTAGGAATATAAAATCGAGTAAAGTCCAGAGCGATTACTAAGTGACTACTTGTCTACAGTTCTAGACTCAGCATTAATTGAAGGCAAAAATTGTTAAACCAAACTAAAATAATGTTATCAAAAGAAAAAAGGCAAGGTTTATTTCTTGATACAGAAGAGAAATTAAAAAAAAAATGGTTTAGAGAATCACAGGCTATGCATGCAAAAGTAATCCTGCAGGGTCATCTGGCTCAATTTATCTATTTCACGGATGAAAAAAAACCCCAAACTCTGGTGTCCAAAGAGGCAAAGAGATTTTTCAGGACACAGAGTTAATTCTCACCCCCATGGTTTCAACAAATTTGTGAATTAAACTTGGGTCAAAGACATACTAACTAACAGGGTCTAGATAACTCTCTCAGCTACACTAAAATGCCAAACTCCGTCTGGGAGAAGGGAAGAAGAGAACTGACAAACAATTTAATTTAACATTGAAATGTGTTTTTTTTCTTATTTAATGCTGAAAAGTTACTGAGTCATGAATTATTCCTATTTCACACACAAATATATTAATGATGAAAGTGATTAATTGGTTTACCCATCCATGATCACATTCCATGCTGGTGGAAGAATGAGCATTTGAACAGTGCTTTCACTTTCCAAAGCCCATCTTCTTCTTGATACACTATACAAACACACATACATATGCAATAGGTACCTATGAGCACATTTGTGAACATGGGTGTATATATATATATATATATATACATATATATGCATAAATATGTTTCCTGCATGACTTGAATTCTCAGACATTATTTTATTTTTGAAATTTTTCTCTAAAGTTAACAAATACTAGATACTTAGAACACTCGTTAGCATGTCAATGGAACAATCATTTTAGAAACCAAGATTCAGACAGTATTTAAGGACTTGTAAATATTTATCTAGCCTAAAACACATGAAACAGGTTTTGGAGATCAGTATAAAATTTGTTTTAGTTCTAACACACAGGCACATGTGCAAGCAAAGTGGTGTGTGCTTTTGTGAGCAAATACATACATGAGGACACATATATACACTGCACACACAATAGACTATTTTTTATTTTTAATGTAATTTTTTAGTTGTTTGATCCCTTTATAGCTTGATTTCAGCCCCATCGCTCCTCTCCTCCCAGGCCTGTCCTCATGTCCCCTTCCTCCATTCCCTCCTAATCCCTCTCAGAGAAGGGGAGGCTTTTAAGTGGTACCCATCCACCATGGTACCTGAAGTAGCAACAGCACTAAGCACATCTCCACACACTGAGGCCAGGCAAGGCAACCTAGCTGGGGTAAAGGACCACAGAGTGCCTCTGCCACCATTGTTATGGAACCTACATAATGACCTAGATTCACAGCTGATATATATGTATGGGGGAAGGGGTCTAGTTCCAGTCAATGCATGCTCTTTGGTTGGTGGATCAGTCTCTGTAAGGCCCCATGGGTTAATTTATTCTGTAAGTTTTCTTGTGGTGTCATTGACCTCTCTGGCTCCCTCAATCCTTCCTCCCATTCTTCCACAGAATTCCTGCAGCTGGGCCTATTTGGCCTATTTGGCTGTGCAGCTCTGCATCTGTTTCCATCCACTGCAAGATGAAACTTCTTAGAAAACAGTTATGATAGGTTTCTTTTGGTGACCATAACAAAGTTGAATAGTGTCAGGAGTTGACTCTGTCCCATAGGCTGCGTCTCAACATCTATTTGTGGGTCTCTGCATATATTTCCATCAGCTGCTAGATGAAGCCTCTCAAAAGACACTTATGCCAGGCTCCAGTCTGCAAGCATAGCAGAATATCATTAATAGTGTCAGGGTTTGGCTCTCTTCCATGGAGTACGTCTCAAGTTGGGCCAGTCATTGTTTTGTCATTCCCTCAATTTCTGCTCCATCTTTATCCTTACACTTGTTATAGGTGAGACAAATTTTGTGTCGAAGGATTTATGGATGCATGGATGTGACCCTCCTTCCACTGGAAGTCCCACCTGACCACAGGAGGTAGCCACTGGAGGCTCCACATCCTCCCCTGCTAGGAGTCTCAGCTAGGTTCACCCCATAGAGTGTCAAGAGCCTCCCCACTTCAGAAATTCTCCCACATCTCAGAAATGCCTGCTCACTGATCTCTCTCCAGGTCCTCCCTCTCCCAGCCCTCCTCTATGCTCTCCCCACTCTTAATCCCCACTCTTGTTTTCTTCCCTGCCTGATCTCCCAGTGGGTTCCCTTTCTCCATCTACTTCAGCTGTCTATTTTATTTCCCCTTCTGGGGAAATTCAAGCATCCTCACTTGGGACTTCCTTATTTATTTTTTATTTTTTAGGTCTGAGGGTTATAGCATGGTTCTCCTGTACATTGTGGCTAATATCCATTTATAAGTGAGTATTTACCATGTGTGTCTTCCTGGCCCGGGTTACCTTACTCAACATAATCATTTCTCATTCCATCCATTGGCCTGTGAATTGCATGATTTCTTTTTTTTCGTAGCTGAGTAGTATTCCTTTTTGTAAGACTACCACATTTTCTTTATTGATTCTTTAGTTGTGAGACATTTAGGTTGTTTCCAGTTTCTGGTTATTACAAATAAAGCTGCTATGAACATAGTTGGGCAAGTGTCTTTGTGGTATGGTGGCACATCTTTTGGAGATATGCCCAGGAGTGGTGTTGCTGGGTCTTGGGGTTAATCTATTCCAAATTTTTGAGACACCTCCATATTGATTTCCATAATGATTGTACATGTTTGCACTACCACCAGCAATGAAGAAGTGTTCTCTTTTCTCCACATCCTCACCACATGTGCTGTCACTTGATTATTTTGATCTTAGACATTCTGATGGGTGTAAGATAGAATCACAGAGTGGTTTTGATTTGCATTTCCCTGATGACTAAGGATTTTGAGCATTTCTTTAGGTGATTCTGTGCCACTGGATATTCCACTGCTGAGAATTCTCAGTTTAGCTCTGTGCCCCATTTTTAAAATTGGGTTATTTGGTTTCTTGGTATTTAATTTATTGAGTTCTCTATATATTTTGGATGTTAGCCCTCTGTCACATGTAGGGTTGGTGAAGATATTTTCCCATTCTGTAAGCTGTCTTTTTGTCCTTTGCCTTGTGTTTTCAATTTCAGGAGGTCTCATTTATTAATGGTTGAACTTAGTGCCTGAGCTGTTAATGTTCTGTTCAGGAAGTTGTCTAGTGTAACACTGAGTTCAAAGCTGTTCCCCACTCTCTTTTCTATTACATACCCAGCCACCTCCTGTAGCCAAGTGGGACTTACAGTGAAGGGAGGAGGCACACACCCATCCATAAAACCCTACACCCTCAATTTTTCTTGTCTATAAGAAGTGTAATAGTAAAGATGGAGCAGAGATTGAGGGAATGGCAAACCAATGTCTGACCCAACTTGAGACCCACCCCATGGACGGGAGCCAATGCCTGTCACTATTAATGATGCTCTGTTCTGATTGCACACAGGAAACTAGCATAACTGTCTTCAAGCAGCTGATAGAAACAGATGCAGAGACTCACAGCCAAACAATTTGCCAAGGTTGGGGAGTTCCGTGGAAGAGTGAGAAGAAGTAGAGAAAGCCGGAGGGTTACAGGACACTATAAGATGACCTACAGAGTCAACTAACCTGGGTCCATCAGGGCTCACAGAAACTGAACCACCAACCAAAGAACATGCATGAAGTGGATCTGGACCCCCCTATACATATGTAGCAGATGTGCAGTGTGAACAGACTGTGGATCCCATAAAATGGGAGTATGGGCACTCCTTGACTCGTTTGCCAAAATTTGGATCCCTTCCCCCTTGTTTGGCTGCTTGTCAGACCCCAGTGAGAAAAGATGAACTTAGTCCTGCTGTTACTTGAGGTGCCTGGGTGGGTTGATACTTTGGGGGGGGGGGTTTCCTCTTCTCTGAGAAAAAGGAGAGGAACAATGGGGAGAAGGGGCATAAGAGTGGGACTGAGAAGAGAGGAGAGAGGAGGTTGGGATTGGTCTATAAGGAGATTAAATTAATAAATAAATGAAAAAAAAAACAGAAATCATGGTCTAGAGAATTGGCAGTATATTTTGCCATCCTTTTTATATGGTTAGCTAGATATGAAGAAAATTTATTTTTTTGCTTTCCATCCTCAAGTTTCAGAAAATAGAGATATGTGAATTAGAGTTGTAGCTCAGTGGTGAAAGGCCTATTGGTATGTGTGAGAGGCTCCGAGTTCTATCCTCAATACCAAAAATACATGATAAAAGAAAATTGAGATATGTGTCCCTAATAGAAATGTATTCTTTAAATGTTTTTTTTTTTTTTGAGTGAGGCACCCTATCAGTTCTGGGAGAGCCGTGCTTGGCTAATAGTACACAGTATAACCCTAGTTAATATTATTAAAACATGCATAATTTTACCATTTCTGAATTAGAGCCACTTTTACTAAGCCATGCATCAACATGAAAATCTATATAAGGTAAATAAAGTAAAATTTATTGATTCATCTTTAACATGTTAGAAAGAAAATATTTAGAATTATAGATGCCAGAATGCTGTCCAGAAAATTGGGTATAGAAGCTTCATTGATTTCAAATGTATTTATTATTCCTCTGTGCTTGGAAAGGGAGTGCTTCATATATTTTTCATGTTAAGTTTTAAGTGCATTTTCACTGGTTGAGTAGTTTTACTATTAACAAACAGTCAGTGCATTGGTTGGATGGCTGATGATCAGTTTGAACTTATGGCAGAAGCTGCAGAATATGGAACTTATCTAAACAATGAGAACTAGTAGGATAAGGATGAGAGTGGGAAGGGGTAGCAATAGAGAATGTGAGGACAAGCTATAGTTCCAGCAAGGGACAAAACATTATTGATTCCAAAGCTGTTCAGCTGCTTCTAGCCTCAGGGCTGTGACATTATTAAAAACTTCAATTTGGTGACAAATACCGCACAGATTCTCTTGAAGCTGGCTAAGGAAGGGTGGCAGCTTCGTGACATGCTGAAATTGTATTTGTCAGTTCAAGACAGGCTATGGAGACTGAGTATACTTTTAGTACATCCCACTCCATTTCTCCCTGATCCATGCCCACATAAGCAAACACACATGTACAATCACTTGGATAATGCTCCAATATTCCTAGTAAAGAAATATTTGCTATAGAAAAAGATAAGTTGAGGAAAGAAAGGTGTTTGAGCTGAATAAATCACCATAAGTCATCTGGTAAGAACATTAGAGAGGCCTGTCTGAGGTGTTAGCCAATTTGGTCCTTGGCTTTTACTTTGAGAAATTTTTTTTTGGTCCACCTTAGATTTTGAGGTAATGTTAAAGAGAGGGTGTACATAACAAAAGATGAAAGAATGATTTGTGGAGAAGTAGTCTGCAGATAGTTAAACAAAACATATACCAAATGTTAAATGAAGAGAAGGACATAGGATGTCAGGAAGGGAAGCAAGGGCAGAACGTGGGAATGAGAACATGGGATGAGGAAGAATGAACAAAACACATTTGATAAAAAGTTCAGATTAAAGAGGTCTTCTGAGTAGCATGAACTTCAGTGAGATAGTTTGGAAACATCAGTCTGACATGGCTACATAAGGATGAATGAAGAGAACCATTACCTCTAAGCAAAAATCTTAACCTGTTTTGTTCACCACAGTACCATCAGAACTAGCAGTAGCCTGGCATATAGCAATCCCTGGTATTTCTTGAAAAACAAATACAAGTATTAGTGGACATGCTTCTAATATAATACAATACTGTTTGAGCTCAAACTGAAACATTACAACTGCTATTCATGCTCTTACTATCAGCATGTAACATCTTCTCCAGTGACAACCACTGTTTCAAATGTTTTTTTTTAAATTTTTATATCAATTACAGTTATTCATTTTGTATCCCAGCTGTAGCCCGCTCCTTCATTCCCTCACAATTCTACCCTCCCTCCCTCATCTGCTTCCATGCTCCCCTCCAAGTCCACTGATTGGAGAGGTCCTCCTTCTTCCATCTGATCCTAGTCTATCAGGTCTCATCTGTATTGGCTGCATTGTTCTTCTCTGTGACCTGTGTAGACTGTACCCCCTCAGGGGTAGGTGATCAAAGAGCCAGCCAATGAGTTAATGTCAGAGACACTAAAGTAATAACTCATTTAACATTCATAATATCTCTATGAATTGTTTTTGTATCATTATCAAAATTTGTGAAAGACAGTATTTTGTTGTGTAATGGTATAGATTCTAACAAATCGTCGCTCCACTTTTTCATAGGGAGATGAGCTTGCTCCAGTTATATAATAATATGTGTCTCTGCTTTTCTAATTATAAAATAAAGATAGTAGAGGCGATGAGAGGAGAACGGCCTGAATAGATATCATGCAGAATCTAAACGAACACAGATGTCAGCCTAGACTACCACACCCAGCAAAACTCTGAATCATTATAGATGGAGAAAACAAGATATTCAATAAAAACAAATTTATACAATACCAACCCAGAAATCCAACCTTACAGAAGATACTAGAAGGAAAAATACAACCCAAGAAACCTAACTATATTCAGGAAAACACAGGAAATAAACGTCACTACAGCCAAACTAAAAGTAGCCAAGCACACAAGCAGAATACCACAACCAACATTATAACAAAAGGAGGTAATAGCCACTGGTCATTAATCTCTCTCAACATCAATGGACTCAACTATCCAGTAAAAAGACACAGAATAACAGAATGGGTACTTAAACAAGACCCAAAATTCTGCAGCATACAAGAAACACATCTCAGTCACAAAGAGAGACATTACCTGAGAGTAAAGGGCTGGAAGATGGTTTTCCAAGCAAACAGACACAAGAAGCAAGCAGGAGTAGCCATTCTAATATCTGATAAATGGAGTTTCAACCAAAATTAATCAAAAGAGATGAGGAATGTCATTTCATGTTCATCAAAGGAAAATTCCACCAGGAAGACACCACAGTCCTGAAAATCTATGCCCCAAATACAAGGGCACCCACAATTGTAAAGAAATATTAATAAAATATTAATAAAACACATAGATCTTCTCACATTAATAGTGGGGGACTTCAGTACCCCACGTTTAACAAAGGACAGGTCAACAAAACAGAAATTAAACAAAGAAACAATGACTCTAACAGAGGTCATGAACTAAATGGACCTAACAGACATCTACAGAACTTTTCACCCAAACACAAAAGAATTTACCTTCTTCTCAGCATCTCATGGAATCTTCTCCAAAATAGACCGTATAGTTGGTTACAAAGCCAGCATCAACTGATGCAAGAAGATTGAAAAAAAAAAACACTTGTATTCTATCAGAAAACCATAGAATAAATCTGGACCTCAACAACAACAGAAATAACAAAAAAGGATACACACATGGAAACAGAACAACTCTCTACTCAATGACTGCTGGGTCAGGGAAGAAAGAAAGAAAGGAAGGAAGGAAGGAAGAAAGAAAGAAAGAAAGAAAGAAAGAAAGAAAGAAAGAAAGAAAGAAAGAAAGAAAGAAAGAAATTAAAGACTTCCTAGAATGCAATGAAGATGAAGGCACAACATACTCAAACTTGTGGGACACAATGAAAGAGGTGCTAAAAAGAAAATTCACAGCACAAAGTGCCTTCGTAAAGAAATTCGAAACATCTCAATCAAAAAACTTAATTGCACACCTGAAGGCCCTATATAAAAAAGAAGCAGACACACTCAAGAGGGCCAGAAGGCTGGAAATAATCAACTCAGTGTTGAAATCAATGAACCAGAAACAAAGAGAACAAGTCAAAGAATCAACAGAACCAAGATCTGGTTCTTTGAAAAAGTCAACAAGATAGACCAACCCTCAACCAAACTAACAGGCAGAGAGACACTATCCAAATCAGCAAAATCAAAGATGAAAAGGGGGACATATCGACAGACAGTGAGGAAATCCAATGAATCATTAAGTCTTACTTCAAAAGCCTATATGCCACAAGATTGAAAATTTAATTGAAATAGACATTTTTGTTGATCTATTCCCCTTACCAAAGCTGACTCAAGATCAGGTAAATAAATTAAATAAGCCTATATCTCCTAAGGAAATAGAAGCAGTCATCAAAAGTCTCCCATCTCAAGGCCCAGGGCCGGATGGTTTCAGAGCAGAAATCTATCAGACTTTCAAAGAAGAGCTAGCATCAATTTTCTTCAAACTATTCCCCAGAAGAGAAAAAGAAGGAACATTACCAAACTCATTCTATGAAGCCACAACACCTTGCTAGCTAAAACTCACAAATAACCAACAAAGAAAGGGAACTTTAGACCAATTTCCCTTATTAACATTGATGTGAAACTACTCATTCAAATACTCGCAAACCAAATCCAACAACACAACAAAGATATCATCCACTATAACCAAGTAGGCTTCATCTCAGATATGTAAGGGTGGTTCTATATATATACATCCATCAATGTAATCCACCACATAAACAAACTAAAAGAAAAAAATAACTACATGGTCATCTCCTGAGATGCTGAAAAAAAAAACATTTGAAATAATCCAACATCCATTCATGTTTAAAGTCTTAGAAAGACAGTGGATAAAACTCAATTACTTAAACACAGTAAAGGCAACATACAGGAAGCCTATAGCCAATATCAAACTAAATGAAGGAAATCTTAGATCAATTCCACTGGAATCAGGACAAGTCAGGACACTTTCTCCATATCTCTTCAACATTGTACTTGAATTCCTTGCTAGAGCAATGAGACTATCAAGGGGATTCAAATCAAAAAAGAAGAAGTCAAAGTATCACTATTTGCAGATGATATATTATTCATGAGTGACCCAAAAATTCTACCGAGGAACTGACACTGCTAATAAAAACTTTCAGCAAAGCGGCTGGATACAACATTAACTAAAACCAACAACAGAAAACAAACAAACAAACAAACAAAAAAACCATACATACAAAGCAGTAGCACTCCTGTATATAAAAGACAAATGCATTGAAAAAGAAATTAGGGGAACAAGACCCTTCACAATAGTCACAAAAAAACAAATTATCTTGGTGTAACTCTAACCAAAGACTTGTATGAAAAAAAAAAAAAAACTTCTAGTCTCTGAAGAAAGGAATTGAAAAACTCAGAAGATGGAAAGACCTCTTATGCTCATGGGTCGGTAGGATTAACATCGTAAAAATGACCATCTTACCAAAAGCAGTCCACAAATTCAGTGCAATTCCCATCAAATTACCAACACAATTCTCTACAAACTTTGACAGAAAACAATTCTCAATTTCATATTGAAAAACAAGCAAACAAACAAAAAATCCAGATTGGCTAAAACAACCATGTACACTAAAAGATCTTCTGGATCTGTCTTCATCCCTGATCACAAGCTCTACTATAGAGCAACAGTAATAAAAACTTTATAATCCTGACATAGAAACAGACTGTTGGATCAATGGAATTGAATCAAAAACCCGGAATTGAATAAAAAACCCAGAAATAAATCCATACACCTATGGACACCTGATTTTTTACAAAGATGCCAAAATCCTACAATGCAAAAAGGTTGCATCTTCAACAAATGCTGCTGATCTAACCTATGTCCACATGTAGAAAAATGCAAATAGGCCCATATATCTTACCCAGCAAAAATTAAAGTCCAAGTCCATCAAAGACCTCAACATAAAACTAGACACACTAAATTTGTTGTAAGAAAAAGTGGGCAAGAGCCTTGAACTCATTGGCACAGGAGAAAACTTCCTGAACAAAAAGAACATCAACAGCTCAGGCTCTAAGATCAACGATTAATAAATGGGACCTAATGAAACTGAAAAGCTTCTGTAAGAAAGAACACAAAGACAACCTACACACTGGGAAAAGATCTTTACCAACTATACATCTGATAGAAGGATAACATAGAGAATATATTAAAAAACTCAAGAAATTAGACAACAAGATATCAAATAATCCAATTAAAAATTGGGGACAGCTCCCCCATACACGCCAGGGAGTAACAGCCTGGCTAGATCACAGGGGAGAACATTGCAGCCAGCCCTGAGGAGACAAGATGATCAGATGGAAGGGGAGAAGATCCTCCCCCACTGGTGGACTTGGAGAGGGTGGGGAGATGAGGGAGGGTTGGGGAGGGTGGGAGGGAGTGAGGGAGGGGTCTAAGCATGGGATGCAAAAAACCTAACCTGTGATTGATATAAAAATAAATAAATTTATAAAAAAAATTGGGGACAGAACTAAGCAGAAAAATCTCAACAGGGAGATTGAATGGCAGATAAACACTAAAAGAGATGCTCAACATCTTTAGTCATCAGGGAAAAACAAATCAAAACAACCCTGAGTTTCCCTCTTACAATGATCAGAATGGCTAATCTCAAAAATTCAAGTGACAACACATGCTGGAGAGGTATGTTTAAAGGGGAACACTCCTCCATTGCTGGTGGGAGTGCAAACTTGTGCAACTGCTTTGGAAATCAATCTGGTGCCTTCTCAGAAAATTAGGAATAGTACTACCTCAAGATCCTGGGCACACACCCCAAAGGTTCCCTACAGCTCATAAGGATATTTGATCAACTATGTTCATTGCAGTTTTATTCGTAATAGCCAGAATCTAGAAACAACTTAACTGTCCTTCAACAGAGAAATGGATACAGAAATTGTGGCATATTTACACAATGAAATACTACTCACCTATTACAAACATGGAAATCATGAAATTGTGGGCAAATGGATAGAACAAGAAAACATTATCCTGAGTGAGGTAACCTAGAAACAGAAAGACACACATGGTGTACACTCACTTATAAGAGGATATTAGCTATATAATATAAGATAAACATACTAAAATTTATATTCCTAAAGATGCTAAAAAACAAGGAGGACCTTAAGGAGGATGCTTAAATTTCATTCAGAAAGGCAATCAGGATAGACATCAGAAGCCCTTTAAGAGAGGGAACAGGATAGGTCCTCTGAAAGGCTCCACACAACAGGGGATACAAGCAGATGCTAAGACTCAGAGCAAAACTTTGGGCAGAGCACAGGAAGACTTATGAAAGAAGGGGGAGATAGAAGGATACAGAGGGGACAGGAGCCCCACAAGGAGACCAACAATGCTAAAAACCTGAGCCAACGGTGTCCTGCAGAGACTGATGGCACCAACCACGAACTATGCATAGAGAGGACCTACAACCCCTGCTCAGATGTAGCCTATTGGCAGCTCATTCTCCAAATGGGTACTGAGTAAGTGGAAGGCTGCCTCTGTCATGAACTCAAATGCCTGCTCTTTGATCACTTTCTACTGGTGATGCAGTCTTGCCAGGCCACAGAGGAAGAGGATCCAGACAGTCCTGATGAGACTTGATAAGCTATGGGCTGATGGCAGAGGGGAGGAACCCCCCTTTCAGTAGACTAGGTGAAGGAGATAGAGATGAAGAAGGCGGGAGAGTGGGACTGGGAACACTTGAGGGAGGGGCTTCAATCGAGATTTATAATGAATAAATTGTATAGAAGAAATAAATAAAAGACAAGCAGAAAGTGAAAAAATTAAGATAGAACTGCTAAGCTAATTAATTTAGCCTATACGTGTAGAGATTTTGACTCTCTTGCTGTTTCCAGTTTACAGACAAGAAAACAATAACAAGGTGAGTAAAAGTATTATGCCCAAATGTACATAGTTAATTAGTGGCAGAGACAAAATTTAGACACTGGTAGCCTGCCTTTCTACATAACTATAGAGCCATAGGACTCACCCAGTGTCTTACTTACTTTAACACTGCTCTAATTTTCAAGTTCTTAGTCCCATTTCCCACATTTGTAAATGAGAAACTTCATTACAGAAGTTGTAAAATGTTTTCCTTTTATTTTTAATTTTTGATTTATGCAATATCCATTTTTTCTTTAAAAACTGGATCCTTCATTTTGTCAAATGGCAGTCTTATTACTCTTCAAATCTCTTACAGTTTAGTGACAATGTATAACTTTATCAAACTGATACATGATTATCCTATACCAACTCCCCTCCCCAATACACATACAGAAACAAACACCCCCCCCCACACACACACAAACACATATAGAAATGATTTAGGAAACATAAGAGGAATTAAGGATTTCTGAATCTTCTGTGTAACACCACAGTTTATTATCTGTTGTTTGTATTTCTGCATTATCTTCATATGGCTATCACTCCCTTAATCCACCTTCTACTAAGTAGTTGCTTCTACATGATCACCACAGACCTTTCTCCAACATAGATATTTTTATATCATTTTCATACTTAAAGCACTTATAAAGTTTTTTTCTGTTTCTACAGCACTGACAAATCTCTATGATCTATATCTTGACTTTATATTCTATCTTGTTTAACTTTTATAACATTATCATTTTTTCTGTATTTGATATTGATTATTAGTAGAAGAGAGGAGGAAAATAGAGGAAGATCATACATCCTCACTAAAGATGGAGCTCCTGAGGAATAAAAATGATACATTTAAAAGTCTATATTCTTGATGACCAGAAGAAATGTTTAGTGCATAGTAGATATTGAAATAATAATTAATGAATATATTTAAATAATATAATCTAAATATGTAAAAAATTAACATAAGTGGCTGAATTCTGTAACGATTAGCAAAAACCAGTTCTCTAGATTCATTATAATAACAGATATGGTAAAGACTTCTGAATTTTGTTAATTTGAATAAAAATCAAGCAGATTTTCCTTTCATTAATACACAAAGAAAATTTGGCAATTATGTACTAAAAGTTCTATGGACCTCTGATGGAGTGGGAAAAAAAATTGGGGCAATCGGAGAATTCACTCTTCCAAGAAGTAACAGCCTGTACCAGAACACTGCAAGACTATTAACATCCAGGAAAACATAGTAGGGTTTGTAGAGACATCCTCAGCACCATACAAGCTCAGGCAAGATTAAACTGTTCAGAAAACTAGACTTCAATGCTATTAAAAAATTACGATTACGTCTGGTTGGTATTGGTACCTAACAGTTAGTGGAAAGAAGATGATCTTTGCAAAAATACTCACAGTTTTTAAAATATTAATTTCAGCTACATATTATCATTTATTGTATGTAATTGTTTTGTATAGAGGTTCAAGGATATTTGGCTTTTGTGTGAAATGACAATGCTTACCCAATTTATTTTGTCTATTCATTTTGACTATTTATCTGTGTCTAAAAGAGTTTCCAAAAATCTTTGACAACAAGAATTTTAAAACGTGTTTACCTTGTAGCTGTAACTAGAGATAATGATCCTTAAGGATAAGAAACAATATTTTTTGCCTACCCAGAACCTGCCATTTACATAATTTAATTAATTAACTCTTCAGACAAAGAAAACACTCAGTTATATTTCTGGATGGAACAGTCCTTGTGAATATTGAGCACCATCATTTCAAAATTATTTATTTGTAATTTTCTTTCTTATTTTGTTGTCCAGTAAGGATATCTTTAGTAAGAAAATAAAATATAATAACTTAAAAAGTAACAAGATAAAACAAAAATGAATTTGTTCAAAACAAAAACAGAAGGGAAATAGCCTAAGAGTAGACACCAGAAATAGAAACCCACTATTCACAAACACAGGGATATCACTAGAACAATCCTAAACTCAAAGCCATAATATATATGGAAAAGACCTTAGGGTAAAATAGAGAATATTTTCTCTATTTTATATATATATATATATATTATATAAAATATTCTCTATTTATTATATATGTATATATATACATCTATATACAATTCTCTCTATATATAAAATAATAAGATACAATTTAAAAGACTATAAAAGAACCCTGACATGATATTATGAGACAAGGAACCTCTAAAAATTCTGTTGACCTCATTTTCTGTTGGTCATCTACTACTGAGCATGCAACCTACCCTCAAGAGTAGTTTGTTTCCGCATGAGACCCCCTTGGGGAATCTAAATTTTTATTTACAAATGGTTATCAGTTGGATTGCTTCTGGGTTAGTGGTTGTAGCATGTGCACATATCTCCTTTCATGTCTATGACTCCAAGTGGTGTAGACCCTTGCAAGCCCTGTACATTGTGTCGTAATCTCTGCTACTTCACATGTGCTTTGATCGTGTTGATTTGGAGGGCCTTGTTTCCTTTCTGTTCTCCATCCCCTCTGGCTCTTACACTCTTTCTATCTCCTTTTTTTGTCGGACTCCCTCAGCCACGAGAGGGAGGATTTGATGAAGACATCCCATTTAGAGCTGAGTGTTTAAAGGTCTCTTACTCTCTGCATAACGCATGGCTGTGGTTGTCCGTCTGTATTTGTTCTCATCTGCTGCAGAGGAAACATTCTCTGATGATGGCCCAAACAAGACACTGATCTATGAGTGCAGCAGAATATCATTGCAAGTCATTTTAGTGCTACCTTTTCTTTTGAAAAGTAGAATTTTGTTTTACCCTGTATTTCTGGACTATCTTATCTCAGGTTCTTGGTCAATCAAGCAGTATTGGATATGGGTTTCAGTTCCTAGATTGGGTCTACAGTCAAATCATATATTGGTTGATTACTTTCACAGATTTTGTGCCACCATTGCACTAGCATACTTTGCAGGCAGGACACCATCGCAGATAAAAGGGTTTGTGGCTGATTTGGTGTTTACATTTCTCTTTTGGGAGTGTGCAGAGTACATTCCTGTGCGAAATATACTATTATATAACTGTGAAGGCTCTATGTAGATACTAGCTAGACTTCTTTACCTTCAATGTGTAGGTGTTGTTTTCAACAATGGGGCTTTGCTGTCAGTTTGTGGGAAGAAACCTCTAATCCCAGCAACAGCCCGGGTTGTTTGGAATACAAATGGATCCAGTTTGGCCAACAAGTCAATTACATGTAACTCAATTCTTATAATAAAAGATTCGTTTGATGACAAGAAATGTCCATTGTGGCTCTGTCTCCTACGATTTGGTGATTTGATTTAGATTGCTTTCATAAATGTATATGTTTTAGAGAGTTTTTAGTGCACTTCATTTCTATACAATCCTTCAAATGGCCCTTAATTTTATCTCTTTCTCTCTCCTGTATTAGCTTCATTATGCCTCTCTTCCGCCTCCCAGTTGATCCTCCCATTCCAGTACCCCCTCTACATCCATCCATACCTCTATTTTCCTTCCTAACAAGAGTTATCTATCCCTCCTAGTCCCTTACATGATTCATAATCACTGTGATTTTATGGATATTAGCTTGGTTATCATTGACTTAACAGCTAATATGAACATATAAGTGAATATATATATTTGTCTTTCTAGTCCGGGATATTTCACTGAAGATGACTTTCTAGTTCCATCTAGAATGGAACTAGAATATACTTACTGAATGTAAGTATAATTAATTGCCAATTTTTGTCAATGTGACTGGGCTAAGACTTGGATATCAGTTAAAATGTTATTCCTAGGGACTGGGGGATAGATCTTGGTGGTAGAGTGTTTGTTTAGCTTATATGAGACCACAGGTCTTGTCCACAGCAGCAATAAATAATTAGTACTTTTAGGCATGTCTGCGTAATAGTAGAGATTGCAGCAGACAATAGTTGAAATAGCAAGCTGAGTAAATAAGATCTTCCCTATCCAAAGTGAGTAGATGTTATTAATCTCAGAATTCCCAAGAAAATAAAAGTACCAGCAAAAGACAAATGTATTTTCTGTTTTAGAACTGACACATCCATCAACTGCCTTTATATATTGAAACTTCGATTCTTGAGTCTTCACATTCTGGGACTCAGATTATCATCCCTCTCTCAGGATGTCAATTAGTTTTAGGCTCAATTATATTATTAGCTTCCTCCATTCTCTCCCTTGTAGATGAGGAATTAAAATATGTCTCAGCATCCATGAACACACATGGTAATTCCTATAAAAGTTTCCTCTTTCATCTCTATGTATAATCCATTGATTCTGTTTCTCCAGAGAACCTCAGAAGCAGATATTTCTAAGCATTAGCAATTAGGTTAATTCCATTTTTTTTATTTTCAATTCTCTTTTTTGTATATTTACTTAGTGACAAACACAACAAACTTTTTTAATTTTATTTTTTTCTTCAAAATTTATTCATTATATGTCCTGATTGAATCCCCCTCCCTCAATTCCCCCAGTCCCACCCTAGCTTTCTCTTTCCCTCATCCTCTTCCCTAGTCCACTGAAAAAGGGAGGTGTCTAGTACTGCCCATAGCTTATTAAGTCTCATCAGGACTGCTTGGATCCCCTTCCTCCATGACCTGACAAGGCTGCATCCTCAGCTGAGAGTGATCACAGCTAGAAGTCTTATGGAGGAAGAGAGGGGTGGGATTAGAGGGACATGGAGGGGACAGGACCCCACAATGAGCCCAACAAGACTAAAAGATCTGAGCCCAGTGGATCTTGCAGAGACTGATGCACCAACAGAGGACGGTGAATGGAGAAGACCTAGACCCCCTGCACAGATGTGACCAATTGGCAGCTCAGTCTCCATATGGATCTCTGAGTGAGGGGAGCAGGGCCTGCCTTTATCACGAACACAACCTTTTAATACATATTCTATTATTATATAACTATTGTCATTTTAATACAGTCTATTATTCTATTATTATTATGAAATCTTCATTATAGTAATTTAGAGAAACATTGAAGGAGCCTGCACAATTTACTCAGGTCTAATATTAATAACCTTAAACTCAAAAACAAATTCAGCCAAGACCACATGGAGGATTGAAAGTGAGAGAAGTGAGATACTATTATGCTCACAGTGGCCTACTGTGACTGAAGCCCAGTGAATAAGGTGTCAGTGACACAGAAAATGCATAGAAGTGAAGTGGGCTACTTGCGTGGTATTCGTTCCATACCAGGAACAAAAGAAAACTGTACTGTTTTTTTATATAAATTTATTTATTTTTATATCAATCACAGGTTAGGTTTTTTGCATCCCATGCTTAGACCCCTCCCTCACTCCCTCCCACCCTCCCCAACCCTCCCTCATCTCCTCCCTGCCCCCTCCAAGTCCACCAAC
>CM053742.1:80824840-80847014 GCA_028658305.1 Pachyuromys duprasi
TAGAGAGGATATACAGGAAGGAGGACCCAGGTTGGTATGATCAATGCTCATTTGGATGAAGAAATGGGATGGACATTGAGTGAAGGAGAAAACAAGCAACAGGACAGGAGCATGCCAAGGAGGACCTTTGGGGGGGGGGCGTCAATGTAGGGTTGTATCAGAGTAGATATTAAGACTGATGATCAAGCCTTTGGCAGAGGGCGAGAAGTAATGATAGAAATGGGGGAGGTTGGTGAGACTTGGGGAGAACAAGAGCTCCACAAAGACCAAACTGAACAGGGCACAGGGGTCTTGTATGAGACGGGTTCTACAATCAAGGACCATGTGTGGATGTGGCCTGTAACCCCCGCGCAGATGGGGCCCATGATAGCTGGGTGTGGGACTGGAGACCCTAGTGAGAGAAACAGGGACTGTTTCAGTCATGAACTTGATGGCTTACTCTTTGACCCTCCCCCATACATGCTAGGGAGTGACAGACTGGCTAGATCCCAGGGGAGGACATTGCAGCCAGCCCTGAGTAGACAGGATGAGCTGGGGTTGGATGGAAGGGTCGGAGGTCCTCCCTTGTTGGTGGACTTGGAGGGGGCAGGGAGGAGGGAGATGAGGGAGGGAGGGGGAGATTGGGAGGGACATAAGGAGGGGGGCTACGCCTGGGATGCAAAGTACCTAACCTGTGATTGATATAAAAATAAATTTTAAAAAAAGAAAAAAAAAAGAAACGGATGGGGGCAAGGACTGTCTCTGACATGAACTGATTGGCCTGTTCTTTGATCACCTCCTCCTGAGGGAGGAGCAGCATTACTAGCCTACAGAGGAAGACAATGCAGCCACTCCTGATGAGACCTGATAGACTAGGGTCAGAGGAAAGGGGAGGAGGACCTCCTTTATTAGTGGACTGGGGGAGGGCCATGGGTGGGGAAGAGGGAGGAAGCGGTGTTAGTAGGAGGGGCGGAGGGAGGGAATTACAGTTGGGATACAAAGTGAATAAACTTTAATTAATAAAAATTAAAATAATTATAAAAAAATCTGAGGCCCTCTTTTATAGAAAAGACAAACTGGCTGAGAAAGAAATTAGAGAAACAACACCAAAAGCCATAAATAATATAAAGTACCTTGGTGTGACTATAACCAAGCAAGTGAAAGACCAGCATGAAAAAAACTGAAAGTCTCTGTAGAAAGAAATTGAAGAAGATATCAGAAGATGGAAAGATGCTCATGGATCAGCAGGGTTAACATGAAAATGGCTATCCTACCGAAAGCAATGTGCAGATTCAATGCAATTCCCATCAAAACACCAACACAAATTTTTACAAAACTTGAAAGAAAAGTCTCAATTTCATATGGAAAAACAAAAATCCCAGAATAGCTAAAACAATTCTGTACAATATTGCCGCTTTCTACAGGACAGATGAGAAGAATTTAATTTGCAGCTCTAACTGAAGGATGAACAAGTGAAAACAATGAAGTACCTATATGATATCTCAAATTTGACAGTACAAGCTCCTGAAACTGGTTTCATGACTATAAAAGTGGAATAAAGGTCAAAAGTTCAAGTGATTCTGAAAGCAGTAGATATGCCTATATGTTAGAGTGATTAAGACCTGATTAATTTTGGAATATGAAATTAAACACTACTTGGCTGTCTGTATTCACTTAACACTTCATTGGATTATTCTTAGACTAGAGAGGTAATGTCAAGTCATTAGTCCCTTGCAGAATGAAAGTTTAGTCAATGCTTCTGAGAAACTTAATTTTGGATTAAAATTTTATAAAGTAAAAATTACTCCAGTGTCTAACAGATAAACTTTTGCATAAAATTACCTCTCAGTTGTTTACTTAAATATAACCAGATTAGATAGATAGATAGATAGATAGATAGATAGATAGATAGATAGATAAAAAGATAGATATTCATATCGTGTTTAAAGGAGGCAGATAAAACAAGCTAAACAAAACTATTCTGGATGGGATAAGATTCAACTATGACAGTGAAAGTACATAGAATTCATGAGGTCTTAAGTGAAGGGTACAAAGGCATAGACAGAGCCATAGTATATTTATATAATCAGTAGTGAAAGAGAAAAATGGTGCAGATTTGGAAATGGTCATATTAATATGGATTGGAGAAATGAAAGATTAAGTTATATATCTGGAATGGAGTATATATTGGCTTGTGCTTAAAATGCATAGTGATGCACCACACAGAATTAACTACTTGTGAACATGGCATAAGGTATTACATTAATTTATTCATTGAACCCATTTAACAAATAATGCACACCTACTGTGCACTAGGCATTGTATTAGAAGTGAAGAAGAGTACCTTTAATTGAAATCCAATAGAAAAATATCTGAAAAGGGATGAATTGTCATGAGGACCAGTCACATTTAAATTTAGAGTCCTCTTATGCTTATTTTCCACATGAAGAAAAACTTGTGTCTTGAATCTAGGTACCTCTTGTCTCAGAAATCCCTTATTAAAGTGAGGACACATGGAGCCACTTCAGAAGTTTTCCTGCTATGTGCTGATTAAAACCCTTCAGGACATTAGAAAGACTGTGACAAAAACAAACAAACAAACAAAAACACTATGTTTGTGATATAGACCTGGAGAGTGGCAATATATAATTTCAATTACTGGTTACATTCAAGTGCATTCCGTTTATCTATGTCTTATAAATAACTATGGTGAACTTGGTGGTAAGCACAGGTATCAGACACTTAAGTCTGTCTGATTCTTCATCTCTTCAGAGAAACTTAAGGGCCAATAACATTGTCAATAAGAGGTAGCAAATCACCAAGAACTAAATGATTAATGTATACTGTAAGGACTATGGATATCCAGAGTCAAGAGGGAGAAGTATCATAGTTTGCAAGCAAACTTTAGAAAATTAGGTTTTCAGGGCAGTCACGCTAAAAGTTAGCAAGTGAGTCCGTGTCCAATGCAGTGCCCACTTCCCTCACTAGAGGACTTACATGAAGCCTATACTTCCTATGTTGCTACATCTTTTTTTTTGTCTTTTTGTTTTAATTTTAATGTTTTTTCACTATATATCCCAGTTGAAGCCCCCTCCCTCAAACCCATCCCAGTGCCACCCTCCCTCTCTCTTATGGGCATATATTGCTATATCTTTGTAGGGGGTCTAGGTCCAGTTCATGTATGGTCCTTGGTTGATGCTTTAGTCTCATCAAACCACTCTGTGCTCTGTTTAGTTGGCCCTGGTCTTTTTTTGGATATTTGTTTTTTGTTTTTGTTTGTTTGTTTGTTTTTTCTTATGGAGCTCCTGTCACTTCGAGGTCATTTTCTCTTTCCACCTACTATTCCCCAAGACTCTAACCATAGCCCAACGTTTGGCTGTGAGTCTCAGAATCTGTTTTGAGGTGCTGCTTGGTAGAGTTTCTCAGAGGAAAACTCTGATAGGCTTAGCAGAGAGAGTATCATTCATAATGAGAGGTGTTGGCTCTCTCTGACAGGCTGGGTCTTTTGTTGGGTTGAGCATCAGTTGGGCATTCTCTCAATCTCTGCTCTATCTGCTTGTCTTTATTCCTGCACATCTTGTAGACAGAGTATATTTTGGGTCGATGTTTCTGTGGGTAGTTTGGTGTTCCCTGCCCTTTACTAGAAGACTAGTCTTGTCAGAAGAATTCCTCTTCAGACTCTGTGGTCACTGCTACCAGGTGTCTCTGCTTCAATCTAACTCATTTCCTCCTAGGAGCCTACCGTGACTTAGGTGTCCACCTTGTCATAGAGTTGCCCCCACCCTCAAGTTCTATTTTCTCTACAGGCCTTATGTCCTCTCACCCTTGCTCTCCTCAAGTCTGATATTCACCCTCTTAACTCTCTGTTCACCTTCTCCTACCTTGTTTCCTCTCTTCAGCCTCTGTCTATTCTACCTCTCTATCCCATTCAGAGTGACATGTATGCATCCTCACTTTGGTCCTCCTTATTACATATCTTTTTTGGTCTGTTCCTCATTAGTATGTATCATGTACTATAAAGTTAAATCCCACTTATTAGTGAGTACAAACCAGGTGTGTCTTTTTGAGTCTTGGTTACCTCACTCAGATTGGTCTTTTCCAGTTCCATCCATTTGCCTGCAAATTTAATGATTTCTTTGTTTTTAATAGTCGATAAGTATTCCTTGTCTAAATGTGCCACAGTTTCTTTATCCATTTTTCAGTTGAGGGACATCTATGTTGTTTCAAGATTCATGTTATTACAAATAAAGCTGCTATGAACATAGTTGAACAAGTATTCTTGTTGTATGGCTGAGCATATTTTGGATATATATACCCAGAAAAGATATAGCTGGGTCTTGAGATAAAGTTCTTCCCAATTTCTAAGAAAGTGGCAGGTTGATTTTCAAAGTGGTTGCATAAGTTTGCACATCCACCAGCAATGGAGGATTGTTGCCTTTCTTCACAAACTTGCCAGCATGTGCTATCACTTGAGATTTTTATCTTAGCCGTTCTGAGTAGTGTGAAATGGAATCTCAGTGTCGTTTTGATTTGCATTTCCCTGATGAATAAGGAAGTTGAGCATTTCTTTAAGTGTTTCTGGGCCATTCAAAATTCCTCTGTTGAGAATCATCTGTTTATATCTGTGCCTCATTTTTAATTGGGCTATTTTGTTTATTGTTGTTTGATTTATTGAGTTCAATACATATTTTGGATATTAACCATTTGTCAGATTTAGGATTGGTGAAGTTCTTTTCCCAATCTGTAGATTGTCTTTTCGTTCTATTGATAGTGTCCTTTGCCTTACAGAAGCTTTTCCCTTTCAAGAAGTCCCATTTATTAATTGTTGATCTTAGAGCCTGAGCTGTTGGTGTTCTGTTCAGGAAGTTGTCTCCTTTGCCAATGAGTTTGAGGCTCTTCCCAACTTTCACCACAGGGAAAGAAGACACATTCTGTCCTGATGCAAGTTGATGAGCTGGAATGGATAGGAAAGGGGACTCTCCCTTTCTCAGGAAAAGGGGAAAGAGAAGAGGAGGGTGAGAAGGTGGGATTGGGAGGAAAAGAGTGAATGTGACTATAAGGATGTAGAGCAAATAAAATAAGTAAATGAGCAAAAAGAATGATTGGGTTTTAAAAATATTTATGTATCTATGTTTATGGATTTGGTTGTTTTGGCCTTTTAATAAAGTTAATGATAGTAAAAAAAAAAGGTTTTCATTGAAAGCAATGGGCAATGCTTTGCTTACTGATTACTACCAGCTTTGTGTCAGGCACTGTGCTAGTCTGTCAATGACTCAGGAATTTCTATTTTTCTTGATGCTAGAACTAGCCTCTAGAGAAGTCTAGAGTTTTGTGTTGGCTAGCTGTTTGTTAAATTGACACAAACAAGAGTCATTCTGGAAGAGAGAACCTCATTTGGGAAACTTTTCCCACCAAGTTGTCCTGAAGGCAAGCTGGTGGTTTTTTCCTTGCTTGCTGATTGATGTAAGAAGGCCCACTTCACTGTGGGCAGTTCCAATCCTGAGCTTGTTTATCAGAATATGGCAGAATGAGCAAGCCATGAGGATCAACCCAGTTGAAGGCCTCTATCAGTTCCTACCTTTTGATTCCTGATGCAAGTTCCTGTCTGACTTCTCTCCATGATGGACTATGAGTTTTTAGGTGTACTAATCTTTTCTTCTTGTTTCGCTTTAGGGCATGCTGTTCATCACAATTGAAACCCCAAGATAAGTCTAGATTCCTCCCTATTTTGTCCAGTACCAACAGACATCTTGAAGCATGAGAAGTTCTTTGCTAAAATTTGGGAAAAATTTCGCAAAAGAGAAAAAATCCAAAGTGGTCATGTTGACACTCTGTTTCTCTATTATATTATTTTAATTTTCTTTTTTGTTGCCTATTTCTGTGCTCTACCTGTATCCCAAATACATCCTTTCCATGATCCTCAAACCCATAATCTTTTTTTCTGTGTCCCAATATGCACATGTGCAGCTCTAGAGCAACACTGAAAGGTTTGGGTAATTTATAACATTATTTTTTAAAGGGAGAATAAAAAAAGAATCATTATCAGAACCCTCTAAAATGAGATATTAAATGTTAAGAAAAGCCCAAGATTTCATCACTGACTGAGGAAGTGTAACATTAAAATTCAAGAGCTGATGTGAATAATCTGAAAGTATAATGAGGTATATAATTTCAGCATGACAACTTTTCATATCAATTTCAAAATGATTCGACAGAGTAGTGTGTCTTGATGACAACTGGATATGTTTGCAACAGTATCCTTAACATCTGTATTTAATGCTAACCTATATAGATAAGTGGTATATTACCTGCATATCTCCATAGCTGCATCTTTACTTTCGATATGGCATGAAATGATCTTGTGGTCTTCCCTTGGAGGATTTTGGAAGACAACAGATGACACTCGGGCATAGTTTGCTAGAGTCTCCAGGAAATAATATGGGGAAAGTTGAAAAAAATGGCTGGCAGAAGTGGATGACATCTAAATATTTCTACCATGGTTATGAAAGTGAAATATATAAATTTATAAATTATGAAAGTGTATACCATCTTGAAGGAAACATCTACTGCTGATTCCAGAATTCTGAGAGGTTTAAAAAACATGCACTGTACTTACTGTGCTAAAGAGAAATTAACACTCTGAAGAGCTGAAAAAGACCACATCCAAAGTGGCAACATCAGTTGCCAAGAAAATCCTGTCTTGTAAGTGCTGGGTACTTGGCATTTGATGCTCACATTGAGAAACTTACCAGGGACTCAGAGAGATGACATTTCAAAATATTTCTGCTGTGTTAATCCTACTGATCCATGAGCATGGGAACTCTTTCCATCTTCTGATATCTTCTTTAATTTCTTTCCTCAGAGACTGGAAGTTTTCTCATACAGGCCTTTCACTTGCTTGGTTAGAGTCACACCAAGGTACTTTATGTTATTAGTGGCTATTGTGAAGGGTGTTGTTTCCCTAATTTCTTTCTCAGGCCTTTCGTCTTTGGTGTGCAGGAGAGCTTCTGATATTTTTGAGTTGATTTTATATCCAGCCACTTTGCTGAAGGTGTTTATCAGCTGAAGGAGTTCTCTGCTTGAATTTTGGGGGTCGCTCATGTGCACTATCATATCATCTGCAAATAGTGAAACTTTGATCTCTTCCTTTCTAATTTGTATCCCCTTGATCTCTTTTAGTTATCTTATTGCTCTAGCTAGGACTTCAAGTACTAAATTTAAGAGATATGGACCTGGAAACAACCCAGATGTCCCTCAGTTGAGGAATGGATACAGAAATTGTGGTACTTTTACACAATGGAATACTACTCAGTAATTAAAAACAAGGAAATCATGAAATTTGCAGGCAAATGGTGGGACCTAGAAATGATTATCCTGAGTGAGGTATCTCAAAAGCAGAAAGACACACATGGTATATACTCACTTATATAGACATATAAAGTAAGATAAACATAATCTATACACCTAAAGAGGACAAACAAGAAAGAGGACCCGGGGTAAGAGGATCAATCAGGGGTAAGGGGATGGGCATTGGATGTAGGGGAAAACAAGGAACAGGACAGGAGCCTACCACAGAGGGCCTCTGAAAGACTACCTAGTAGTGTATCAAAGCAGATACTGAGACTCATAACCAAACATTGTGCAGAGTGCAGGAGAATCATATAAAACAAGGGGAAGTTAATATGATCTAGAGAGGAGAGGAGCTCCACAAAGACCAAATAGATCAGGGCACAGGGGTCTTTTATGAGACTGTTTCTCCAACCAAGGACCATGTATGGACATAACCTAGAACCTCTGCTCAGATGTAGCCCATGATAGCTCAGTATCCAAGTGTGTACCCTAGGAAGGGGAACAGAGACTATTTCTAACATGGACTCGATGGATGGCTCTTTGATCTCTCTCTCTCTCTCTCTCTCTCTCTCTCTCTCTCTCTCTCTCTCTCTCTCTCTCTCTCTCTCTCTCACACACACACACACACACACACACACACACACACACACACCCCGAGGGAGGAGCAGCCCTGCCAGCCCACAGAGGAGGACTTTGCAGCCAGTCCTGAAGACACCTGATAAACCAGGGTCAGATGAAAGGGGGGAGGTTCTCCCCCATCAGTGGATTTGGAAAGGGGCAGGGAGGAGATGAGGGTGAGATGGGGAGGGAATGAGGGAGTGGAATACACCAGGGATACAAAGTTAATAAACTGTAAGTAACATAAAAAATAAAAAATATCAAAAAACAAAACAAAAAAGTACTTCTGCTGTTTAGATTACTTGGCAGATTAATTCCTCCATGAATCTTTCTCTTAAGAATGCAGGATAGAGGGACCTGGAGGGGACAAGAACTTCACAAGAAGAACAACAGAGTCAACTAGCTAAGGACACTGGAGGCTTACAGAGTCTGGAACCACCAATCATATAGTATGCATAGACTACACATAGGTCCCTACACAAATGTAGCTGATGGGCAGCTTGGTCTTCATGAAGGTCCCCTAGCAATTAAAGCAAGTGCTCTCTTTGACATAGACTCTGTTGCCTGCTTTGGGATCACTTTCCCCTAGGTGGGATACCTTGTCAGGCTTCAGTGGAAGAGGATGCACTTAGTCCTGATGCTACTTGATGTGCCAGGTCATGTTGGTACAAGGAGGGGGCTCCTCTTTCCTAAGGAGAAAGAGTAGGGGGAAAGAGGGTAGGAGGGAGGGTCTGGGAGGAGAGGAGGGAGGGGGCTTTGATAGGGATGTAAAGTGAATAAATAAATTAATTAATTAAAAGAAAGAAATGCAGACCAATTATCAGAGGACTAAACACTGAAACCTGGTCAGTAGAAGGCTGCAATATTTGATGAAGAAAATACAAAAGATTAGTAAATGGAAAAAGTATAACTAAGACTCAGTGGTTTAAAGGAAATTATATGGAAACTTTTAATCTTTATTGGTTTTCATCTGACATGCTTTAAGGAATCTTTTTGAACAGATAAGAGACAATGAATAGGTAGTATTCCATTGTGTAAATGTACCACAATTTCTGTATACATTCCTCCATTGAGAGACGTCTGGGTTGTTTCCAGGTTCTGGCTATTATGAATAAAGCTGTTAGGAACATGGTTGAACAAAAAGAAAAAAGAAAAGAAAGAAAATTTGAATCAAAACTATGCAGTATTTATCAAGATAATTTTTTTTTTGTGGGCGTCAGATTATGCCAGAGTACAGTCACACAGGCTTCAGACAATATGTTAGACATTGGGAACAGACTCACAGGTGTATATTCAGGAGTCAAAATTGGTTTTTTTTAAGGGTAACCTAGAGAAGTGACCAACAAAAGAATTGAAGCACTGACCACAGACTGCATAAGCATCTATAAACACTTGGAGGTAAAAATGAGATTTCGCATCACAAATATACCACCAGTGATAAGTACTTTCTTGGAGCCAAGGTTAAAGCTGAGACTCAAATCTAAATCCAAGTAACCAGTGAAGGAATGAATTTGCCAGTGACAATGAGAGCAAGCAGGCAAAGAGAAAGAGCTCCCTCCACCCGTGTTCTTTTATAGTTCTTTATATAAGCTGCCACCAGAAGGTGTGCACCAGATTTAAGGTGGATCTTTCGACCATAAAAGATCTGGAAGCGAATCAAGAAGGAGGACCCTGGATAAGATGCTCAATCTTCATTCACAAAGGCAAACAGGGAGGACATCAGAAGAGAGAGAAAACAGGGAATAAGACAGGAGCCTACCACAGAGGGACTCTGAAAGACTCTACCCAGCAGGGTATCAAAACATATGCTAAGACTCATAGCCAAACTTTGGGCAGAGTGCAGCGAAACTTATGAAAGAAGGCAGAGGTAGAAAAACCTGGAGGGGACAGGAGCTCCACAAGGAGAGAAACAGAACCAAGAAATCTGAGCACAGGAGTCTTTTGTGAGACTGATACTTCAAACAAGGACCATGCATGGAGATAACTTAGAACCCCTGCACAGATGTAGCCCGTGACAGTTCAGTGTCCAAGAGGGTTCCCCAGTAATAGGAACAGGGACGGTCTCTGACATGAACTGATCATGTCAGTTCTTTGATCACATCCACCTGAGGGGGGAGCAGCTTTACCAGTCCACAGAGGAAGACAATGAAGCCAGTCCTGGTGAGACCTGATAGACTAGGGTCAGATGGAAGGGGAGGAGGACCTTCCCTATCATTGGACTGTAGGAGGGGCATAGGAAAAGAAAGATTGAGCATGGAACTGGGGGGAGATGGGGGAGGGAGCTACAGCTGTGATACAAAGTGAATAAACTGTAATTAATAAAAATAAAATATTCTTGAGGGCCTCGGAAAGACTCTACCTAGCAGTGTAGCAAAGCAAATACTAAGACACATAACCAAACCGTTGGCAGAGTGCAGGGAATTATATGAAAGAAGGGGGAGTTAGTATGACCTGGAAAGGACAGGAGCTCCACAAGGACCAAATATATCAGGGCACAGGGGACTTTAATGAGACTGTTTCTCCAACAAAGTACCATGTATGGATATAACCTATAACCCCTGCTTGAATGTAGCAAATGCTAGCTCAATATCCAAGTGGGTACCCTAGTAAGGGGAACAGGGACTATTTTGGACATCAACTCAATGGCTGGCTCTTCGACCCCACCCCCACCCCCAAGGGAGGAGCAGCCTTGCTAGGACATTGCAGCCAGTCCTGAAGAGACCTGATAAGCTAGAGTTAGATGGAATGGGAGGAGATCCTCACCTATCAGTGGACTTTGAAAGGAGCAGGGAGGAGATGAGGGAGGGATGGAGGGCATAGGGAGGGAATGCAGGAAGGGGCTACGCTGGGATACAAAGTACATAACCTGTGATTAATATAAAATAAAATATAAAAAAATAAAATAAAATGAAAAAAGAGCTGGATTTAGGGTTAGTCATTCCACTTAAAACAATTCAGTCAAGAAAACAACAACAAAACTACCTTAGCAGTATATCCAGTCAGCCACTTGGGTTTTTAGTTAATTCCAGATGTAGTTAAATTGATAACAAAAATAGCCATCACAGGTGCCTACCCATGTAAAACACTGGCTTAGAGAACACTGAGTAGAAAGGACAAGACTAAAACTTCCCCATATAATATTGCAGCTGAAAATTATATAACAAGGGGAATTTATTAAAACTTATGAGAGAAACAAAAAGTCACACATAAAGGGCCAATTAGAATATTAACTGTTTTCTCAAAAGTAAATGTGCTTGGAATGATGCATTTAAACCTGTGAAAGACCTTATCTATCAACTGAGAATAATACTATAACCTGCTCTACACAAAAACAACCACAACACCAAAACCTACTTGTAGTAATTGAAGGACAAGGTACATTTTTACATGTTCAAAGCACAGTAAATGAATGTATGGTCATTAAGATATCCCTGAAGAGGATATTGAAAGGAATTAATCAGAAGAATAAAATGAAAGCACACTAGAAGCTACAGGAAATAATAAACCATGCTAGAACAGTAGATAGGCAAATGATAAATACAAAAACACCAAACCAATAGTAACCAAATGAAAGGAATTGGTGCACATCTTTCAATTAACAGTCCAAAATATCATGGTCTCAATTCCCCAGTAAAAAGACACAGGAGTAAACCAAAATGAAAATTTCAAAATTGCTAGAATCAAATAAAAAATGAAAGTACAATACACAAAATCCTATAATGATTCAAAATATGATGCTATCCAAATAGGGAACGTAATAGGTATAAATGCCTACCTTGAAAATTACATTTATCAAAAACAGAAAAATAACAAAAAGAATAATCAAACCTTATCAGTCAACTTTGGGATACTGGTAAAATGAGAAAACAAGGATCAGTCAAGCAGGAAATCATTAGATGGAAAGAAATAATTAAGAAAAATACAATCTGTAGATAGAAAGTAGTAAGATAATGACAAAATCATGAAATAAAAAACAACAAAACAATATATGGGCTACACAAGGTGGTACTTGCCTGTAATCCCAGCCTTCGGGAGTCAGAGGCAGGTGGATCTCTGTGAGTTCAAGACCAGCATGGTGTACAAAATTAGTCCAGGACAGGCAAGACTATACAGAGAAACCCTGTCTCAAAAAAAAAATAAAAAATAAAACAACCAATATAACAACAAACATTATATGGTATCAATGAAATTAATTGGTTCTTTGAAAAATAAACAGTATCAATAAACTCTCAGTCAAACTAACCAAAATGAAGCAAAGATATATTAATAAAATTACAGGTTAATAAGAAACTATTTAACAGATGGTAATGAAATATATAATCATAAAGTCAAACCTTAAAAGCTAAAATTTCAGAACCTGGGGAAATTGCTTAGTAGTTAAGAGCAAGCACTGACTGAGCAGAAGGCCAGTTTCACTTCATAGCCTTCATAGTAGATTGCAACCACCTATAATTTCATTTCAAGATGATCTGATACTCTCTTCTGGCTTCCAGTGGCTCCTTCATGCACAAAGAGTGTGTGTATGTGTGTGTGTGTGTGTGTGTGTGTGTGTCTTGTTTAGGTAGGGTTTTATTGCTGTGAATAGAAACCATGACCATGGCAACTCTTATGAAGGAAAGCATTTAATTGAAGCTGGCTTAGAGTTCAGAGGTTAAGTCCATTATTTTCATAGCAGGAAGCATGGTTGCACACAGGTAGACGTGGTGCTAGAGAAGTAGATGAGAGATCTACATTTGACTCCACAGACAGTGGAAAGATACAGAGACACTGGGCTTAACTTCGGCTTCTGAAATGTAGAAGGCCAACCACCCTGACACACTTCCTCCAACTAGGCTTAGACACACACTCCCACTAAGCCACACCTCCAATAATGCCACTCCCTATGATTCATCAGGGTCCATTTTTTTAGATCATCACACATGCACACACATAAATAAACAAATATCTTAACTTGGAAAATAAAAAGTAAATGAATGTCTTTCCAGATGCATATTACCTACAAAGTTAAATCAAGTTAAGATAAATAGGTTAAATGGATCTGAAATCATCATAAAATATCTCCACATGAAAACAATCTCCAACCCAAATGGATTCATGGTTAAATTCTACCAAAACTTTTCAATAGCATATATACTATTGCTTTTCAAATATTTCTACTAAACAGATAAGAAGTGCTATTTTCAAAGTTGGTAGCCAGTATTATCTTGCTAATAAAGCCATAAAGAGACACATCAAAAAATATAGACTAATCTACCCCATGAACACAGATACAAATTTTCTCAAAATAAATTCTTGCATACTCAAGACCACATCACTATGACTGGGTGGTTTTCAATTCTAAACATGCAGAAATGGCCTGATGTAGCAAATCAATAAACATGACACACCATGTAAATGGACTACAGGCCAGAAATCACATGATTATCTCCATAGTATATAAAAGACATTTAACAAAATATCACAAACTTTTATGATTAAAATTATGAGCAGAGAAAGAATGAGGGAACCTATCACAGAAAAAAATAAAGGTTGGAATATGAAAAATATAGTGCCAATAATATACTAAATGGGAAAACATCAAAACATTTCTATTAAAATGAGAAATATGAAAAGTTACCTACTTTCTCAATTACTACGCAATATAGTTCTTGAAGTCATAACTAGAACAATAAAACAAGTTGGGAAAATAATGGAACACAATTAAAAACAAAAAGATAATTGTAATATGTTCTTATTCACAGATAACATGATTCCATACAGAAGGCACCCTAAAGACTCCATCAGAAAACTCTCAAGAGTTCACTTTTTCAACAGTGTCAGTTAATATACAAAAGCACAAAAAAACCTTAGACAGCCAAAGCAATACCAAGCAAAAAAGAATAAAAATGTAAGTATTATTATTCCTTATTTCAATTTGTACTGCTAAATTCTAGTAACAAAAATAATATTGTACTTATGAAAAATAGACACTTAGACCAATCAGCCATAATGTAATACTCAGTTATAAGCTCATGAAATCCACAGCTGCCTGATTCCTAACAAAGTTGTATCCAGATGCCAGTGAAAAATATCATCCTCCTCAGTAAATGATGTTGGGAGACCTGATTATTCATATGTCCAGTCCCTGCAAGCACCCACAGGACTACATTAGTTGCCTCTGTTGGTCTTCTTGTTCCCTCTGGGTCCTTTTATATTTTCCCCTATTCTTCCACAAGACTCCCCAAACTCAACCTAATGTTTGGCTGTGGGTCTCAGAATCTGTTTCATTAGCTGCTGATTGGAGCCTCTCAGAGAACATTTATGCTAGGCTCCTGTCTGCACGCATAGAAAAGTATTATTAATAGTGTGTGAGGTTGGTTCTTTCCCAGGGGTTGGGTCTCAGGTTGGGCAAGACATTGGCTGGCCATTCCCTCAATCTCTGCTCCGTCTTTATCCCTGCACATCTTGTAAACAGACTAAATTTTATGTAATTTCTTGTGCTGGTGTGAGTTGGTGCAGAGTGGGTGGGGGGGGGGGCTCTCCTTTTCTGAGGAGAAGGGGGAGGTAAAGGCAGAAGAGAGGGTGGGAAGGTGGACCCAGGAAGAGAGAGGGAGCGGGTTAGAGTCAAATATAAACTGAATAAATAAAAATAATAAAATTTTATTTTTGAGGTTTCCGTATCCCAATTTCAACAACAACAACAAAAAACAAACAAACAAACAACAACAACAAAAAACAAATCCAAATGATTGAAGGACTTTAATGTAAGCTCTCCAAACTCCAAACTGTTAAAAGATAAGAAAAACATTTCAAAATGTAAACATGAGCAAGGTATTTTCCATTAAGACTTCAGTCACTTAGGAAATAAAACCAATGAAATTAGAAAGGTCTGAACAGAAAGGAAAACAGTTAAACAACAAAAGAGACATCTTACAAAAGGAAAGAAACCCTCTGCAAGCTATATATCTTAACAGAGAATATTTAAAACACATAGGGCTCAAAAACAAAAAGCGAATGAACAAGAACTCAAACAACCCAATTAACAAATAGGGTAACTGAACAAACAGTTCTCAAAAGATGAAATACAAATGACCAATAAGCACATAAAATTTACAACTTCACTTGACATCACAGAAACACAAATCAGAACTGCAAAAAAAGTCTCTTTACCCTGTTCAGAAGGCTACAATTGCCCACAATGTAGATTAATAATGCAGAGATATTGTTAAGAGAAAGGCAAGAATATAACAGAATAGAACATACGTACTATTGCTCTGACATGCATGTATACAGGACTCAGCAATAATTTGAAAACAGTTTGTGAATTTGAGGAGAGATGTGGGAGACATGAAAGGAGTTGGAGCAGGGAAGAAGGTGCTTGTCTATGGTAACAGTCAAGCACTTCAATCTCAGGAACCCCCACTGCTAATAGTCTCAGTGAGGGTCACCTCCATATCTTCTTTTTTCTCCCCCAGCCCTTTCACCCATCCCTACTACACCCGCATTTCTCTCTTCACACCCTAGCTAGGCAGGACTAGCAGTGGAGAGAGGGGGACACCAACCCACCCACAGCATCCTCAACCCAACATTTGTCCTGCCAACAAGATATATAGGGATAAAAAAGATTAAACATACATTGAGGGGATGGTCAACCATTCTCTCTGACTTGAACTCTACTGTCTCCCTTTCGGATCATCTTTTCCTAGCAGGACTTCCTTGTCTTGACTCATTGAAAGACGAGGCTCTTAATCCTGATGAAACTTGACTTGCCAGGGTTAGTTGGTACCCAGAGGTCTGGCAGAGAGGAAGGAAGTATGGAAGAAGTGGGTGGAAGGGTGCAACTAGGAGGAGAGGCTGCAGTGGTGTTGGATTGAGACATAAATTGAATATATAAATTAATTAATGAAGAAAAAAGTCAAGGTACTGTTTCCCTTGATGATGCATAATCAGAAAATTTTCTAGGGTATAGCCCAGTATTATACTCTATTCACTTGGTAGTAATTCCTTAATAACTTATGAACCTGAGGTGACAAGACAGCTCAATGTGTAAAGGCACTTGTCAAGCCTGATATGATCCCAGAACTCCTTGACTTCTTTCTGGGATACACAGAGCAGGAGGAATCAACACTACCACTTTTCTCCTAACTTACATTCAGAAGTGAACATACATGAGCACTTTTTAAAATCTACTTTAAAAATTTAAAAATAATGTAAAAATAAAACCAAAAAATCAAATACTGGTACAGATTTTGACAAACAGTAACTCTTTTTTGTTTTGTTTTGTTTTTGAAACAGAGTTTCTCTGTGTAACCTTATAAGACAGTGAACACAACTGGATCTAATTATATATAGTTAATAACACCAATCTCAGAGAAACAAATGTCTTGTTTCTTCTCATTTGCAATCCTAGATATTATATAGAGACATAAAATTTTATATACCTATATACATAAGTTAGTAGTGAATCTGTTTGTTAGATAAAGAGTATAAATAGGATGGGAGAGGGACGCATATAGTGTGAGGGTGAATAGTCTCAGAACATAATAAATACACATATGGAAACTTTAAAATAAAAAATAAAGCACAGTGATAAACCTGAACATGTAAAGACGCCCTGCTTCAACAGAAATAAATACTATCAGGATACTATCTGAGAAAAGCGGTAGTTTAGGTATATTAACAAAATTAACTTAATAACATTTGGTCTTTTTGAGCATCTGTGTGTAAACAAACTGGAGTCTAAATGGTTTGTCCTTTAAAATCCAATGGATTTCAAATGAGGGAAGTAATTTCCATCATTTTTTGTCTTGAAGAACCCTGACTCATTCACACTAATAAAAACAATTTGATTATCAAGAGCTTGTATGAGTTTGAATATCCAGGGAAGGAGAAAGGCCAGAGAATAGATGAAATTGGATCACTATTGTTTGTGGGTATGAGGAGGACAAGAATAAAATACATAAAACTGTTGTGGATGCTTTGAATTTCAAAGACAGACTAAATGAAGAAATACTAACTGGAAGCTAAGTGCAGACTAGCTCTATCTCAGGAGTTCCATGAACAGAATTTGATTATTTCATTTCCCCCATGGGCTAGTATTCTTAAAGAAATATTTTTTAGCCCAGAAGATAAGGTCAAGGAAGACTAATTGAAACAAAGTTTTGAAGGAACTTAGTAAGAAAATCACTAAGAAGTCCACGTAGATGAGTTAGTAGGATTAGAGGAATGTTGATTCTGAAGTTTTTAAGTAAGTAGGAAAAGATCTATTTATCTCTGCTCTCCATAGTACCTGTCAGAGTACAAGGCACAAATAACCAAATAACCCACTAAACAAATAACCCATTAAAGGTAACATAAATAAAATGCCTAAATTATTTTATCTTAATAGTAGTTCTAAAAGTTCACTCTGATAAAGACCCCCAATTTCCTAAAATTAGCCTCCTTATCGATAAGTAATCTCCATTATTTTAATATCCAGCTTCGGCTTCAATATATTCACATATTATACATATATACTGGTTAGTGGGTTATCTTATTTCCAAAAAGGGGACAGAAATTGCCAATAGAATTTTTGCTGAAAAATGGAAACACAGCAAAACAGTCTTTCTCTTCTCAAATCTATCTAGATTGGTATGCAGAAGACAGAAGTGACCGCCTCTGACTATCCAAGGCTTTGGGCAGCAGAGTTTGTGTGTATGTATGAATGTAAGGGTCTCAAACTATCTGCCAGTGTTTAACGGAGCAACTGCCTTGGGGATTTGAAAACTGCATGTTTTACAGAACTTGCGCTTAAAAAAAGTCTAAATAATAGGTTGTGTAAAACAAATATTAGAGACAGCCAGGACTTGTTCTCTCTTACTCCACTGGTAACTACAGGATTCTAGGTGTAAGAGACAGAGCTAACTAATGAAAGTTCATTCAGCCAAGCCCAAATCTCGTGGGATTTAACATACAAAAGCTCATTTGTGTGTGTGTGTGTGTGTGTGTGTGTGTGTGTGTGTGTGCGCAAGCAAGCTGAACATAGATGACACATGGATATATTCTAGGATGGGTCTATTTATTACAAGTGTTTTTCTTCTACCTTTACAACATGAATGGATGATACAATTATGATCTACTAATCAAAAAAAATGACAAAGCATATGCAAAAGGAACAGAAACTGTTCATAGACACTAGGAGAATCTTCCAGACATTAAAGTTTGTGTGATCAGGAGAGCATATTCTGAATGATTCTTAAGCAGAATTTCCCCTTGATAAGAGAAAAAAAAAACATTCTTGATATGCCTAGTGTATTTGAAATTCATTCAGCTTCAGAAATAAGCATTCATTAATACTCATTTTAGCTAAGAGATTGTTATGTACAGGAGTCTGACATGGATAACTGTGAGCTCCATAGCATTGACAATAATGTTGATGATTTGTTCTCAGTATCTAAAGAATGGTACAAATATATCTTCTTAGGGAAACTTCCTGAATGAGTGTTTAAGAATGGCTTGCAATTAGTATGCAGACTGTAACAATTTTTCCAACATGCTGGAAAATAATTCTCTTAGTCTTTTAATTATTTCTTTGCAATTTAGTTTACACTATCAATTTTTAAATGATCACTTAACACAAGATGAAGAAAAATAATAACACAGACTCCACGTGAAGTATCACACAGGCTATATGAAGGTGATATGAATTACCATGTAAATAGCAGTCCAGTGGAAATTGTCCCATCTTGTGGGGAAAAGAATGACCTTGAATAAAAATAAATCATTTCAGTTGCTTTAAGTATGTGTTTTATCACTTAAAGGATACGACACTTTACTTTCAAATTCTATTTGCTTTTCTAACTCAGATTGCTAGCAAGATGTTGCCTATGCATTCAAATGTGAAGTTAGTAGATGAGAGCCTCACTATGGTAATTGGCAAAGCAAATGACAAGTGCATAAATGGGTGTGTTTACAACACTAATAGTTCTGAAATACTGTTTTTCATAGTGTGATACTGAATTCTGAGTTCCCCAAATCAAGACTCAAGGAAGAGACTTCATTTCTGATAATTTAGTATACACCTCCACTCTTGACCTTTCTTGGTATCATAAATAACATAAAATAAAGGTTAGACCAAATAGGACACAAGTCCTCACTACTCCTCTCAAAATTCATGTGAAGAATTCATTTAATCTTAGATATTCCTTTTCTTCGATTAGAGTATAGGACTGGCATCTTATTATAGAACAAGAGTGGCGAATAAAGTAGTATATAAATGAGTTAGTAGAAAATTGCTTCAGACATTGTTCATATCAAATTTACATTACAGTTTCTCGGCTATTCATTGATCTGTGCATGAAGAGCTCTTACATTTGGAACTGACTTTCACAATCACGAATTATATTACAATAATTTTTTTAGTTTATTATTACTATTATTTATTACAATTTATTCACTCTGTATCCTGCCTATAGCTCCCTCCCTTTCCCACCCCCATGTTCCTCCCCTAGTTTACTGATAAAGGAGGACCTCCTTCCCTACTATTTGACCCTAGCCTATCAGGTCTCAACAGGACTGTCTGGATCTTCTTTCTCTGTGGCCTACTTAGGCCACCTCACCAAAGGGAGATGATTAAAGAGCTGGCAACCGAGTTTATGTGAGAGACTGCCCTGCTCCCCTTACTAGGGAACCCACATGGAGACTGAGCTGCCCATCGGCTACATCTGAGCAGGGTGTCTAGGTGCTCTCCATGCATGGTCCTTCTTTGATTTATCAGTCTCTGTAGGATTCCATGAGCCCAGATTTTTTTGGCTCTGTTGGTCTCCTTGTGCAACTTTTGTCCCCCCAACCCCGCGAAGTCTTTCTGTCTCTCCTTCTTCCATAAGATTCCCTGCACTCTGCCCACAGTGTGGCTATGAGTCTCAGCATCTTCTATATACCCTGATGGGTAGAGATTTTCAGAGGTCCCCTGTAGAAGACTCCTGTCCTGTTCCTTGTTTTCTCATACTTCCAGTATCTCTCCTGTTTGCCCTTATGAATGAAGATTAAGCCATATAATACAGGATAAATCATACTAAAATCTATAGTCCTAAAGAAGCTTAACAACAAGGAGGCCCCTAGGGAAGAGACTTAATATTCATTCTTTTTAGTTTTAAAGTAGCAGTAATATGAAAGGGCCACCGGTGCTATAACCTCTTTCTCTCATAATGCCTTTTGTGTGCGTGTGTGTTTTGCAGAAATTATGCTGTCATCCATACTAATAATTCTCTTAGCCTGTTTAAGCCCAAAATGAAACTTCCCAAATATTTCCCAAGGTTCAAACCAGTTCCACAATTATTTGATGTCAAAGATAGTAAACTAGCATACCAGAATGACTTCTGCCAGAGCCCAGCATCTTATAGATTATATTTGTATCACTTGTGTTATGTTAATTGTGGATCATGGATACACTTATTTAGTAGACCTTCACAGTACAGTTTTCGGGCAGATCCAAGATGGCTGCCAGGAGAAGACACCATGTCTGAGGAGTAGGACAGCAGAAACAACGCAGCGACCAGGAGACTGAACTCTGGGACCTAAAACACCAGCATTTGTGATTGCCAGGTGAGCGGAACTCCTATGGCGAGGAAATCAAGTGGGAAAATCCTAGGGACACCCAGTTATTACCCGGAAAAATCACCTGGTGACCGGCGGTGCACAGCTCTGATCTGAATGGGCAGCCATGCTGGGCGCCCACAGACACAATACCAGACTGGGTCTCACAGCCTCTGGGCCAGATGGAGGAGGAACCGGATACCCTTTTGACTGACCTGCACACTGCGGGTCCGGCAATAACCACCTCAGTCCCTGTGTGAGTCCACGGGCCAGTCAGAGAAAGACCCAGCCGGTATACAGCAGGCGCACACCAATCGCATCCACCGGAAACCACCTCAGTCCTTGTGTGGGGGGGTGGGGGGGGTTGTACATGAACCAGACTGAGAGGGCCTAGAAGACTGTTTTGACTGGCCTGCACACTGCAGGCTGCACACTGCAGGCTGCACACTGTTCAGGCCCGCTAGCGACCACCTCAGTCCTTGTGTGTGTGTGTGTGTGTGTGTGTGTGTGTGTGTGTGTGTGTGTCCATAGGCCAGTCTGGGAAAGACCTGGGTTCTGCTTCTACCTGCAGTCATTCAGCAGGTGCACACCAATCACGTCCGCCGGAAACACCTCAGACTAAGTGGGCCTAAGAGACAGTTTTAACCAGCCTGTGCGCCCGGGTCTGCCAGCGACCACCTCAGTCCATGTGTGTGTCCACGGGCTGGTCTGAGAAGGCTGTGGGCACCATTTCAGACAGGCCTGCATACAGCGGATGCACACTGCTTGGCAATGTCTGCAACCAATCCAGACCCACCTAGTGTGCCCAAATATCATTTCAGACCATGGTGCACAGCCCCTGGCCCTGAAGGGGGCGCCAAGTCTCCAGTCCAGGGAAGAGCCCTTAGCAGCAAGCCCAGGGCAGAGAGCAGAGCCCCCAGCTGACATCTCAAAAAGGGACACTCAGCATCTAACACAGAGTGAGGAGCAAAGCCTCCAGACCAGAAGGGTGACCAGCCTGCAGTGCTCATAGCTTCTAGCACAGAGCATGAAGTCGGGCACACAGAGCCTACAACAGAGTTCAACTGGGAAAACAACACACACGCTAACAAACCACCGGAACTCCCTGATCTTCTTGAAGAATACTCCTGACACAAGAGATTGTCAGTCCCAGTCTGAAGTTCAGCCTTAAAGCAAAAAACAGCTCCTTGATTATATATAAACAAATGCCCAGAAATCAGCGAAAAACTCACCCAACAAAAATCAGGACACCATGGCCCCACCAGAAACACCAATAAGCAGTGGAGATTTTAATTCAGCAGAGACACAGGAAAATTATATTAAACCAATGATTATGCAGATATTGGAGGAAAAAAAAAGAGAGACAAAAAGAGGAAATGAACAAGGCCCTCAAAGAAATGGAGAAGAATTTAACTGCCCACATAGAGGAACAATTAAAGATAAACAGAGAGGAAACAACCAATATAGGGGACACAGTCAATCAGTTGAAGGAAATGGTACAAAGCATGAAAACGGAATTAGAAACTATAAAGAAGACACAAAGGGAGAAGAACCTGGAACTGGAGAACTTAGAGAAAATATCAGGAACCGCAAAGGTTAGTATCAACAATAGAATACAAGAGATGGAAGAGAGAATCTCGGGAGCTGAGGATACGCTGGCTGTAAAGGACTCCTC
>CM053742.1:80847514-80886419 GCA_028658305.1 Pachyuromys duprasi
GTCTTTGGTGTACAGGAGGGCTTCTGATTTTTTTTGAGTTGATTTTGTATCCAGCCACTTTACTGAAGGTGTTTATCAGTTGAAGGAGTTCTCTGGTTGAATTTTTGGGGTCACTCATGTATATTATCATATCGTCTGCAAATACAGATTTTTTTGAAATAATTTTGTAACCAGCCACTTTTTTGTAGGTAGTTATCAACTGAAGGAGGTCTCTGATAGAATTTTTAAGTCATTCCTGTAGACTAGCATATCATCTGGGAATAGTGATACTTCAACTTCTTCTTTTCTGATTTGTGTTCCCTTGATCTACTTTAGTTTTCTTATTGCTCTAGCTATGACTTCAAGTACTATGTTGAAGAGATAAGGAGAGAGTGCGAAGCCCTGCCTTGTCCCTGATTTCAGTGGGACTGATTTAAGTTTCTCTCCATTTAGTTTGATGTAGGCTGTAGGCTTCCTGTACATTGCATTTACTATGTTTAGGTATGTGCCTTGTATCCCTGATCTCCCCAAAACTTTAAACATGAATGGGTGTTGAATTTTGTCAAATGTGTTTTCAACATCTATGGGGATGATCATGAGGGTTTTTTTCCTTTCAGTTTGTATATATGGTGGATTACAGTGATGGATTTCAGTATGTTGAACCACCCCTGTATGCCTGGGATGAAGCCTACTTGGTCGTGGTGGATGATATTTTTTATTACAATATATTCACTTCGTATCCTAGGTGTAGCTCCTCCTTTTGCCCCTCCCAATCCTGCCCTCCCTCTCTCTTCTCCTCCCATGCCCCTCCCCATGTCCACTCATGGAAGAGGTCTTCCTCCCTTTTTTCTGACCCTATACTGTCAGGTCTCATCAGGACTGGGCTGCATTGTCTTCCTCTGTGGCCTCGTAAGGCTGCCCCTCCCTCAGGTGGAGGTGGATGATATCTTTAATATGTTCATGGATTTGGTTTGCATGTATTTTAATTGAGTTTGTTTGCATCAATGTTCATAAGAGATTGTTCTGAAGTTCTCTTTCTTTGTTGGTTTCTTGTGAGGTTTAGGTATCAAGATAACTGTGGCTTAATAAAATTGATTTGGTAATGTTCTTTCTGTTTCTCTTTTGGGGAATAGTTTGAAGAAAATTGGTTTTAGCTCTTCTTTGAAGGTCTAGTAGAATTCTGTGCTGAAACCATCCATCGCAGGGCCTTTATTGGATGGGAGACTTTTGATGACAGCTTCTATTTCCCTAGGGGATATAGGCCTAGTTAGTTTGTTTACCTGATCTTGATTCAACTACACCCAAGAAAGCACAGGATATAGATAAATTCACAACAACAAAAAAATCAAAGGGGAAAAAGCACACAATCACACAACCACCATCACCTCCACAATAAAAGGAACTAACATTCCTTAAACACTAATATCTGTTAACATCAATGGTCTCAACTCTCTAATAAAAAGACACAGACTAATAGATTGGTTGCAGACACAAGATCCAACATTCTGGTGCACTGAAGAAACACTACTTTGCAACAAAGATGGACACTACCTCAGAGTAAAGGGCTGGGAAAAGGTTTTCCAAGCAAATGGATCCAAGAAGCAAGCTTGATATCTAATAAAATAGAACTTCAGCCAAAATTAGTCAAAAGAAATAGAGAGTGGCACTTCATTCTCATCAAAGGAAAATTCACCAGGAGAACATCACAATCCTGAACATCTCTGCACCAAACACAAGGGCCCCTGCATGTGTCAAAGAAACATTATTGAAGCTTAAGTCACACATTGATCCTAACATCTTAATAGTGGGAGACTTGAACATCCCACTCTTGCCAAGAGACAGATCATGGAGACAGAAGCTAAACAGAGAAATAATGACACCTACAGAGGTCTTAAAATAAATGGACCTAATAGATGTCTATAGAACTTTTCATCCAAACACAAAAGAGTATACCTTCTTCTCAGCACCTCATGGAACCTTCTCAAAATTGAATATATAGTCAGGCACAAAGCAAGCCTCAACAGACACTAGAAGACTGAAATAATCCCTTGTACCATATCACACTGCCATAGTCTAAAACTAAGACTATTAAATACAGAGACCTCAACTCTTCATCCAAAAGACAAGGGGAGAAAAAAACCCAAAAGTCTAGCCTTCCTAGAGAACACTTTCTTTATGCTTCTCTATGTATGAGATCATACTTTGCCTCATTTTAAATCAACAATAAGAGAAATAACAAAAGGCCTACACACATCATGGGAACTGAACAACTCTCTCCTCAGCTTGGTGAGGGAGGAAATAAGAAAGAAATTAAAGACTTCCTAGAGTTCAATCAAAATGAAGGTACAACTTACCCTAACTTATGGGACACACTGAACTCAAGGAAAAAGGAACATTACCAACCTCATTCTGAGTCCACCTTCACCTTGATACCTAAACTTCATAAAGACTCAAAAAAAGTGGCAATCGTTTCCTTCTTCATTTCCTGCCTCTCTTTATAATTCCCGAAACACCCACCCTTCATCTTGCCATCACATACCTTATCTTTCTCAACAATTCATGCCATTTTATATTAAAATGTTGTAATATTGCATTGGCTACAGAATGGAATCCGGACTCCAAAGCAGGGTTTTCAGAGGCTTTTGTAAACTGGTCCAGTTTTCTAGCCTTCCTAATTCAGATCCTAAAAGCACATATTTTGCTGTGACATGTTTATGACTTGGCTTTTTTGACATTGCTTATAACACCCCCTTTACCATCTCCATCAATTAAAGTCTGCTGCATTAATGGAGGTCCAAATTAAATGTCACATTCTAGAATCAGAGACTATTAAATAATACAGAGACCTCAGCTCTCCATCCAAGAGACAGGGGGAGAAAAAAAACCCAAAGTCTAGCCTTCCTAGAGAGCAGTTTCTTTATGCTTCTCTATGTATGTGATCATACTTTGCCTCGTTTAAAATTGTCCATATTTTTCTTTTTGTAATATAGTGTAGAGACTGTGTCTAATTAAGCATTGCATCTTCCTGTTTACTTTCATTCCTAAACACAGCACAGAGTAGTTAATAAGCAAACAGTGATAACATTAAAATGATTTATGAAGAAACAGTGTCTGGCTTATGTATTTAATAAAGTATAAAAATTTATAGAAAGGTGGGGAAAAGCTAGCATACAGTCAGTATATATGTCCACACACATATATACACATACACACACATATATGTGTGTATATATATATATGTACATACACATATGTGTGCACATTCCCCCTCACACACATTGTATATTCACTTATTACATTCTGTTGTAGATTGGTTTTAAAATGGTAAGAAAGAGAGGATATGATCTAGAGTGGTGATGTGTGGAGGTCTCTGTATATTTGCTGTGATGTTTTATATTGATTATTAATTAATTGTGTTGATAAGCACCAAGAAGATTAATAAAGAGTTCCTCTAGGACAGAGCATTTACAGAGTGTGTTAAATAAGGGGGCACACTCACCATTAGTTTGGGTCTTCCATCCAGTAAGCAATGAGTTGTGACAGAGTAAAAGAGGGAACATTAGAGGATTTTTTTTCCTCTATTTCCAGTTTTCTGTGAGATAAGATAATCAGTTCCTCCAAATTTCTTCCCCATAATTTTCCTCCTCACCACATCCCAGAAACACTGGAGCTAGTCAACTATTGACTGAAACACCTGTAACTGTAAGTCAAAATTAAAATGTTTAATTAAGTTGTTTATGGAAGGTATGTTGTCATACTGACAAAAAGATTAAGTAACTTATTTACTCTAGCTAAATCCCTACCTAGTAAGTTACAAACAATCAAATAACCTATTAATATTTCTATAATTGTCCTAAGGCCAAGCAGAAAATTATGAGACTTTCATTCAAGAAAATTCATTAATTCTTAGTTATAATGAAAGCTGTTGGATTTGAACTATGACTTGTTCCTTTCTCTTGTCTCCAGCTTTGTATGATCAAAGTTCTATACTGGACAGCAGTTGCTGAAATACAAATCTCTCTTTTCTTCCAAGACTCCAATACACATATATAACATCTATCCAGATAAAGCAAGAAACTGCAGTATTTCTTACTCATTTAACATGTGTGTTTCAGAAAATCCAAAACAGATTTAAAACCCCTCAAATGTGAATAAATAATAGGAGGTATATCTCATTCAAGGACAAGACATAAACGCTAAGTCCTGATCTTCATTACAAGTGAGTTCGTAAGGAAGAGATTTCAAGGCCGAAGAGGTAGGTGTACATGATTAATAGTTATCACCCTGCTTAGCATTCTGCTTGTAAAGCAAGTGTCTCTCCAGGATAAAGACACTTCCTTCCTCTCGATCTGGAACAGTGATACAGAGGTTTTATACAGAGGGAAAAGTAGTATACAAGAATTGTAGTTAAACAGCATTCTCAAATATAAGTTTCTTTGAAAATAAGGAAATGGAATTGTTACAGAATTTTAGAGAGTTAGGTAAGAAACAATGGAAATAAATCAAGTAACTCCATAAGAAAAATAACCTAAGCCTTGTATTAGGTAGATTAACAGCAAGAGCCAGGAAATTAGATGGCTAAAGACAATCTTTAACCCGGGTTTTATAGAGGGTCTCTAAAACACTGGCCTAAAGCACTAACCCTGAAAAGAAGCCCACATTTAATTGCATCACGGTAGAGCAATTTATTTTCCAGAGCATTGTTGAAAACAATATTGCAATCATCTGGCAATCACTGAAAGTTAATACCTGGGTATGATACCATCAGACCAGACAGATGAAAGCAAGAGATCAGGAAAAGAGACAAATGTATTCTTGCTAAAACCACTATCACCCAGAATGACTGTGCAGTATCTAAACCTGAACTCACTGAATAGCAACATTAGGGACTGCTTGTTGCAGTGGAAATTTACTTCATTGAAATTATATAGTCCATTCAGAAAACAAATAAATAAGCAAATAACAATTTTTAGTTTTATTTAAAGACTTTCCTCAATTGATTATTTAAAACATTCAGTTTTTCTAAAAAGATACCCAACATGTGAGATATGCAGAAATTCACGGGGTAAATACAGGCAATGGAAACTTCCTTTGAGAAGCAGTATGTTTGAATTTGAATTTAGAAGTGGCAAACAGTTTGAATCAGCTGTTTCAAAGACATTGAAATAACTAAAGAAAGCATGCTTAATTAAATAAAGGAAGGTTTCATTATAGCATTTCAAAGTACAGTGTATCAATAAAATAAAAATAACAAAGTATAAATTCTACAGCAAAAATACAATAAACCATGAAAAGTTGCTAGAGAGGCCCAACAGATTTGCATTGCAGAACTAACAAACTGAAGCTAAGTCAATAGAGGTTATATAGTTTCTATCAGAAAGAAAAAAGTAATGATGCTAAATGAAGAGAACCTTAGTAAAGTCCTGAACACCAACAATGAATTCAAAGTATTCATGACTAAATGTATACAGTCTAAATACTGAATGAAAAGAGAGAGTGTATACATATTCAAAACTATACAACATAGCTAGCTTCCAAATCACAAAGGAAACTGCTCTAAGATGTCTATATCAGAAATGAAGACCAGAACATAGAGAAACAGTAATTTCAAAGTGCTATAACTGTTTAAGTAAGACTCTTATGTAATTCTAAACAATATTTTCAAAATACAAAAATATCTGCTAAATATTCATAATCCCTATAAGGACATTCTGTAATAATTGATTACTAGCAGGCCTTTAGTTAAAAAATACATTTAAAAGAACAGAATGAATACAAAAGTTTTATTTGAAGACTACGGATCATTGATGAAAGTTAAATGAAATGTAAATAAAATGAAAGATATCCCATGTATCTCAAATTTGTAGATTATAAAATAAATATTATATGGTAATATTCCTCACAATAGCCAAATATTCAATTGACAAGCTGATCCCAGATTTTGCCTGAAAATCTGAAGAATCCATAAGCTCAAAATAATAATGATAATAATAAGTATTTTTGAGAGAGTGTTTCTCTGTGTAGCCTTGGCTGTCCTGGACTCACTTTGCAGATCAGGCAGGACTTGAGTTCACGGATGTCCTCCTGCCTCTGCCTCATCAAGTGTTGGGATTAAAGGTGTGTATCACTGCTCCCAGCTGAAATTTATCATTTTAAGTTTTTCATAGCTGGAGCTCTACATCTGTTTTATTATTGCTTTGTCCTTTGTCGTTGGTCTTCTTGACCTTTAGCTATGTACCATTATACCAAGCTAAAAATCATTACTGTACAAGAAAAATATCCTTTCCATAAATGACTATTTCAGTTTACTACAAAGCTATAGCAACCAAAATGGTAAGATAATGATATACATATATATATATTAATATATATAATATATATAGTGTATATATATACTATACTATATATATACACTATATATATATACACTATATACTATATATACTATATATAGTATAGTATATATATACACTATATATATTATATATATATTTTAGTAGAAAAAAACTGAGAGTTCAGAATTTATTTTTTTATGTTTACAATGGATTTATTTTCAAAAAAGGATTCCAAGGGCATGTAATGAAGGAAGAATATTTTCAACAAATGGTATTGGACCTACTGGGTAACCACTTTCAGAAAAAGGCAGTAGGACCCATGGTTCATAATTTATTCAGAAATTCAGTTATAAAGTATCAAAGTCTTAAATGCCTAAAACTAAAACTTTTAATTTAAAAAAGATATAAATAAATCTTCATGACTTTGTAGTAAATGATGATTTCTTAGATGTGTCACCAAAAGTGTTAGTAGCAAGAAGAAAATAAATACATTGAATATAATCAAAAGTAAAGTGTCAAATTATTAAAAGTAAGGGGATCCAAATTACCAAGATAGAGAAAAATTCAAAAAGAAACTATTAATCATACACCCAATAACTGACTTATGCTCTAACAAGACATAAAATTCAATAATCTAAAAATCCGAAAAGTTAAGATGGGCAAAATACTTAACTAAAAACTTTTCCAATGAAGATACGAAAAGTGACACTTGCTACTGAAGGAGATACTAAATAACATTTGAGACTGCAGAACTGCAAATCAAGACATCAATGAGATCTTAATTCATACCCACTATGATAGCTATAAGGCAAAGGAAGAAATGCAAATATGGGGAAAGAGACTCACTTCAAAAGAAATCAGAAAGAATCCTGTTCTCTACTCCTCAAGAAGAAAATCAAATACCTAGGATTGAGAGAACACTTAATATTGAAAACATTAAAAATAATTTTAAAAAATGAACAAACACTGAAGAGCAAATATATTCATTTGTGAATTAACAAATTAACTGAACATCCATTTTAAAAGAAGGAAGAATAATTGGTGAAAATATAAATGAAAAATATTCGAGGTCTTTAACTATCAGACACATATAAAGTAAAACTACATTGAGAATGAGGTGAGGTACTACTGGCCTGCAATCCTAATACAGGCTGTGAGAGGCAAGTGGAACATGAGTTGAAGGACAGCCTGCACAATATAACCAGACTCAACTTTAAAACAAACAAACAAACTACATTTATATTCCATTCCATCTCAGTCAGAATTATTATAATTAAGAAAATAGATAATTTCAAATGTTGATGAGGATGTAAGGTGTTTCTAAAAGGTTGGAAAATCTTGGTAAGAATGTGAATTATTCCAGTCACTAGAACTCTGTATGATGGTCCCCCAAAGCACTAAAATACAGAACAATAATATAATCCAAGCTCTGTATTATATCTTAGTGTAAACCCAAAGAATAAGTCAGTGTAATTTGTCACACACATATTTGTTATAGCATGTTTGCAATATGTAAGTTATGGGAATAACAGTGTTGCCCACCAACAGATGAGTGGAGAGATGGCTCAGCAAGTAAAAGCATTTCCTTTTCTTTTAGAAGACTGGAGTTTTGTTCTTAGCACCCATGTTAGGTAGCTTTCACTCCATCTTTAAGGAATTTAATTTCCTGACTTTATGTACACACACCCCACTAAAATATTTCCTTAAAGTTAGAAAGTGTAGTATATATTTATAATGGAATTCTATTCAGCCATAAAAAGGAATGGGGTTGGATGGAAGGGGAGGAGGTCCTCCCCTGTTGGTGGACTTGGAGGGGGCAGGGAGGAGATGAGGGAGGGTTGGGGAGGGTGGGAGGGAATGAGGGAGGGGGCTACGCCTGGGATGCATAAAACCTAACCTGTGATTGATACAAAAATAAATAAATTTAAAAGAAGAAATGGATAACATCTTGTAATGTGAAATAAGTCAGACTCAGGGAGATGAGTGTGTTAGACATTTGTCTGGTTAATATATTAAAATACCTAACAAAAGCAACCTAAGAGAAACAGTGTTTGTTTGGCTCATAGTTCTCACAGTTTACAATACAGTCTTTTATAGTGAGGAAGTCACAATGAAAGGAATATGAAGCAATTGCATATGTTGTATCTGTACTCAAGAAAGACATAAATGAAAAGGCATGTTTATCTTATCTTTTCCTTCTTACTCAATCCCAGATCATTGCCCATGGGATGGGACCACTCATATTTAATGTGGGTCATCACACCTCAGATTATCACAATATAAATAGTCTCTGACATGAACTGATTGGCTTGCTCTTTGATCACCTCCACCTGAGGGGGGAGCAGCCTTAGCATGCTGCAGAGGAAGACAATGCAGCCACTCCTGATGGGACCTGATGAGATCCTAATAGATTAGTATTGGAAGGAAAGGAAGACCTCCCCTATCAGTGGACTTGGGGAGGGACATGCATGGAGAAGGGGGGAGCGAGGAGCTACAGGGGGAATACAAAGTGAATAAAGTGTAATTAATAAAATTAAAAAATAAAAATATAAGCAAGCAAGAAAGAGAAAGTAAATATCATGGAAAAAATAATCCTTTTTAGTCAAACCCAGAGATTTGTCTCCCTAGTGGTTCTAGATCCCATCATATCGAAAATCAATATTAACCACCACAACAAGTATTCTATATTTTCTCTTTTGTTTGGAATTTAAAGGAATAAAAATTATAGTAACGTTGCTTGGCAGGAACTCTTAAGGATGCAGAAAGAGATAAATAGAAGGGAAAGGAAGGATATGAGACGGTATGAGCAATGTACATTATACACATATAAGAAAATATCACAATGTAATTCATTCACTTGTTAAATTGGCATATTCTAATTAAAAAGAAATACATTAAGTGGCTGGGGAGATGGGCAACTGATGAAGAGCTCTTACCACTTTTCCAGAAGACCTGGGTTTGGCTCCCAGACCACATATGGTGTATTACCATCTGTAACTTCAGTTCCAGGGAATCTACTGTTGTCTTTGGGCCTCCAATGGCACCATGTGTGCATATGGTGCACATACATATATGCAGGCACAACACATATACATACAAAATAGTAATCTTTTTACAAAGGAAACCACTATACTACATAATACAAGCCAGATCATAAAAGATCATTCTGTAATTCTATCATATGCAACAACTACTATATAAAATTCATATATGCATAAAGTTCACTAGTTTTTTTCAAGGTTGAGGAAGAATGCTTAGGTAGAATAGGAAGAAATGGGTAGCACATTTTCTTTTGGTGGTCATGAAAAAGTTCTAGGATGTATTGCAGTGATGGATGTGCAATTCTGTGAATATTACACAATCACTTGATTATGAAAATTATGTAAGTAAACTGTATATTATGTGAACTATATTTAAAGACACCATTAGAAAAACAAATGCCAAGGGAACCTGGAGAGGACAAGAGCTCCACAAGGACCAAATATATCAGGGCACAGGGGTTTTTTATGAGGCTGTTTCTCCAACCAAGGACCATGTATGGATATAACCTAGAACCCCTGCTAGGATTTAGCCCATGGTAGCTCAATATCCAAGTGGGTACCCTAGTAAGGGGACTATTTCTGACGTGAACTCAATGGATGGCTTTTTGACCCCCACCGTCGAGGGAGGATCAGCCTTGCTAGGCCACAGAGGAGGACACTGCAGCCAATCTTGAAGATATCTGATAAGCTAGGGTCAGATGGAAGGGGAGGAGGACCTCCCCTTTCAGTGGACTTAGAGAGGGGCAGGGAGGAGATGAGGGAGGGAAGGGAGGGGTAGGGAGGGAATGAGGGAAGTGGCTACGGCGGCTGAGATACAAATTAAATAACCTGTGATTAATATAAAAAAATAAAATTATAAAATAAGAAAAATGCCAAGGGACACTTTACTGAGAACTACAATTGAAGATGGAAACTAAAAAACTAGATATGTCATGGCTAGCACCTGGGGAACAGATTTGGATGGTGTAAATGCAAATTTTAAAACAGCCTCTATAGAGACTTTAGGAACAAGATAGCCATTTAGGCTTCATATGCAGTGAGCACGACATAATGAAAGCAGTATTTAGATTAATGTGACTTGGTTTCGCCCGAACTATTGCTATTCAGTGATGCAGAGAGGAAGCAAGTCAGAAGAATCAGTTAGTAGTCTCTTTAAAATAGCCTGAAGCATTTGGTAAGGTGTTAGGATAAATATAGAGAAAGATGGTTTTGTGGCAGCAGGGATCAACAAAGTCAAATAATTTAATGTGATACAAATATTCCCAAGTCTATGAGAAACTAAAAGAAATGGAAGATGTTACCTTGCCTTTTGTCTCTGCAGCAATCTATATTTAGTTACTGACGAAAACAAAAAAACACAAAATTACAAAACTGTTCCTGATAAACCCAATATGCCATAATCCATAATGCACAATATGTGTTTAAAACAAATCCATAAAAGAGAAACAGACATACTTAACATTTCATTCTTACTTCAAAGAATTTATCTTGAGTCACCACGGCAAAGTCAGGAATCATAAGATATAGGGTCAGCTTGGCTTTCTCACTAGTATTTCCACATGAAACACATTATTTGCCTTTGTGTGTGTGTGTGTGTGTGTGTGTGTGTGTGTGTGTTTCTTCTAAGAAGAAAAATATTTGCTCACATGAAAACGAAATTTCACACTAGTTTTGACATTAAAGCTTTTAAAATCAAGACCAATATATAAGATTAGGTACCAGGTGTGCCCCTGTGTTCAGCAAAGAAAACCCTTTTACCTCTTTCTTTTTGTTGGGATAGGGCTCTGCATTAGAGAGATGTTCAGGTTGTGGTGGAGTGGAAGATAAACACAGAAAATTTGCCTGTGTTTGAACCTGATTTCTGGAAAACAGCAGTTTGGAAAAATTCATGCCATGATAGATCATTCAAAACAGATACTCCGTGGGCAGCAAAGGAAACTACAGAGTCCTAAGCCTCTTTATCCTCCCTGTGCACCCCTTATCTGAACCAATAGTCAGGAGCGCCGCCCACTGCGTCTTTTCCTGTGAAATTCTATAAATCTGTTACTAGGAGGGCTTTGATCTGTGGGAAGAGCCTGACAGCTCCACAGCTAGAGCTCTCTTGCTTCCGCCCTTGATTGGCTGGCTTGAGCTAACTCTCCGTGAGCCACACGTGCAGTTACTGCATTTCTTAGATGGAAGATTTCGGAAGAATACAAAGAAGTGCAGAAAACCCAGCTTTAGAAGCGATCTGAAGTTCCAACTCAAATCCTGGACGCTTAGTGGGAGGGAGATCTGTGTTTTCACTGTACCAAAGCCTGGCAGGGTAACGAAGAAGATTTCTGCAAGGTAGTGATGGTGTTGCCTTACTTAAGGAGAGGAACAATGAGCAGAAAATGAAGGGACAAGGCTAAGTGGAGTTGTGTGGTCTGCAGACAGCAGTGGAATGAGAGAAAATAGTTACTTCGAGGACTTTGTAGGGTAAAAGGAAGTTAGATTTTCTTATCCAAAGGGCTGTCTGCTATGTCTGGAATTCACTGTTTGCCCTTAGACACTACAAAGTGATAAATTCAGTTGCACTCTTTTGTGGATAACACATTGTTGGTCGAGTGGCTTTTGGAGTCTGAAAGCACTGTGGGGCCTGTAGGGGTTTGATCTGTTGTTGTCAGCGCTAGAATAAGGATGTGATATTGAAATTTTAGCAAAACGAAGGAAAAGGTAGTATAGTATCTAGAGTGCTTGGCCTCTTTTCCAGTGTAGTAGATTGTATAGGCCCCTTTAAAGAGAAAATGCTGAGTCAGGCGAAGATGCTGGCTGCTTAATGGTTAAGGGAACTTTCGTAAAGGTGTGGGATGATAAGTGATCTTTCAGTATAGTCTGGGATTTTAGCTGTAGGGGAGATACAAGAAGATACTCTTTGTCTACTAAGATAAATTTGGTGCACAAGAAAGACAGAATGTCTCTTGGCCCTGTGTTTAGTGAATTGATTCTGTATAAAAGACAGCACAGTGTTGCTGGGCTGATCACAAAAGGAACTTCTGGATGTTGTAAAGATGAGCTTGCTTCTACCATGTCTTTAAGCAAACACAAAATTTCTGTAAATATTTATATCAATGGATATTTTTTTAAATATATCCCAGTAAAAGTTAGGGTGAGAGGAAATTATGAGGTCTTCTCATTTTGAAATTTTTCATTTTATTAAAATCCAGAGGTCTATCATACAAACTCAAAAGAGATCCGGGCTGGGGCCCTCCTGCAGTCTCTAAAGGAAATCCAGGGTATGTGGGAAAGATTTAAGTAAATCTTTGTCTTTGTGTTGGGGGGGTAGTGATTTTGACAGATGGAGTTACTCCTGAACTCTTTTGTGGGAAATATACTGTAAAAGAAAAACAAAATGGAAATTTTCCACTACCTGGAAGAAAGACTGAGCTTTATAGAAATCTGAAGAGCTTTCATATTATCAAGTGAAAATCAGATGTGCAAAGACTAATGACACCTCTGTTCTACCCTGGGAGATTCAGTGAGTCATTGCACATAAGAGCTCCCTTATTGTTTACATATTTCTTTAAAGAAAATTCAGCAGAGAGATCATGGAGGAAATGAAGAATCCAGTCTAGTCTGAAGCTATTTTCTCTACTTGAACATTCACAAAAAACTCCCAAAATGAGGGCAGAAAAGAATTTTCTAGAAAAAAAATAGGTGAACCCCAAGTGATTCAACTGTTTTTTGTTGTTGTTTTTGTTGTTGTTTTTTTAAGTAACTCTGGAAATTGTATGTCAGGATCCTCCTGTTTGTCTTCTCATCTTCCTTGTGTACTTCCCCCTGCTTTCTTTTTCTTAAGGGGGAACAAATGGAACCGTGGAAAATATTCACCATACTGGTTTTGCAAAATCACATGCATAGTTCTTGTATCCTATATGTTGTTTAGCACTACTGCAAGTATATTTAAAGGCAGCTTTCTAAGGATGTTCTTTCCCTGGTTTTGCCTTTCACCTGCCACCTTCAGTCTCCAGATTCCAATTCTCTGTGGTTCTGAAGGCTTGCCATAGTGTTATGGCTCCAGGAAGGTTTTTTTGTTGTTGTTGTTTTGTTTTGTTCTTTTGGTTTTTTTAAAATCTGAAATCTGAAGACCAGGTTAGCTTGGAAAGGTGGGGAGCAGGAGATTAGCTAAGAAAAACCTTGAGCAGAGAGGTGTCTGTAATTAAATTTGTTTGATTAACAGATATCGGTGTATTTGGATGAGTAAGGTTTAAAAATAAAAGACAGAGGAATTTACCCCATTGGCAGCATCTCCCCCCCACTCCCCAAGTCAGATGCTCCATCTGACCTAGCCTCAAAGTGCCCCTGTCTTGATAGGGAAGACTAGAGCCTCAGTTACACAGAGTGGAAAAAAATAACTAGCTCTGAATTTAGCCGTGGAGGCCACCTGTCACCCCCCCTCCGTCCCCCTCCCTGTGTGTTGCGGACCAAGACAGCATCTCGTGGTACAGGCAAAGTCTCGCGCAAAGCTCTGCCAGCCCTCGCGGGGCCCCGCCCCCTATTGCTGAGGGTCACTACCCAGTCCCTCTGACGCGAGGGAGTGCGCACTACTCTTGTGCCTGCAGCAGTTGGCTGTGGTGCGCAGAGCCAGAGACACCTCGGGCTCTGAAGTGGGCTGGGACTTGGATGGATAGGCAGCTAGTCCGCTAGTCTGCTAGTCCGTCTGCGTCTCTCTGCCTGGCCAGCACGCTGAGGCTGGTAGGCTCCTAGCTTTCCAGTCTGTCTTCGGATAGAGCATTCTAAGGTAAGTCTCAACATTCACAGGAAAGGCTGGAGATGTCTGGGGGTGAGCTGCTGTAGCTGCGACTGACAACAGGTAAACGGGAAAATAAGTGGATCAAGTCAGACTGCCCATAAAATATATGGGTTTGGGGACATGGCAGCCCCAAGTCTACCAGGCGCCCACACTCAGAGTACTCAGTCTGTTTTGGTTTGTTTGTTTGTTTGTTTGTTTGTTTGTTTGTTTTTCAGGGTGCATTTCTTCCACAGGTTACCTGTGACTGCAAAATACTGAATTCTCAAGAGCTCTGAGAGAGTCTTTAGAAATCCCTTACTGTTTTGTTTGTTTCTATCAGCAGGGATGCTGGCACTCCGGAAAAGTGAGGGTGTTTGCTCCAAAACCTGTTCAAAGCGCTCCTTCCTATTTACTATATAGCATCCCATTCTCGTCTTCTAAGTGGTTATTGTGGTAGTGGTGGTTGTGGCGATGGTGGTAGTGGAGGTGGTGGTGACAGTGGTAGTGGTGGTGGTGTGCATCAAAGTACACACAAACTGTAAGCTTGACCCCAGGACTTGGAAAACCAGCTGCCGGTATTATAGATTCAGGGTCCACATTCCCTTTCCAGACCTCTCACCCTCCTCCTCACCTGGCTCTCCAGTGAGAAGGTGGGCTGGAAAGGACTGGCGTCAGAACCCCTTCCCTTATTGGATCATTCGTTTCATAACTGGGGAGGGACTCCATCTTGGGGTAGAGAGGAAACAGTGTTCGCCATCCTTTGTACCTGCAAGACAATAAAGACCAAATATATGTAATTAGAACTCTAGCATCTCATTCTCTAGAGTGTTGCTGGAGGTTGAAAGGTGGTCACCAATAGCAACCACCCCGCTGAAGTCTCATGATGACGCAGTTTTTAGAAGCCCCACCCTCCTGAAATTTGGGGAAGGGGCTACGAATGGAATTTTACATTTCTCTCCACTGCCCCCTTCTGACCATTTGGTTAAGGAGAAGACTTGCTAGAAGGTAGTTCTTCAGAAAATAGATAGTTAATTCTTTTTAAAGTCCCTTCCCCACTTGATGGTCTAGAAAATGCCAGAACTGCTTGGAGCTCCCTCCTCCACCATCATATTCCCCTCCACAAAAGGGAGGGACCAAAGCTCAAACCTTAAGGTTCAAAAGCTAGTTCATTTAGTTGCTATGTTGAGGTACCCCTTTTTACAGACAAGCCACCCACCATAGCATGGGTGCCTCTAGTCAGAAGGGAAATTTAGAAAACATATGTGGTCAAAAGAGATTCCAAACCTTAGCATAAGGATTCTCCTTGTTTGCCTCATACCACACAAAAAAAAATTGACCCAGTATACATATCCACCTGGAACTGGTTATTTCCACACAGGTTGTCCTCAAACTTGTGGTGCTTCTGCCTTGTCATCACCAGTACTGGAGGAACATGTTGGGGCCATTCTGCCTAGTTAAAATATTTGTGAATTAATTGTGGAGTGTTGAGTATAGAACCTAGTTTTCCAGGCATGCTGTCACTCAGCTATATCTGAAATTTTCCATAGTAGATTTTGTGAGGTGGAGAAGGAGGCAGAAAAAGGTGGGAAGAATAAATAAGGAAAATCTGTAACCCCTCCACAATATAACCAATATCAAACGTATAGCAGACACATTGAACAAAACATACCATACAAGTGCATGCACATCAGAGAAACTACATAAATACACAGCATGCAAACAACACACACACACAGGTGTTGTTTAGAAAACACACACTATAGAAGTCTGCATTATGGAAATATAATCATGTTGCATGTGAGTTCACATGAGCAGAAGAATACAGCTTTCTCAATTCACACAAAACACATATAAACAAATTACACAAATAGCCATGCACAACCCTCATGTACTTGAAGTAATAACAAAGCACACTTCATACACACACAAACACACACACAATACCATTTTATCCTCTTTAATCAGAACTTATTTGCTTATAAACAACAATGAAAAGTAGGTTTCCAATAGAAGGAACCCCAGAGAATTTTCCATCATATGAAGTAAATTGTTTTCTCTCATGCTTGCTAACTTAATCTTCTGTGCCAGCTTATGAAGTATATATCATCTCTGTTAGATAGTTGGAGAAACCAAGGCAAAAATGTGTTTAGATATGTAGTTTTATTTTTGGTTGACACAATGATTATGCATATTTGTTGGGTATATTATTACATTTTGACAAATGTACATAATGGAAAATTATTTGACTGTGGTAATTGGCATAAATTTCATTTAACAAATTTAACATGTCTTTATGTTGAAAACATTTGAGGGTCTTTTTAAAATTTAGAAATATGCAACTAATTTTTTTCAGTCATGGTTATTTGCACAGTCATAGTGCAAGATAGTGACAGGAGTGGATGTGTAGTATGGATATGAAAACAAAAGCCTTGCTTTTAAATTTAGAGTTTCTGATATCTCTCCCTTTCAAATATAGGCAAAAGTATACATTACTTCCCTAATTCCTTATTAAATAGGTGTTTATAGACTAGCCACCTATTTAGAAGACCCTTTTTTTTCTGGCATGCTCTTTATATTTATGTAAAATTTTTAGTACATGTCAGAGCAATCAAAGACCTATCTTTGCTATTACAATGCAAGGTAGAAAAGTCAGAATCCCATAATCCTAAACTCTATGGCAATAATACAGAGTTACCTATCCTGGTAGACCTCAATAATCCAACTCTGATTAGGCATTAATTACTAAGCAATTGATTAGTGGAATATGTGTTAGAAGACAGTGACTGTTTGGTGCAAGATTTATACAATATAACGGTAAGACTAGAGGCTGATTCATATATCATTCTATATGGCTGATTTAATTGGCTTCACAGGATTCCATCATCTTAGGGAAAGTGGACTGACTAGCAAGCCTGCTGGCGCTCTTCTAAAAACATGAACAAAAGACCTGGTCCTTGTATTCTTTGGACCCACAATGCTAAAATGTTTGTTCCTTCCCATTTTAGGTGGAACCAGCAGTTTCTGTTTGCAAGGATTGGAAAAGTACTTCAGCATCTATATCCTTTATGGTCTCTTGGGACCTGCTTAATTCTTCTCTCCAAACAAAATGAACACTTCCTTCAAGGGAGTATCTCCTTTCCTATTAGAAATGGAAAGTACCATTGATTGGCTCGGAGAAAATGTCAGTTGGGTGCCATCAATTGAGGATCAAAGCTGCAATTACACAAACCTGAATGGAACCAATGTCTCTAGTACAGAATGGGGAGGGCCAGCAGGATCAGTCAGGAAATGGTTAGGGGGCAATCCCCACATTGTGGCAAAGATTGTGCTGTCACTAGCTTATGCTGTCATCACAATGATATCTCTCTTTGGCAACTCCCTGGTATGCCAAGTTTTTGTCAAGCACAAGGAAATCAAGAAATCAACAGGCCTTCTCATCTTCAACCTGGCAATATCTGATATATTGATAATCCTGCTCAACAGTCCATTTGCACTGGTGAGTGATGTATATAAAGTTGGTTTCAGCACATAAGAATGAAGCTGCTCTGTTATAGGGTGGGTGATGGCACTTAGAAAACAAAAGGGAATGTGCATGCCTGGGGCCTCCATTTTAGACTCTAGCTTCTCTGTAATGCTTAAAAGCAATATTTTAATAATTAACCTACCCTTCTTGTTGCCTTTCTACCCTAGGCTCGTTTCCTGAGTGGACAGTGGGTTTTTGGTAGGATCATGTGTCATGTCAGTCGTTTTGCTCAGTACTGCTCCCTCCATGTTTCGACGCTTACACTGATGGCTGTTGCCATGGACCGGCATCGGGTAAGACCACTTGAGTACATTTCTGAATGAAAGAGATTTTCAGAGTTTTATCATTATATGTATGTTTTTGATGCATTAAATTTTTCCCTAAACTACCTTCAACCTATCTGTAATTATACTGGAATAAGATAAATTAATAGACCAAATAAATTCTGTAATCCACAAAGAAACTCATAAACCTGTGTCTGATTATGCAAACCACAGGGACCTTGGGCTGATTGAAGAAGGATATTGCTTCTCTTTTGTAGGTAATTCTGCACCCAATGAAACCAAGGCTAACACACTCCCAAAGTTTGCTGGTTGTTGCTGTGATCTGGAGTATTGCAGTGTTCCTTGCTCTGCCACATGCAATTTATCAAAATCTGTTCACTTTTGTCAACACGTAAGTCATACATAATGCATAAATCCACCTTTTTGTTTCTAGAGACTCCCAGGAAGTTGATATTTATAATGTTTGTAACTTCATTTTCATCCCTTCTCCCATTTTCTGGAATAGAAGACATGATGCCATTTTCTAATTCCAATGTGTTAGTGAAACGAAGGGGATGGGCCACCAAGTTAAGGTCACTGGCAACAAAGAATCTTGTCTTTAGTTTGATCTATCAGAGATAAGATTTTAGTTCATCCCCTAATTTTAAAATTGAAGAAATTAAGACCTAAATTTTCAAGAGGCTGGCATTTTGTATGGACATATTTTGCATAGAAGCTTTCTGGGGTTCATTTGTTCAGTTTTGTTATCATAACTTCTACTCTGTTTTTCTATAGGGATGGCGCTGCCCGGAGCTACTGCCTCCCTGCCTTTCCTGGACCCAGCAAGCTGGTTGCGAAGTATGTGGACCTTGGGACATTTATCTTGTTGTATATCGTGCCACTTCTGGTGATTGTTGTAACCTATTCTCACTTAGGAAAGAGGTTGTGGATACAAAATGCTATTGGTGATGCTTCTGCTCGTCAACTTATGGCACACTACCAGAAGCGCAAGAAGAGTATCCGGATGCTGATACTTATTGTACTGGTCTTTGCAGTTTGTTGGTTTCCACTTAATTTCTATGTGGTTCTTATTTCCAGCGCAGGTGTAGAAAATGACAGTGTGCTTTTCTATGCCTTTCACTGGTTTGCCATGAGCAGTACCTGCTACAATCCTTTCATCTACTGCTGGCTCAACAGGAGCTTCCGTGCCAAACTAAGATCTATATCATCTTTCAGGGTTCAATCACTGTTTCTGTGTAAGGGCTCCCAGGTTCAGCAGATAAAAAAAGCACAGGAGAGTCATGAACTTCGGAAGCTCCAGAAATCTTCACTTCTACAAGTTCCCCTGGCTGTTCCAGAGCCCCAGGTATTTGAGGATCCTAGTTTGGCTACAGGGGATAATTCCCAGGTCTCTGTCCATGGGAGATGGGAAGATCCAGACCCCTCCCTAGATGAGGAAGCAGGGCCCTCAACCCAGGATGCTTACTTTTGCATCCACATGCAGACTAGCAGTCACTAAGATGGGTGCCCACCTGATCCACTGGAATCTCATTTAATGAGTACCTTGTCAGAGACAGTTCAGTTAAAGATGGGATAACCTCTAACTTAGATGCTAAGAATAGTGTTTTACTATCATGTGTATCCTCACAGATCCATGTGCCCAGATTATTTAATGGTTTTAGTTTGTAGTTCTGGCATCACAACTCTACTTGATGAACACACTGTACCATACTGTGGAAAACTGTGCCAGACCCTGACAGATTTGTTGACTTACCACCTTACATTACAGATGAATTTATGTGAACTAGATTTCCTGAATAGGATTCTTTTTTGCCTCCAATTGTGGCCTGTGATTACCACTAGTAGTGATTATAAGACAGAGAAACAGCTATTGATAGAGGTCAGTGTAAAGGATTACTGGGAAGAGTACTTCGTAAGCCCCCTCTGTCAATAGGAACACCTTTTTCTTCTCTGTCCTTGTGCACTGACTTGGTGCTTCATATAATTACTTTCTCCATCAATATAGTCTGAGGCAAATATTCATGTTAAGGAAGAAGAATCACTGGTGAATGACTCTGGACTGCTATCACCCTATCTTTGTAAATGTGACTCCGTAAACTCAGTCTACAGATCTTTGATTTTAGACTGATTTCCCCAGCTTCAGATTTTTCATCTTGTGTATAACTGTAGACTTTATCTGGAGGAACTACTAGCTAATTTGTACTTATTTGTGCTAGCTAATTTAACTAGTGTATACTGGCATGTGTGGGCTCTGATGAATTTATTGACCTTTCTATTAGAACTGTTCATATGAGTTGACTACTGACTTGCGCTCATACCTTTCTCCTAATACTTTCATGACAACTAGATTAACATTTCCAACCCCCCCCCCATTCTTCTCCCTACCAGCTTCTTTTCTTTTTGCATCCTAAATTGGAACATGACATAATCAAGTGCTTACATGTACATACATACATACAGATTTATGTTGACACAGGTATAAGCATGTATACGTATTGTTACCTCTCATGCTATCCACCCGCCTGGTGCTCTCACTTATTTCTACCTGTAATTTCCAAGCTAACTGAGCCTAGACAAGATTTCATGCCTTAAAGTGAAGTCTTGGAGGTTCTGAGGTTGTGGCAACTTTTTGCCTCTGGAATCAGCATTTCTTTACAGTTGGTGCTTCATTTTTTTCTTTTATTTCTTTTAATTTTTGAAGTTGTCTTATCTCCCGGTGAAATTTGTACACATTAATAATGTAAGCTGTGCTCCTCTGTGCTAATTCCATTCCTTTGCAGTTTCTTTGCTTTTTCGTAACTATATCACAATATCATTAATGGCTTTAGTTTTGTTTCCCTTTCTCTTATGCCCATTTCAACTCAATTAACTTTAATTAACATTCTATATGTTCTTTTGTAAAATATATCAGTTTTTACATGCTGGGTATATTATACATTCTCATTTAAGCATACACTCATAGAGTACAACACTGGTCCTCTTTCCTTTCAACATTTCACCCTGGTGCTCACTTTTCCATATTTGTTTGTTCTGGGCTATTCAAACTTGGATTTTGGTTGCTGCCTTAACCAGAGGTTCACAACTTCTATGCTGAGGCTCATCATCTCTTCAGTAATTGAAGCCTCCTCATTTCCGGTGCTTTGTTCCACAGGAGACTCTTTCTCAGTTTGCTTCCCCTGCTTTGCTTACTCTCTCTCTCTCTCTCTCTCTCTCTCTCTCTCTCTCTCTTTTTCTTCCTCTTTCTCCCTCTCTCTCTTTCCCTCTCCCTCCCCCTCTCTCCCTCTCTCTCTCCTTTTACCTTGTTCTCTCCTTCCTTCCTTCTCTCCCTCCTCTCTTTGATGTTGAGCTAAAGTCTAAATTGATTCATTATTTCTTTTCTGGTTTTCCCTATACACATATCTCCCTATTTCAGTTTCATACACATTTTTTTCACAAGATTTCCTTCCTACCCAGGAGAAGAGTGAACAGTCTAGTAGTTCATGTGTTATGTTGGCTTAGAAAATCCATCAGAGGGCACCATGTGCAAGGATACTGCGAAGAGTCTAACAGTTTCCTTGCAATCTCAGCATTCCTTAATGAGATTGCTCTTGCTAGCTATATAGTTTGCTTACATTTTTGTGAATAGTTATAATTTAATATATGATTATAAATAAAGTTGATAGTATCTGTTTATAAATTTAAAAGTGTATCATTGTGAATCGATTTCAACTAACTTTATGTAGAATACAAATTTATTCACGGCCACAAACTTTACTTTAGGTGTGGGACCTTTGGTGATCTAATTGATTTACTTTGGCAGAGAATGGATGGCTCCAAGAAACCTGTAACTAAGAGAAATCTAGCATATATTAAATTTGTGTGATGAAAACAGCATTTGTACAATTAAAAGTACTTTGTGCTTTGATTTTGATGTAAGGCAAGAAGTCCCTATAATGGAAACGAGCTTAGGACTCAGAATAATGGATCAAGGCTTTGTTTTGTTCTTGAGTCAACTCCTTGTGTGACCTTAGGAAAGTCATGTGGCCTTAGTGTTCCCCAGTTTTCTTATCTATACAAGGTGGATAATAATACCTGATAGGGCTATTGTAAGAGTTATCTGTAATAACAGATATTATTGTTGTTAATAGGTTCATTTTCTTGTTACCCACCTTGTGATTATTGCTGTTAATATTATTCTAATTGTAAATGTTAATACTATTGTTGTTAAATATTGTTAAATTGATGTTGCTGTGCTCCCCTTGAAGTGCTGACTAGTACACAACTAAGAAGGCTATGAAGATATTTAAGAAAAGACCACTGTTCTATCTTACTGGAGAAACAGAGAAGCTTCTACTGCCTGTTTAGATTACTTGAAACTAGGTTGGACAGAACACTGCTGAGAGGAAAGAAATTTCCAGAGCAGAATCAGAGACACTAGCTGAATTCTGGACAACTGAAGCACAAGCCAAGTAATAGACAAATGATAATTTCAAGTCAGTCCCTCAAGTAGGTTTTTTAGTATTTTAGCATTTCTGCTCTGAGAAAGGTGGCAGATAAGAAATCAAAGGAGAAAACTTGAAAGATGTGAAGTGTTTACAAAGTACGGAAATGACACAGGGTTTCTACTCTGAATTGTCATCTCTTTTCTAAGAACCCTTTATTTATGATTCAATGTAAGTCTCAATAATTGTTTTACATATTTATTTTTGTTAATGTTTTAGTAATCATAGTAATAGATTAAGTGTGATAGTACTCATTTACGGTGCTCTTCTAAAGTGTGCTTAAAGTGTTTTATGATGTTATATTTAATCATTTCTCTGCCAAAATAGTTCATAAACTGCAAAACAAATATCCTGTTTTATTTATGTGTGCTTCTTTATATGGAACACTGAAACTCCCCAAAAGAATGAATATTGATGTTCGACTTTGGTATGGGTTATGGTTGTGGAAAAACCACCTAGACACAGCAACTGCTTCTGGAACTGTTCTACTTGACAACGAGCTAAGGTGAATTATGCTCTGGAGCTCTAAGTTCTACACTGAAGCTGTACTCAGATGATCTGTTCAAAATTAGAGAAGAGTCAAACTGAGGGTTTAGTGTTGGCTGGGTCTGTGATTATTTTGTGTCAGATGGGTTTTGTACTTAAGTATATTTTGACTGGAATAATTTTTCAAGTGTTTAAAACTACAATCTTTGTGAATCCTTTGTGACTATGTATGTGCTCAATTAAAAATTAATAAAGGTAAAGTAAATGAAAGCTATTTCTTTCATTAATTCAGACCCCCTGTATTACCTTAAGCGCTCAAAAAGCAATTGAGTAACCAGTAGCATAAAAAGGACGTATTGACATTAGAAGCAACAGCCTGCGAATTAAACTTGATTAAACAGGACCTCTTACTGGCATGGCCAGATCGTTGCTGCAGAAACAAATGTGTGGAATTAAAAATGCTCCAGGGGTTGTGGTTTCTCCAAGTATCAGACTCAGTAAAGGGTAAGCTCACAAAAAGAGGGGGAAAAGAATAAAGAATATCATAAAGGAAATGGTCAGGGGCAAGTGACACAGCAGTTACAGATAATGAGTATACTTATGTACTTTTCTAAAAATAACACTGTTAATCCTTGCTGAGAAGTGACCACAATGAAAGAAAATGTGAGGGAAATTGATTGGCCACTAGGATAGAGTCAGGTGGGATAATAGAAGTCCTGGTAAATTGGCAGGTTCGAAGCTGTGTCTGAGTGATGCAATATAGTTAAGGAAAGGAGGACTGGGGGTAACCATCATTTGCTCTGCACAACAGTGAACCTCACAAATAGGTCTGGGTACCCACTGTGGCTGTGCTGCAGGCTGCTGGAGCTGTATCACCCAGAGCCACTGACTACTTAGGGCAGTGAATTGCCCACAGGCCAGCTACTTTCTCCCATGAATAGACACCTTGTGACCACTACTACTATCTATACTTCCACTGTCCCAGCTACCACTGTTGCAGCTACCCCACTGATCAGTATTGTTCCTGCCAGTGGAAGAGCCTGGGAAGAAAGGGTAATATGTCTGCTGGAAGCAAACACAAAGAGTATACCTGAACATTGCAATCAGGCAAACTTAATGATGTAAAATGTGGGCAGGGCACCAATGTGATACAAAAGTAATGATTCCATAAAAGTCTGTCAAATCAATGAATTTATTGGGTTTAGAGAACACAGGCAAGGGGTTTACAATACTTACTTGAGTGTCTATGACCCCAAGCATCTGCATCATCACAAAGTTCCAGGCCATTACTGATGACAATTTTTAGGAAGCTGAATCATGAAGTCCCTCTTATAGTTATTATTTTCCACTTTCTATATACCTTAGTGTCTCCTAAGATCACTAGTAGCTAGGGGAGTGCTGGCAGAAGTATAAAATGGACCCCCACATGAGGAGGAACCTATACCCTCTTTTAATCTATTCTAGAGTGTCTTCTAAGATAGGAGCCTGCCACAGATATTCTCTGAAAGTCTCCACCTTGCAGGGGATTAAAGCAGATGCTGAGACTCACAGCCAAACTTTGGGTACAGTACAAGCAGTCTTATAGAAGAGTGGAGGCATACAAGGACCCAGAGAAGACAGAAACTCCAAGAGGAGACCAATAAAGCCAAAAAATCTGGGCCCAGGGAGACCTGCAGAGACTGATGCATTAACTGAGGGCCACTTGTGTAGAGGACCTAGGCCCCCTGCTCAAATGTAGCCAATAGGCAGCTTTATCTCCATGTGGGTTCCCTAGTAAGGGAAAGCAGGTGTTATCTCTGACATGGACTTTGTTACCTGGTTTTTGGACACTTCCCCTTGTTAGGGCAGGACACAAAGGAATCCAGGCAGTCCCAATGAAACTTGAAGGCGAGGGTCCGATGGTAGGTGAGGAGGGCTCCCTATTTCTCTGGTCTAGGGAAGGAGGATAAAGGAAAAGAGGGGTGTGTGGCTGAGAGGAGACAAGGAAGAGATCTACAACTGGGATATAAAGCGAATAAATTATATTAATGTAAAAGCCCTGAAAAGATATGATAAGCTAGGGTCAGTTGGAAGAGGGGGAGGTCCTCCCCTATCAGTGGTCTTGGAGGGGGCCAGGTAGAAGATGAGGGAGGGATGGGGAGAGTGGGAGGGAATGAGGAAGGGGGCTATGGCTGGGATACAAAGTGTATAACCTGTGATTAATATAAAAACAAATAAATTACTTAAAACATTAAAAAATTTAAAAATTGATTATCTGCTATGCTTGCAAATAGGAGTATAGCATAGTTGTCCTCTGAGACGCTCCACCCATCAAAACAGAAACTGAGACACATAGCAAAACACTGGGCAGAGAGCAGAGACTTGTGGAAGAGTGGGGGTAAGGATAGAAGGACCTGGAGGGAGCAGGATCTCCATAAGAAAACCAACAGGGCCAACTAAAGATGGCCGAGGAAGGCTTGCAAAGATTGCAACACCAACCAAGGACCATTCATAGACTGAACTTAAGTCCGCTACACATATATACCGAATAAGCAGATAGGTTTTTATGTGGTTCTCCAAGAAAAGGGAGGGGGCTGCCTCTGACAGGGACCCTGTTGCATGCTTTTTGATCACTTCCCCCTGGTGGGGCTGCCTTGCCAGGCCACTGGGAAAGAGAAAGTGTTTAGTTCTGATTCGGCTCTGTGTGCTGGGGTGTGTTAGTATGGGGACTCCACTTTTCTGAGAGTAGTGGAGGGGCAATATGGGGAAGAGAGAAGCAGGGATGGACAGGGAGGACAGGATGGAAGGGGCTATGATTGGGATATAAAGTGAATAACTAAATAAAAAAATTTAAAAACTGTCAATAACGCCACTACTGTGGCCATAAACCCAGCTATCTCTATTGTACTGCTCACTTGCTTGCCATGGATACCTGGACAAGATATTGTCTATTCTAAGATGGCATCACATTTTGTCTGAAAGGATATAGCCATACTTCAACACTGGATCCCTATCCTCAAGTTTCAGTGTTTCCTGAGCCTTGAATGATTAACATGCCAGTGATCCTTTGTTGAGCATTGTGAAGCCATACCTGTTGGCATATGTTAAAAAAAAAACTTTTATTTACATTTCTTATATCTTTCTCCCTACCCCACCCCAATCCCTTATCACACTCTCACACCAGGCAGGAAAGAGAAACGGTTAGTGGGAGAGAGGGTGTAGTTCTTTTAGCTGCTTCCTGCTGGTTAGGGTTATTGGGTTCTTTGGAGCCAGTCCAACCCTTGTTTCAGGAGATCTCACACTTCATGTCTCACTACATCAACAGCAACAGGAGCCATAGGGGAGAAACAGCAACAGCCTTGTTCTTTCTCAGAAGTCCTCCATACTCCCTGGGCTCTGACATTTACTTTCTCTCCACAGTGCTCAGTGCTATCTGCAGCAGGCAAAGAGCCAACATCAGGCAAATAGTTTGCTGCTGTGGAGTATCTGAATCAGTCCCACATCCCACTCCTGGGATTAAAAAAATGTTTATATCAACAGCACATGCCCCCTAATCTGTCATTTATTGTCAATAGTTTAACAATTTACTATTCTTTCTAATAGCAAATACCATTTAGTATAAGAAGTTCCCCCACAAAGGTCTACTGCAGCCTTACTCTATGAGCATTGATGTTCAAAAGACAATTTAACAGCCTATTACATTCATTAAACAACAATAAGAAATAGAAGTTGCTTCCCTATGAAGGCTTGTAATATCCCCAGCTATAAGATTCTATCCTGGCTGATAGTATTAAATGTGAATTCTGTCTTGTGGAATGGGCCTTATCATCAAACAGTGAGTTGTCTTCCAGTCACTGAAATACGTTGATACCTCACACTGTGGTAACCAAGTGTTCTATTTAATCATGTAAATCAGTATATCAGAGACTTACTTACCTTAAGGTGCTTTGGGTTATGAAACCATTGTTTTAAGGAGATCTGTATGATCGTACTATTTTGTTTCTCTGCTTTGCGACACTCAGACTGATTCAATTTCCATCCATGTCTCAAAGACTCACAAATCAGGCCATGAAAGTTTTCTTGACTTCTTGTTTCTCAAACCAAGGACTTTCAGAGAGAGAGAGAGAGAGAGAGAGAGAGAGAGAGAGAGAGAGAGAGAGAGAGAATAGTCCCCCCTGTTTATGTTATGCAAATATGTTTTTTGTTTAAATCCCAAGTGTGGGATTTTAGTTTGGGCTTTAATTTGTCTACAGCTGATAAATGCTTCCTGTGGGGTGTGGTCTTTTCCAGCTGATAATGGCCTGCCTTGCATAGAGTCGAAAGTGGCATGGTCTATGACTCTGAGGGCTATAAATAGCCCAGAAAGAGTGGTGTAGCAGTTTGGAGAGACCAGAGACATGATGTGGAGGCTTGGGGAAGGGGAGAGACAGATTGAGTGAGATACTTCCTGGTGTAGTGGCTTGGAGGAGATGGATGGAGGAGACTGCTTGCTGTTTTTGCTGTTGACTGAGATTGGTATAGACCTCAGAAAATCCATTGAACATGATCAGATGGGAAAATTATAGGGTCTGCACCCCTCTCTCCACTAACATTCTATCTCTTTCCCATGGTTAAAGGGTTGGTGGAAAAGAGGTGGAGGCTTATATACCCCAAATAAAATAGAGTTTAAAAACCAGCGTAACACCTAACTATAATGGTTTTCTACATGATGCCATTATTAAATCCACCATCAACATACACAATCAAGAATATTTCTCTTGCTCTCTACTAACAGTTAGATCTGAAGGGCATCTTCTAACATTCCAACATTATATACTTCCTGTTCTGCATCTAACTCTTCCAATTGGTTTCAACATTTTGGATCCCAGTTTTTTTCTCTTTAGCACAAATCTAATTTATTCTGCTCCATTCTCAGTTCTTCAACCTCAGTTGCATGCCTTTATACAAAAAAACAAAATCTGGGCTGGAGAGATGGCTCAGAGGTGAAGAGCACTGATTCTACTTCCAAAGGTCCTGAGTTCGATTCCCAGTGACCACATGGTGGCTCATAACCATCAATAATGAGGTCTGGTGCCCTCTTTTGGCATACAGTCCCAGAGGCAGGCAGAATCCTGCATAAATAATAAATAAATCTTTAAAAAAAACCCAGAAACACACAAACAAAAACAAAATCCATACAATTCCTTCTCTAAAACTGATCCTCTGTGTTAGGCACCAATTTGTTACATTAATTTTCCTGGGGAGAAATGAACAAATGTGTATTGACCCCAGATTAGGCATCACTGACAGAATAAAATAATGATTTCATTAAAGCCCAACTTGGAAAACCAATGACTTAATTGGGTTTATGCACAGAGCATTGGCAAGGCATTAGTAACAGGAGTATAAGTCACCCTTAAGCAGCTCCATCATGACAAAGTCTCATCCTCTCATGGATAATGATTGTTTTAACTTCTTATATCTTTTAGCATTTCTGAAAAACACTTGTACCTGTTGGAAGGTAGAAACTTGCAATAGCTGGATTCCTATGTGAGAGCCAGTGATACTCCTATTCATCTACTAGGAAGTGTCAATAGTTATGTTACCACTGCTATATACCACTGCCATATATCTCTGTATTTTTCTGCTCAATGAATTACCAAGATTTCTTGGACAAGGTGTATTCTGCCACAAGATTAAATTGTAGAATGTCTGGGGAAAGGAGGGAGACACCATGCTGCAAAGAGACCTCTGCAACAAAAATTCTGAAATAATGAAAAATGCACCTTAGAAGGCAAGAGATAATGTCGTGATCTCCAATACATCCGAATACGCAGAATTAATGTTTTAGAAATGGTTATGTTGCCAAAAGTAATCAATGGGTCCAGTATAATCACCCCCAAATTTTCAATAATATTTTCCACAGAAGCAGGAAAAACAGTCCTGAAATCCATATGGAAACAAAAGTGCATGAACAGTCAGAGCTTTCTTAAGCAGAAAGAACACTATTAAATTTATCACAAAATTTTATTGTATTTATTCTTCCTAGTTTTGGTGACCAACACAACATGGTACTGGTACAAAATATAGACAGGTCATCCAATGAATGTGATTAGAGAGCTTTGAAACAAACTCATATAAAACAAAGTTAGAGTCATTATCTCTTGCACTTCACAAAGATCAATTAAAGAGGGGATAAAACTTTAAGGGCTAAAAAGCTGAAAGTAGTAAAAGAGAAAATAGAGAAAACAGCTCAAGGTTTACAGATATGTAAGAAGAGTATTCTAATAGCATAGTAAGTAATGCTAAGATTTAAGGGTGGAATGATGTGAAATAAAAGAAGGTTTTGCAATAGCAATAAAATGTTAGCAATATAAGTAAGCAGCATATAGAATGGGAGAACAATCTTTATCAGCAACACTTCAGCCAAGGGCTTATTATTTAGAATATGTGAAAAACTGCCAAACACAAATACCCCATACCCAACTGCCAACTAATAAATGGACTAATGAAATAAGTGGACATTTCTCAGAGGAAAAACACAATGGCTAAAAATATTTTTACAGGTATTCACCATCTTTAACCAATCAGTATAATACAAAGTAAAACTATGTTGCAAATCCATCTCCCTCCCAAATAGGATGTTTATGATTAAGAAAACAAATGACAACAAAGGAAGTGTTAGTTTCTGGTTGCTTTGAAAACTCAGTTGAGTCATAGGATGTTTTGCTGAAAGCTGTCCTGTGAGATGGCATGTGATATTTTGCTGAAGGTTGACTTGAGAAAAGGTACATGTTTTGCTGTGAGTTCTCTTGTGTGAGGAGTGTGACTTTGGCCAGTTGAGAACATCCGTGGGTGGACTCTGAGGAGAGGAGACTTATAGAAGCCCACAGACAGTGAGATATCACTTTTTGGATTGACATAGCTGCACTTTGTGGTTTGACACTTGTCTTTGCAGAGAGAAATATTCCAGAGAACTTTTCTGGGCAATCCACCTGACTCTTGTAGTTTTCACTGACTTGTCCCCGTCTTTTGAATTGTGCTGATTCATGTTGCTGCTTGGTGTTGGCCTTTGGAATGGACTGCTGGTATTCAGAAAATGAAGAGTGGCGTCATTTAGAAGAACTATTCTTTAAAAGGTATAAAGCAACCTTTACCTAATAATGTTTTTCTTCCCTACCTCTGGTCAGTTGGTGGAAGGGAGGTAGAAGTGTTTAGGAACCCTAACTAAAGTATGTTTGGTGAAAAATCTCAGCCTGCAAACAACTGCCCAGAGGAAGACAATGAAACCAGTGCTGATGAGACCTGATAGACCTGATAGGTAGTCAGATGGAGGGGGGGAGGACCTTCCCTATCATTGGACTGGGGGAGGGGCATAGGAGAAGAAGAGGGAGAGAGGGTAAGATTGGAAGGGGACAAGGAAGGGGTCTACAGCTGGGATACAAAGTGAATAAACCGTAATTAATAAGAATAAAATAAAATTTAAAATTAAAACAAAAACAAACAAACAAAAAAGAATGTGAGGAAAGTGGATTCCTGTTCACTGCTTGTGAAATTGTAGAAGTTGCAGTTATTATTAAAATCCATGCAAAAGTTTCAGAAAACAATAAAATTAGAGCTACTATATGACCCAGTTATATCATTCCATGGCATAAACTCAAAGACTTTTTAATCCTACCACAATATGAGCACATACATGCTTGTTGATTTTCTATTCACAATAGCAATGATAATGAACCAGCTTAGATGTTCATCAAAAGATAAATAGATGATGAAAAAATGATGTATAATGAAATTTTCTTCAGTCATAAATAAAAATGAAATTATAAAATTTGCAGAAAAGAGATGTGATATGTGTGCTGTCATCTGAGCTCCATCATCTGGCAGATGACTCTGCCTGCCTTCTGGAAGAGGCCTGTCAGGCCCCAGGAACTCCAGGTTAGACCTCACCTCACCAAATCCCTGCCTGATTTGTTAACCTAAGACTTAGCCAGCAATGGTGAGTTGCACTCTATCTTATGAGCTCTATCTTCAGGTGCATGGCTTTGCTGCCTTTCCGAAGAGGCGTGTGGGGTCCCAGGGACTTTGAGATCCATCTAGGGCACAGCCAACAGAGGTGAAAAATGTGCTATGCTCTGATCTCCATTGTTAGGCCCATGACTCTGCCTGCTTCCCTGACAAGTGCTATAGGCATCAATAACATCCAGCCAACACAGAGAACAACCAGGTAGCCAAAAGCCAGCATAAGAACATAATCAACAAAAGCCATGGTAATATGGCACAACCAGTGCCCAGCTATCCTACTACAACACACCCTGGATAGCCTAACTCAGCTGAAGCACAAGAAGATGACCTTGAATCCAATCTTGTAAAGATGATAGATGTCCTTAAGGGGGGGAATGAATAGATGCCATAACGAAATACAGAAAAGCATTTACAATCAAACAGATGGAAGACATGAATAAAACTGTTCAAGACTTGAAAAGTGAAATAGAAATAACAAGGAAAACACAAATGAAGGGAATCCTGGAGCTGGAAAATCTTTGGAAGAGAACAGGAAGTACAGGTGCAAGCATCAATAACAGACTACAAGAGGTAGAAGAGAGGATCTCAGGCATAGAATATACTACAATTGAAAAAAAAATCTATACATCAGTCAAAGAAAATGTGAAGGGGACAGGAGCTACACAAGGAGAGCAAAAGAAACAAAAAAAAAATCTAAGCAGAGGGGCCTTTTCTGAGACTGATTTACCAACCAAGGACCATGCATAGAGATAACCTACAACCCCTGCACAGATGTAGCCCATGGCAACTCAGTATCTAAGTGGATTCACTGGTAAGGGGAACAGGGGACATCTCTGACATGAAATCTGTGGCTGGCTCTTTGATCACCTCCCCCTGAGGGGGTATCAGCCTTAGCAGGCCACAGAGAAAGACAATGCAGCCAGTCCTGATGAAACCTGATAGACTAGGGTCAGATGGAAGGGGAGGAGGACCACCCCTATCAGTGGACTGGGGAAGGGACATTGGAGAAGAAGAGGAAGGAAGGGTGGGATTCAAAGGGGACAAGGGAGGGGGCTACAACTGGGATACAAAATGAATAAACTGTACTTAATAAAAAATAAATTTTTTAAAAAGTTCCTGGCACAAAACATCCAAGAACTCTGGAACACTATGAAAAGACCAAACATAAGAATAATAGGAATAGAGGAAAGAGAATAATCCCACCTTGAAACCCCAGAAAATATTTCAACAAAAACACAGAAAAGAATTTTCCTAACCTAAACAAAGTGACAGCTATAAATATTGAAGAAGTTTACAGAACACTAATAGATTGGACCAGAAAAGAAAATTGTCTTACCACATAGTAATCAAAACACTAAATGTACAAAATAAAGAATATTAAAAGCTTCAAGGAGAAATGGCTAGACCTATCAGAACCACACTGAGCATCTCAGCAGAGATTCTAAAATCCAGAAGGTCTTGGGCAGATGTCTTGAAGACATCTTTTGGCAGTCCAAACCAGTATACCTAGAAAAACTTTTAATCAATATAAGTAGAGAAAACAAGATAATCCACAGCAAAACAGAATTAAACAACAACTATCCACAAATCCAGCCCTACTGAAGACACTGGGAGAAGGTTAACTACAAGAAAAACACAGGAAATAAATGACTCTACACCAGCAAAACCAAAAGACAGGATACATACACACAAACACATACACAGTACAAACAACAACATCAAAATAACAAAAGTTAACACTCATTAATTATTAATATCTCTCAATAACAATAGACTTAGACTCAATTTCCCAATAAAAATATCTGGGCTAACAGAATGGGTGTGAAAACAGGTCCCATCACTCTGCTGCATAAAAGATACATACTGACTGACAAAGATAGACATTACCTCAGAGTAAAGGGCTGTAAAAAAGTTTTTCAGGCAAACAGACTCACCAAGGAAGCTGGAATAGTCATTCTAATACTTTCAAGCAAAATCAATTAATCAAACAATATGGGGAAGGTTATTTCGTACTTATCAAAGTAAAAGTCTCAATTCTGAAAATCTATGCCCCAAATGCAAGGACACCCACATTAGTAAAAGAAACATTACTAAAGCTTAAGTCACACACTAAGCCACACACATTAATAGGGAGAGACTTCACTACCCCATTATCACCAATGGACAGGTCATTGAGAAAGAAATTAAACAGAGAAATAATGAAACTAACTGAAGTTATGAATCAAATAGACCTAACAGATATTTCACCCCCAAACAAAAGGATATAACTTCTTCTCAGCACCTCATGAACCTTCTCCAAAATTGACCAGTCAGTCACAAAACAACCTCATCATATATAAGAAAAGTAAAATAACCCTTTGTATCTTATCAGACAATTAGATTAAAGCTGGAATTCAACAACCACAGAAACAACAAAAAGCCTAACAAAGTTATGGAAATTTAACAACTCTCTACTCAATGACCTTTAGGCCAGGGAAGAAATAAGAAATATTAAAGACTTTCTAGAGTCCAATGAAAATGAAGACACACCATACCCAAATGTATAGGGCACAATGAAAGCAATGTTAAGAGGAATGTTCATAGAACTAGGTGACTTCATTAAAAACATGGAGAGAAACTACATGGTCTACATGTTCCAGTACAACTCTACCCATGGCAAGTTCAATGGCACAGTCAAGGCTGAGAACGGGAAGCTTGTCATCTACGGCAAGCCCATCACCATCTTCCAGGAGCAAGATCCCGCCAACATCAAATGGGGCGATGCTGGTGCCGAGTATGTCCTGGAGTCTACTGGTGTCTTCACCACCATGGAGAAGGCTGGGGCCCACTTGAAGGGTGGGGCCAAAAGGGTGATCATCTCTGCCCCTTCTGCTGATGCCTCCATGTTTGTGATGGGGGTGAATCATGAGAAGTATGACAACTCACTTAAGATTGTCAGCAATGCTTCCTGCACCACCAACTGCTTAGCCCCCCTGGCCAAGGTCATCCACGACAACTTTGGCATTGTGGAAGGACTCATGACCACAGTCCATGCCATCATTGCTACCCAGAAGACTGTGGATGGTCCCTCTGGAAAGCTGTGGCGTGATGGCCGTGGGGCTGCCCAGAACATCATCTCTGCATCCACTGGTGCTGCCAAGGCTGTGGGCAAGGTCATCCCAGAGCTGAACAGGAAGCTCACTGGCATGGCCTTCCGTGTTCCTACCCCCAACGTGTCTGTCGTGGATCTGACATGCCGACTGCAGAAACCTGCCAAGTATGATGACATGAAGAAGGTGGTGAAGCAGGCATCTGAGGGCCCACTAAAGGGCATCCCGGGCTAAACTGAGGACCAGGTTGTCTCCTGTGACTTCAACAGTGACTCCCACTCTTCCACCTTCGATACTGGGGCTGGCATTGCCCTCAATGACAACTTTGTAAAGCTCATTTCCTGGTATGACAATGAATACGGCTACAGCAACAGGGTGGTGGACCTCATGGCCTACATGGCCTCCAAGGAGTAAGAAGCCCCAGATCACCCAACCCAGCAATGACACAAGAGCAAGAGAGAGGCCCTGCTGAGGAGTCCCTGTCCCAACTCAGTCCCTGACACTGAGCATCTCCTTCACAGTTTCCATCCCAGACCCCCAGAGTAGCGGGAGGGGCCCAGGGACCCCTATTCTTAAATACCATCAATAAAGCTCACTGCACCGACAAAAAAAAAAAAAAAACATGGAGAGATCTCAGACTAGTAACATGAAAGCACACCCGGAAGCTCTAGGACAACACCAACAACAAAATAAGCAAACACTCCAAAGAAGAGTAGATGGTAGGAAATAATCAAACTCAGGACTGAAATCGATAAATTAGAAACAAAAAGAACAATACAGAGAATTAATGAAACTAAAACTTGTTCTGTGAGAAAATCAATAACATAGACAAACGCTTAACCAGAGTAACTAAAAGGTAAAGAGACAGTATCCAGTTAACAAAAATCAGAAATGAAAAGGGGAACATGACAACAGACACTGAGGAAATACAAAGATTCATTAGCTATTACTTCAAAAGCCTGTATTCATAGAATTGGAAAGCCTACATGGACAATTTTCTTAATAGATTCCACCTACCAAAATCAAATCAAGTTCAGGTAAATAATTTAAATAGTTGTGTAACTCCTAAGGAAAATGGAAGTAGTCATTAAATGACTCCCAACCAATAAAAATAAATAAATAAATAAATAAATAAATAAATAAATAAATAAATAAATAGTTAAACACCCTGGGCCAGATGGTTTTAACACAGAATTCTACCAGACTTTCAAAGAGCTAATACTAATACTCCTCAAACTATTTTACAAAAGAGAAACAAAAAGAACATTGCCAAACTCATTCTATGAGGCCACAGTCATCCCAATACCTAAACCACACAAAACTCAATAAAGAGAATTGCAGAATTTCCCTTATGAACATAGATACAAAAAAATACTCAATAAAATAATTGCAAAAAGAATCCAAGGAAACATCAAAAACATCATCCACTGTGATTAAGTAGGCTTCATCACAAGGATGCAGGCATGGTTCAATACAGGAAAACCTGTCAATGTAATCCACCATCTAAACAAACTGAAAGGAAAAAGCCACAAGATGATCTCATTAGATGCTAAAAAAAACTTTGACAAATCCAATACTCCTTCGTTTTAAATGTCTTGGAGACATCAAGGATACAAGATGCATACCTAAACACAATAAATGAAATATACAACAATCCAATAGCCAACATCAAATTAAATGGAGAGAAACGAAAAACAATTTCAGTAAATCATGGACAAGACAAGGCTCTCCACCCTCTCCATATCTATTCAATATAGTACTTAAAACTAAAGAAGGTTAAAGGGATTCAAATCAGAAATAAAGATGTCAAAGTATTACTATTCACAGATGATATGATAGTATACATAAGTAGCCCTCAAAATTCTAACAGTTATAAACACCTTCAGCAAAGTGGATGGACACAAAATAAACTAAAAAAATCACTAAACCTCCATTATTTAAACAATAAATGGGCTGAGAATGAAATGAGTGAAACAAAACCTTTCACAATGGTCACATATAATATAAAATGTCTTCGGTTAATACTAACCAAGTGAAAGACTTGTATAGCGAGAACTTCAAGTCTGTGAAGAAATAAACTGAAGAAGATAACCAAAGATGAAATGCTCTCATGGTCATGTATCAATAGCATTAACATAGTAAAAATGGCCATCTTACCAAAAACCATCTACAGATTTTAATGCAATTCTCACCAAAATTCCAACACAATTCTTTAAAGTTCTTGAAGAACAATACTCAAATATATATGGAAAAACAACAACAGGATAGCTAAAACAATCTGGTACAATAAAAGAACTTCTGGAGGTATCATCATCCCTGATTTCAAGTTGAATTAAAACTTTATTGTACTGATATAAAAACAGACAGGATGATCAATGGAATAGAATTGAAGACTCAGAAATAAATCCACACATCTACAGACACTGGCTTTTTGACAAAGAACCTAAAATCATACAATGGAAAAAAATCACCTTTAATAAACAGTGTTGATCTGTGTGTCTGCATGTAGAAGAATGCAAATAGATGCATATTTATCACCCTGCACAAAACTCAAGTTCAAGTGGATCAAAAAGTTTAACATAAAACTAGATACAATAAATCTAATAGAGAGAAAGTGGGAAATAGTCTTGAAAAAATTGGTATATGAGAAACTTCCTGAACAGCTCAGGCACTAAGATCAACAATTAACAAATGGAACATCATGAAACTGAAAAGCTTCTGTCAGGCAAAGACTCTGTCAAAGGACAGAAAGGCAGCCTACAGAATAGGAAAAGATCTTCACTAATCCTTTATCAGACAGAGAGTTAGTATCCAAAAAAATACAAAGAACTCAAGAAATTAGACACCAAAAAAAAACAAATAACCCAATTAAAAATTAGGTACCCAGGGGCTTGAGAGATGGCTCAGAGGTTAAGAGCACTGTCTGTTCTTCCAAAGGTCCTGAGTTCAATTCCAAGCAACCATATAGTGGCTCATTACTTTCTATAAAATGATCTGACACCTTCTTCTGGCATGCAGGCATACATGTAGGCAGAACATTGTATAAATAATAAATAAATATTTTTAAGTGAGATACAGAGCTAAGCAAAGAATTTCTCAACAAAGGAATTTCTAATAGCCAAGAAGCAATTTCAAATGTTCATTTTCCTCGGTCATCAGGAAAATGTAAATCAAAATGACTCTGAGATTCCATCTTACACTTATCAGAATGGCTAAGGTCAAAAACTCAAGTGACATCCTGGGTAAGAAGATCAATCCTCATTTAGAAAGACAAATGGGCTGGACATTGGATGTAGGAGAAAACAAGTAACAAGACAGGAGCCTACCACAGATGGCCTCTGAAAGACTCTACCTACCAGTGTATCAAAGAAGTTATTAAGACTCACAACCAAACCTTGACAGAGTTCAGGTAATCATATGGAAGAAGGGGGAGTTAGTAAGACCTGGAGAGGACAGGAGCTTCACAAGGACCAAATATATCTGGGCACAGGGGTCTTATAGAAGACTATTTCTCCAACCAAGGACCATGTATGGATATAATCTAGAACCTCTGCTCAGAAGTAGCCGATGGTAGCTCAGTATCCAAATGGGCAGCCTATTAAGGCAAACACGGACTATGAACTCAATAGTGGGCTCTTTGACCTCCCGCCTCCCCCAGTGAAGAGCAACCCAGCCAGGCCACTGAGGACTTTGTAGCAGGTCCTGAAGATACCTGATAAACCAGGGTCAGATGAAAGGGGAGGAGGTCCTCTCCTATCAGTGGACTTGGAAAGGGGCAAGGAAGAGATGAGGGAGGGAGGGTGGGACTGGGAGGGAATGAGGGAGCGGGATAAAGCTGGGATATAAAGTTAATAAACTGTAACTAATATTTAAAAATTTAATAAAAAAACCTCAAGTGACAGCACATGCTGTTGAGGATGTGGAACAAGAAGAATGCTCCTCTGTTGCTGCTAGGAGTGAAAACATATACAACCATTGTGGAAATCAGTCTGGTGCTTTCTCAGAAAACTGATAATATCTCAAAACCCAAAAATACTACTCATAGGCATATACCCAAAAGATGTTTCACAATGCCACAAGGAAACTTGCCCAACTATCTTCATAGCAGCTTTATTTGTAATAGCGAGGAACTGGAAACCACCTAGATGTCCCTCAACTGAAGAATGGATAAATAAATTATGGTACATTTGCACAATGGAAATACTACTCAGCTATAGCAAACAAGGGAGTCACGAAATTGGCAGACAAATGTATGAAAATAGGAAATATCATCCTGAGTGAAGTAATCAAGATACAGAAAGATATGTAGGGTATGTACTCACTTAAAAGTGGTAGATTATAGCCATGAAGTACAGAATAACCATCCTACAATCCACAGACTCCAAGAAGCTCAGTAACAAGGTGGACCCAAGAAAGGATGTTTGAATTAAAAAAAAATGTGGTATGGGGCTTAAAAGAGAACTCACTGTAGAAGATTATAGAATGACAGAAAAACACTTAAAGAAATGCTCAACGTCCTTAGCCATCAGGGAGATGCAAATCAAAACGACCCTGAGATTTCACCTTACACCGCCAGAATAGCTAGATCAAGCCTCTGATAGAGGGCGAGAAGTAATGATAGATCTGGGGGAGGTTGTTGAGACTTGGGGAGAACAAGAGCTCCACAAAGACCAAACTGAGCAGGGCACAGGGGTCTTGTAAGAGACGGTTTCTACAATCAAGGACCATGTGTGGTTGTGGACTGGAACCCCCGCACGGATGGGGCCCATGATAACTTGGTGTAGGGCTGAAGATCCTATTCAGGGAAACAGGGACTGTTTCAGTCATGATCTTGATGGCTGACTCTTTGACCCTCCCCCATACAAGCCTGGGAGTGACAGACTGGCTAGATCCCAGGGGAGGACTTTGCAGCCAGCCCTGAGGAGACAGGATAAGCTGGGGACGGATGGAA